>QTSX02006445.1:0-423679 GCA_014839935.2 Entomophthora muscae | reverse complement strand
AATTCATACCTGATTGTGGCGTCCTGACTACACCTCTGTCTGCCATAACTGGCGCCAAATCCAAATTTGTATGGACCCCCAACATGAACTTTGCTTCAGACGTCTTAAAGAGAAACTCATAATGTCACCCATCCTTCAATACCCCAAACATGATGGGGAATACCAAATGGAGACAGACACCTCTGACGCATCCATTAGAGGGGTACTGCAAATCAAGAACAATGATGGTGACTTCCTACCTGTGGCCTATGAATCACATGAATTGACAGATGGCAAGTGCCAATACCTTATACATGACAAGAAATTGTTGGCAATTGTGCACTGCCTAGTCAAATGGTGTTACCATCTAGAACAGCAAGGGAGTTCACAGCCCTGACAGACCACAAATCACTCATCTACTTCAAAACCCAAGAAAACCTATCCCTCCGTCAAGCCCGCTGTATGGAGCTTCTGGAGAGGTTCAACATGCTCATACAATATAAGCCTGGCCCAGAGCTTGCCATGGCAGATGCGCTTTCATGCTTATACGTCAGAGCCACAAGGGGCAAGAATGGGCTCAACCCAGACTGGACTCTCCTGGTGCTTTGTACAAAGGACATAGGTTTCCCCCCTGGTACTACAGATATAACAAAAGAAACTTTCATTAAGAACAAGCACTTATTTGCCAACATATATGAAACCCTACACCAAAAGATGTCAGACAGAACAACCATCCCATATATTCCCACACATCAGCAAGTTGATACAGTCCTTGCTACCACAGAGACCTGGACCACATAAAAAGCTGTAACCTTTACAAATTCCTTAAACACAAAGCCTGGTGGCCAACCTTATATTGGGACGTTCAGGAAGTCTTGGATCAGTGCAAAGTATGTGAAAAATTTGCAAAGAGTGAGACCCTACCTAAATCAGCATTGCCCATTTGTACACAACTACCATTCAAGGTGTGGGCCCTGGATATTGTGGGCCCTATGCCCAGGAAACATAATGAAAAGAAATAAATCATTACCGTAATAGACTTTGCCACACAATGGCCAGTGGCACAAGCAGTTAAAACACATACAGGCAATGACATACGGCACTTCATAGGAAAAGAAATCATGAGCAAGTTTGGAAAACCAGAACTCCTGATAACCAACGGAGCCAAAGAATTGACCTCTGAAGATACCAATGTATACTTCATCAAGAATGGGGTCCAGCACATGATGACAACACCTTACCATCCTCAGGCCAATGGACGCATGGAGCAGCTGAATGGCAGCCTTGTGAAAGCCTTGGTCAAGCTCACTGCCAGGATACCTGAGGACTGGTACAAGTAGCTACCAACTGCATTGTTTGTATGCCATTCTTGTATGAACAGATGCACTGGGAAAAGCCCCTTTGAGTTAGTTTATGGAACACAGCCCAATATCATCCAGGCAATATTGGGACCTAAGCTGGAAATGCCAAGCAAGGTTCCACCCCACTCAGATCCCCAGATCATACAGGCCAATAGCAATCAATTGAAAAAAGAAGAAAAACGTCTACAAAAGACCTTTGTCCCCATCCAAGACAGACATGAGGTTAGTGATAAAGTTTGGATCATGAATACCAACAAGAGTAAATTACAGCCAGAAAAAGTTGGCCCTGCCATCATCCTAAAGTTAAAAAAAAATAACACTTACCTTGTGCAAGGCCTCAGAAAACAAAAACAAGACAAAGTCCTCCACCATGATTGCCTCAGGCCCTGCAAGGCAAGACAAAAGCAATGTGAGACCATCCTACCAGCTACCAAACAACAGCTAGTTCAGTATGGCCCCTGGGCTCCCAACAACTCCCCTGCAACCTTCCCCCAGAAGAGGCTAACTTTCAGCCAGGGGGTGTCAAAATAGCAGGCTCAACCCACCAGCAAGGTTCCAAGTAAGCAGGTTTGTGACCTGCAATCCAATTATCCAGTCACCTGAAGCCAAGTTAGGAAGTCAACTCAGATTTTCAAATACAACAACATGAACAGAAGCTGATACTTCCCAGTGGGTGACTTTTTTGGCGCTTGACTCATTACAAGGATCAAGCCACCCCCTTCACAGCCCACAGTGTGATCAACGCAATCATGTTCCTGTTATCCATGACTCACAGCAACTATATAATCCATATCTCTCAATAAAGATTATTATCTAGCTTCCAATATTTTCCCCCTTGTAGCTCTGCTAAAACAGCACATTTACATCACTAACTTGTGAGTGTGTCCTCCTACTCTATGCTGATAGTAGAGAACATGGTCCCCAATGTTGAACTCAGTCAAGGGAGAGTGTCCTGCATTGTCAGGAGAGAGCTCAAACATTTTGGTTTTATATGCAGAAGTTTACGCTATGGCCTGTAAATCAATTATGCGATTGAATAGATCTTTGAAATGGTTGTCAGGGTTCATAGTCTTATCAGAGGAGATTAGGGGCCACAGGAGCAACAGAGTGGTAGCCTCACGCCCATACAACATAGCAAAGATATAATATCCGGTGACACAATGTTTTCTAAGGAAATAAACAAAGAGAGCAGCGGGTAAGTATAGATCCCAGTTGGCAGCATTAGAGTAAGTGAGCTTTCTCATGATGTAAACCAAGGTCAAATAGCACGCTCTACAGTCCCATTAGTAGAAGGGTTATAGGGAGCTGAGAAGGATTGATGAGACCCTAGAGCCTCAACAACAGAGGTTACTAACTTGGCGTTGAAGTTGGTCCCAATGTCAGACAGCAACATTTGAGGGCAGCCATTGTGATAGAATATGTCTTGCAACAGAAAGGCGGCAGTTGTCTTGTCAGGAGTCACTTCCCTGAAAAATTTTATCCAATAGTTGAAGACCTATTTTAACTTCCAAATTTGGATGATCTAGGTTACTGCAACTCAATTAATTGTCAGCTAATTGTTCTTATGACCCACAGCAATGCAGATTCAAGTAAAGCCTGCAAGGAACTCAGTATTTTAATGCATCTAAAAATAGCCTGCATCATGATTCCTGCCACTGCATGTGAGGCATTGCACCTGGGTTTCAAACTCATTAAGTCTGTACTCCCAATTCCACTCCCAAGTATAAGAACTCCCATCCTAATCACAAGTTAATTGTTTGATTAAAATTTATTTCTACAATAAAGCAATCTTGTCCTATTATTCACTTGATTTTTATGTATTATCTCCTAGTGGAGATGATTAGAATCCCCTATTTGTGGTCCGTAGTCACCATCTGGCTCTCCTTGTTCCTGCCTTGTATCCTGTCTCAGGGACCAGCTACCTTGTGCTTCCCTGGTCCTTGTTCAACCCCTACCCTACAGCTTGAAGAGCTATCTCCTGTTGTAGAGAGTAATGGACCCTTGTTTGATTCCCCAACTTTATTTTCCTCTATAAAGAGGGTCCCTTACATGTCTTGGCGGTGATGTTCTTAGTAGGGCAAGCTTCTTTCCCACTTGCTAAAATGATCAACAGCAATTAAGGTAAAACAGAAACCAGAGTGGGAGCAGGGAAGAGGCCCTACAGAGTTAATGCTGACAGTGTGAAATGTGTGTTGAGGGTGGAATAGCTTGAAATTGTGAATGGCAGCTCAAGGTTGCCAGAGCTGGCAATTGTGGCAACTAGCAATGACGTCTGGAATCAGCAGGTAAAGGGTTTCCCAGAAATAGTTTTTCTGGAGCCAGTCATGGGTCTTGGCAATGCCTCCATGTCCTGTCTCCTTATGAGCTTGAAGCACCAACAAAAAGGCAAAGACTAGGCCATACATAAGGCAGGCATTGGTCTTGCACTTTCTTAAAGAGCTGATTGTCACAAATGAATGTGTCCTCAGATAGTTTGGACAGGGAAATTTGAACTTCTTCTGTCTTGCTCTCCCAGGAAGAAGGATATCCAATTATTTCATACATTTAATCAGCCTCAGCAGGGTGTAGAGCAAGGATGGGCATTCTGGATAATTCATCAGTGTTCTGATGTTGAATCCCAGGACAATATAGCACCGTAAAGTTGTAACCCTACAAGCAGAGAGCAATCTAGCTAGTTGTCCTTCTGGTTCCTTAAGCTGTTGTAACCATTTAAGAAAAGCGTGGTCAGTGATCACAGTGAAATGGGTGCCATACACATAATTGCGGAACTGTTTGACTGCATGCAACACAGCAAAATACTCTTTTTCTATGACGCTGTAATTCTTCTTGTGCTTGTTTAGGACACAAGAATTATAAGCTACAGAGTGATTCACACCCTCATAATCTAGTTGAGCCAGGATGGGCCCAATAGCTAGGTTGCTAGCATCAGTGTATAGGGTGAATTCCTTATCATAGTCAGGATACACTAGGATTGGCACCTCTTTATTTTTTGCTTAAAGGTCTCAAAGGCCTGTTGCTGACTAGCAGTCTATTCAAAAGGGACATTATGTAACAGGTGGACCAAAGGTTTTCTAGTATTAAAAAAGTCAGGGATGAACTGTCTGTAGTAACCTTTGTATCCAGAAAGACTTGTACCTCTCACAAGCTGGTGGGTGGAAGCATTTTGTCAATGGCCTCAACTTTCTTAGTCATTGGACTAATCCCTGTCTGGGTCACCTCATGGCCCAAGAACTCAAGGAGTTCCTTGAAGAAGGCACACTTTGATGGTTTCAGTTTAAGGCCAGCCTCTCAAATCTTTATGAGCACTTTTTTGAGGTGAGCCAGGTGATCTGTAAAGTTAGCGCTGCAGACTGTTATATCATCCAAGTATACCAGGACACATGAGAGCTTCAGGTCATGGAGGATTGAGTCCATGGCTTGTTGGAAGTTAGCTGGGGCATTGCAGAGTCCTTACAGCATACAGGTATGATCAAACAGCCCTTCAGAGATGATAAGTGCAGACTTCTGTCTATCCTTGGGAGAGAGATCAACTTGCCAGTCCCCAGATGCTAGATCCATATCAGAGACAAACTTAGATCCCCCAAGGTGGCGGAGAGCATCATCAATACACAGCAAGGGGTAGGAGTCCTTTTTGGTTAAGGAGTTCAATTGTCAATAGTCCATCACAATATGATGAACTTCATCCTTCTTCTTCAGTATGAGCAAGGGGGAGACCCATGTACTTTGGGAAGGAGCCAGCAGCCCAGCTTCTAGCAGTTGTTTGAGCTCTTTAGACACCTGAGTGTCCTCTACGCAGCTGCGGCAATAAAGTTTGGCACAGAAGGGGGAGAGTCACCAGTAACAATATGGTAATTAACGCCTTTGGCTAGACCATAATCAGTGATATCTTTAGCAAAGTAATCTTAAAACTGATCTAGAAAATCAAGCACCTCCTTCTATTGAACTGAGGATAGCTGCGGGAAATCTTGCGTAGTAAACAAAGATAGGACTTGGGGCTTGTCTTCAGGTAGATTAAAATCCTGGAATGTACCAAAGGGATGAAGTGACAGGACATCAGGAGCATTCAATAATTTTTCATAACCAACAACCTTCCCTCTAGACACATGTATGGGAAGAGAAGTTAGGTTGGCTACCAGCAATTGAACAGGATCTTTATGGGAGACATCTAGGATTCCAGGGAAGAGGTAAGGTTTGTTGCGGCCTAGCAAGGGAGGAGAGTATAACTCTAGGAACTTGCACTCAGGTAACTTATATTATATTTGGGAGTCTAGGATAGCTTGAGATCCAGAGGGAATGGTTACAGCAGAAGTGGCCAGGAGAGGAATCCCTTCAGACGCAGGGCAAGCCATAGGAGGACAATTCATGAAGGATGAATGGGTACAATATTTGAGGTTGAAAACCCCAGTGGGATATTTCAAGGCACATGTATTGAGACGTTTTCCAGGCACTTGGATAAGTTCTTCAAAAATGAGAGGAACTTTGTACCCAAGGATCAACAGGTATCCGTCTTTCAAGTTGATTATCCCATTATATTCCCTAAGAAACTGAGTGCCAACTAAGAGATCATAACTCTCATTTTCCAAGACAACTGCTGGCACAGCTAGAAGAGGCTTTCCAAACTGCATGGGTAGAGCAGAGTACGCCCCTATGCCGCAGGTCATAGACAGTCCAGCTGTGCCATATGACTGGTGATAATTAAGGTCAGGGGCAGGCTTGAGTTTCTTCACAAGCTTGGAGGAGACAACGTTGACTGGCAAGCCAGTGTCTAAAACAGCCTTGATCTTCACTTTTTGAATGGATATATCTACTTGAGTGGTAGTGCAACCAAAGGGTGGGAGGACAGCCAAGATATCTTGAGCCTCTGCTAGTTCCTTATCCCACTTCTCAATAATGCATCTCAACCCTGGAATATCTTATAAACAGTTTGGAGAGGGAGCAAAACAGATACATTCTTGAAGACAGCATCAGCAACCTTGGCAGCTTCTTCTGACAACTTCACTGGCACAGGGGACCTCTTAGTCTGATGAGGTAAGGGCAAGAGACAACTTATTTGGCTTCAGGCAAAGGCTTAGCAGTAGTTGTAGTATTTCTTGATTGCAATTTATAGGGGACTGCAATGGTTTCAGGAAAAGCCAGGACAAAGTACCCATACACATTGGCATTGTCAGTATCAGAGTCATCCAGGTCAGAGTTGTCAGAGATATTGTGAAACAAGAGGACAATAGGAGGAGCCTCATTATCAGCAGGCTCAGAGTCAGATATAGAGGGAGGGATTGAAAGAGACTGGGAAGAATTTTCAACTGAGAGTGTCTCTTCCTCTAGGTTGACTGTTCTTTTCCCGCCTGCTCTTTCAGATCAGCTCCTTCAACCCGTGGGTTAGTGCAGACTCAAGAATGGTGACCTATCTGACCACAGTTATGGCAACCTTGGCGTCAAGGAGGATTTTGTGAGTTCATGGTAAGAATGCAAGGACCCCAGGAAGATGAACCAGAGTTATAAGTAGCTTAACCTTCTCTAACAACTGCGCCAGAGTGGGTAAGGTGCATATCCTGCAACAACGTATTTATGCTCTTCATAGAGGAAAGCATAGCTTCATGGGCTTTGAAGTGAAGGCACAGAAGCTGGTTAACTTTGAGAGCTTGAGCGCAAGCCATGTAAGCTTCATGGGCTGTCAATTGTCTGCTTGTTATCAGTTGCTGTCCTTCCATGTAGAATCTGTCTGCAAACTCAGCTAGCGTCTCTAAGGCTTGAAAGCAATGTGAATAAAAGCGTCCTTTTTTACTTCCAGGATAAGGTCACCACCAAACTTGTCAATAAGAAGCTGCTTCATACCTTCATACATCTCAATGGTGAATAGTTCAGACACCACCACCTCCTGGCAATTTGGGTGTAGACAGATCAGAATATGTTCTTTCTTAACCTCATCAGATGCTTGTCTCATGGCAGTTTTGAAGATAGTTAGGAAAGCTGCAATGGTTGAGGTTCTGGGGTCAAAGACTTGCTTAAAGGTAGGCTTGAAGTGTGCTTTAGGAGTTAGATCACCATTGTTGCTATTGAGTATGTTTATACGCAGGGAAAACTCTGCTTCAGATTCAGAGGGGGGCTGCCTAGCCCATAGCTGACAAACACTCTCTTCAAGGGTAGTAAGGGTCTCAGCAGCGTGGGCACCCGTATTGACAGCTTGAGTGGTCTGTTGTGCAGTAGCATCTAGGCGTTGACCTTGGGTGGTCACTACTGTGGAGAGCTCAGCCAGTCAAGAAGTAAGGGAAGGTCCCACTGAGAGGCAAGGGGAAGACCTGTTGTTCACAGAGTCAATCAAGTCATTCATCTCTTGTACGTCTCTATCCAGCTCAGTATGGTCCTGCTTCAAATGATCCACCTTATTAGCTAGGGCAATTAGTTCCCTAGCACATTGGATTTGAGGGGCTCCTGGTAAACCAAGGCAGCAACTATCTTTTTCAACAACCCCAACTGGACTAGCAGCAGTTGCCATCATTTCACGTAGGGCAGCAAGTTCTTGCTGTAGCTCCGCAACTTGAGCAGTCAACTCAAGCACCTTGGGATCAGGTTGAGGGGCTTCAGCAGGACGTCCTTGACTGCAGGTAGTTGTACGTAGCTTTCAAATGGCATCCCATATTTTCTGCTCTCTATCCACTAAGTCATCAGAAGGGGGAGAGGGCGGAACATCTGGCTTGGGCGTAGATAGCTCATTCACTTGAATCTGGAGTTTAGCTTTAGTAGCAGCGGTGGCAGCTCTCTCTTGATCAAATGTTGTACTGAGTTCATTAAGGCTGCTAGCAGCAAATTCCGCTACCTGCTGTAGTTGCTCAAAAGAATACGTGCTGAATGCATTGAGTTGTTGCATGAGTTGCTTGAAGTCAGATAGATAAGCATTTAAGGTAGAATCTACTTGAGTTTGCCAGGGTTGTTCTAGCTGGTGAAACTTGTGTAGGCGTTCTCTCACGTATTCAGGGATGGACTGGCGCATTTGTTTGATAGAATTAACCACAGGGTCTGGGAAGCGACAGAGTTGTGTTGGTTGTCAGATACTAAGGAAAACAGGGAATAAATCCACTGTTGGTAGGCAGCAAACTGGTCCCAGTGATTAGTAACTGCTGCTTGCAGAGACAAGATTTCCTGGACATGGAGTCCCAACACCATTTGATGGTGGGCTAAAGCAGGCTTCACAAAGGATAATAGTAAGTGCTCAGTGGAGCCAGCTGCTGAGAGGAGATGTTGTGGAAATTGAGGAGCCACAATTTATTTGTAGCATTCAGCCCAACTGACCTGTAGCTGAAGGCAAGGGATGGCTCCTTCAAGGGCTATCCCAAGGGCTACTGACATGACTTGCTCCAAGTCAGGGGTACCCATGGGGTAAGCAACTAGGCAGGGACCATTCCCTAGGTTTAGTATAGTGGGGGTAATAGGCTGGTTGGCAATATCTTCTTCAATAGGAAGATAGGTTATTTCAGGTGAAGTTTACTCTTGTATAGGTGGAGGCAAAGGACCTGAAAGCGTGGATGCAATAGGGATAACCAAGGGGCTTACAGCCCCTGTAATGAGCACCATTTTTTTTGTGCTCTGAGGCGTGGCACAGACACACAACAGGAATCCTAACCTTAGGATTGGATTTGTACTAAGTCTTGGTTATATGACAGGGAAGGCAAATGCGTAAACCTTGCAGCCCTGGAAGATTAATCTCTACTAGTTGTGACTAGAGAGAGGCGCAAAAATACAGAAGACACAAAGACAAAAATGTGAATAGAACTTAATTTTTATTGGTTAATATGAAATGGAATATATAGTGGTTAGGAATACCATAAAACACTACCTGGACGGTAGGATCACTTGCCACCAGCATGAGTGGGGCAAGTGAGTTGCGCAGGATCAAGAAACCAAACAATTGAACTTCCTGATTCAGTCATTGACTAATTTCAAGAGGCAAAATGCAAAAGCGAGAGATTTTTCCTCAAAATGGCCCACCAAAGGCAAAATCAAAACATGGTGGATAGTGGTATTCACAACAAGCACACAAGAAATCTTTAGATCACGCAGTATAGAGTCCATAGCCTGTTGGAACATAGTAGGAGCATTACAAAGACCTTGGGGCATGCGTGTAGGCTCAAACAATCCCTCAGTGGTGATAAGGGCAGCTTTTTGTCTGTCTTCAGGAGAGAGGTCAACTTGCCAGTATCCAGATACCAAATCAATAGCTGAAAAGAACTTAGATCCTCCAATGCAGCAGAGAGCATCATCTATGCATGGCAAGGGTTAAGAATCTTTCTTGGTTAAATAATTCAACCCTCAATAATCCATAACAATGCAATGACCTCCATCCTTCTTCTTCAAGATAAGCAAGGGGGAGGCCCAAGGACTCTAAGAAAGAGCCTTTTGCCCAGCGTCTAGTAACTATTTGAGTTTCTTGGACACCTGAGCATCCTCTACTCTACTGTGTTGGTATGGTTTAGCTCAAAAAGGGGGATTATTGCCTGTATCTATTTGATGGATGACACATTTAGCCAGGCCATAATCTGTACTGTCCTGGGAAAAGATGTTGGCAAACTGGTCAAGCAAGTAAATAACTTCTTTCTGCTGTACAGGAGATAACTGTGGGAAGTCTTGGGCGGTAAACAAGGACAACACTTGAGGCTCTTCTTCTGGTAGGTTGAAATCACGGAATGTATCAAAAGGATGTAGTGAGAGAACATCAGGTGCATTTAAAAGTTGGTCATAGCCAACCACTTGACACCTAGAGACAATGATAGGTACAGGAGTTAGGTTAACCACAAGTAGCTGCACAGCATCTTTGTGAGATGAGTCTAAAATCCCTGGGCAGAGATCAAGTTCATTACTCCCCAAAGAGGAAGGGGAGTATAGTTCTAGGAAGATATGCTCAGGCAACTTGTACAAGATCTGAGAGTCAATTATAGTTTGAGACCCAGTCAGAATGGTCACAGATGAGGTAGCCAAGAGAGGGACTCCTTTAAGTGCAGGGCAGGCAGGAGGAGGGCACTTCATTTTGAAGGAGTGTGTTCAGTACTTCAGGGTGAAAATTCCAGAAGAGCATTCCAGGATGCATGCCTTTAGGCGTTTTCCAGGCACTTGGATAAGTTCTTCAAAAATGAGAGGAACTTTGTACCCAAGGATCAACAGGTATCCGTCTTTCATGTTGATAATCCCATTGTATTCTCAGAGAAATTGAGTGCCTACTAATAGATCATAGCTCTCATTTTCCAGGACTACAGCAGGAGCAGAAAGAAGTAGCTTATCAAATTTCATAGGCAGAGCAGAGTAAGCACCAATGGTCTATGTCATGAATAGGCCAGCAGTACCATAGATCTGATGATAGTTAAGGTCTGGGGCTATCTTGAGTTTCTTCACTAGCTTAGAAGACACAATATTGACAGGGGAACCAGTATCAAGGACAGCCTTGATCTTCACTTTTTGGATGGATATCTCTGTGAGTATTTGTACATCTAAATGGAGGGAGGACATCCAAGACAGTTTTTGCTTTAGCCAACTCCTTATCCCACCTCTCTAGCATGCACCTGAGACCAGGAAACTCCTTATAAGCAGTCTACAGGGAAAGTGAAATGAAAACGTTCTGTAAAACAGTATCAGCCACCTCAGCTGCTTCTTCAGAGGTTTTCACCAAGACAGGTGACCTCTTAGCTTGAGTGAGGTAGGGCCTAGAAACAATCTGTTTGGCTTCATCAAATGGTTTAGCCGTAGTTGTAGTCTTTCCAGAACACATCTTATAAGGGACAGTGATGGTCTCAGGTACAGCAAGGACAAAGTAGCCATATGCATCAGAATCCTCAGTATCAGACTCTTCCATGTTGGAGTTGTCTGAAATGTTGTGGAAGAGGAAGAAGGCGGGAGGAGCTTGGGAATCAGATTCCTCATCAGTGGAATTAGAGGGAAGTGAAGGGAGAGACTGAAAAGAGTTGTTAACCAAGAGCATCTCTGCCTCTAGGTTGACTGTTCTTTTCCTGCCTGCTCCTTGGTATTGGAACCTTCAACATGGGAATTAGTGCAAACCCAAGAGTGATGTCCCACCTGAACGCAATTGTGACAATCCTGTTATTTAGGCTGGTTTTGGGCATTCACAGCTAAGATCTGTGGGGACTGGGAATTTTGCCTGATGCAGAAGCCCAACTTTCTTGCACTACCAAACCTGAGTGGGTGAGGTTCATGTCTTGGAGGAGGTTTTTGATACTCTTCATAGACATAAGCATAGCATTATGTGCCTTGAAGTGCAAACACAATAGTTGATTGGCCTTATGGGCCTGGGCAAAAGTGGTATAAGCCTCATGGACATCCAGCTGTTTACTTGTTATTAGTTGCTGACCTCCCACATAAAACCTATCAGCAAATTCAGCTAAAGTTTCCTTAGGCTTAAAGGAAATGTGCATAAATGCATCTTTCTTCACTTTGAAGCTAAGGTCTCCTCCAAACTCTTCAATCAGTAATTGCTCCATCTATTCCCAGGTGGTAATGGAGAGAAGCTCATGTATCACTACCTCTTGACAGGTAGCGCGGAGGCAGGTCAATGTGTGTTTTTTCTTGATCTCATCAGAAGCCCTACATATGGCAGTTTTGTATATGGTAAGGAAGGCAGCAATTATAGATGTCTTTGGGTCAAAGACCTGTTTGAAGCTAGGTTTTAAATGAGTCTCAGGAGTCAGTCCACCATTATTACTGTCTACCATATTGATACAAGGGGAGAACTCAGCCTCAGATTCTGTGGGAGGCTTTCTGACCCACAACTGTCAAACACTTTCCTCCAAAGTTACTAAATAGTTAGAGTTGAGGGCACCAGCTTCAGCAGCGCAGCCTGTTTGCTGTTTGGAAGTATCCAATCAATATCCTTGGTTAGTCACCACATTTGAGAGTTCAGCTAGGTGCAAAGTCAGGGGAGGCCTACCAACAGACAGGGGGAGAATTGCACATTGACAGAGTCAATCAATTTGGTCATTTCCCAGAAGTCTGTGTCTAGAGCATTGTGATCCTGCTTCATATGGTCAAGTCTTTTATCTAGAGCAATCAGCTCTCTAGCGCAATGGATGTGGGGCATTCCAGGCAGTCCAGGGCAACAGCCTTTATCTTCAGAGGATCCTGGCAAACTGGTGGACTCTGTGATGACAGTGTATAGCTCTAAGACTTCTTGTTGGAGTGCAGCCACCTGAGTTATAAGTACAGCCACCTGGGTGTCAGGGATCCAGCCTGTGGGGGGTTCCTGAGAACTTTCAGGCAGATGGCCCGCGGGCCTGGCAGGGAGGGCCCACCACAAGATTGGAGCTAACTTTACAATATGAGATAACAATTTGCCCAGGAGGGCCCAAGGTCCGCTGGCAGGTACCATAGGATCTATCAAGCCAGTAAGGGTGATGTACATCACCCCAAATATCTGAGTGGAAGTGGATTAATTGGCAACAACAGATTCTTGCAGGCGGTTGGGCTGCGGTGTGAGGAGTGGAGTCATTGGGACTAAATATGCGGGCAGATAGTTGTACTTGTTGCAAAATAACAGGGGAGGTCTAGTGATCTTATTATCTTCCCTGTAGATAGTTTTGGTCTCTCTAGTTCTGGCCTCAGGGTTGAAGATTAGGATTTCCTCTAGGGTGAATTCCAAATACGTAGGGTTGGGGGGGTACTTGGTGAAATGCACTGGGTCATAGGGAGCTCCTGGTGGACAACAAAACTCAGGTGGTTGGTCTGTGGTTTCTTGGGGCTGTAGGGTATGGAGTGCAGAACTGTGGGAGATATACTGTAGATGAAATAGAACTAAAATCAAATATGGAATAACCTGGTTGAACCAAAGGTTCATGTCACTTTATTGCAAGAATGGCAATGGGCATTTTCTTGGCAGTCCAGGCTGTAAGTATGCCCATCTGTCATGGGAAAACTTTTGAAAATTTCTCTGGCCCAGGTGATACTGTTTACCTGATCTTTCCAGTCTTTGGTGGCATTCATTGCGGGAGTTAAATCATTGGCTGGTTTCAACTGGGAATACTCTGATTTCCTTGTTAGGTTGTGGGGTTGGTTATTTCTGGGTGGCCCACATTTATTGGGAAGATTCTCTATTTCCTTTCCTGTGGTGGCCCAAGTTATTTTGGGTTCTATGGCTGGGCCTGCCTGCTGATTGGTTGTGATAACAGGAACCTTTAGTGTGGGTGTTGTTGATGTAGATGATTTCAATTCATCCAGCTCTGAGGGAATTTCTGAAGTCAAGATCTGCTCTGGCTTGAGCCCAAAAATCTGCAGGCAGCTGGTCCTGCAGGCTGGCGGCCCACAGGGTCTCAGAGTTCAAATCCTGTAGTTGAGGCTTTTCAGTAATCATGGTCAGTAGAAGTTTATCACTTGTGACACTGGGGGTCAGGTTGAGGCGCAGCTTCTGGAGGAGCTTGGCTTTGTGTGGTAGCATACAGTTCATGAATAGCATCCCAAAATTCTTGTTCTTGTTTCACCATATCTTCAGAAGGGTGACCACCAGCAGGCAATTTACTCAACTCATCCATGCGGGTTTGCAATCCTTGGATAATAGTAATCACATCAGCCTTTTCTTGTACTAACTTATTCTGCATTTCCTGCATACTTTATTAGGCAACCTCAGCTAAGTGTTGCATCTGCTCAGCAGTATGGACACAGAATTCATTGAGTTGTACCACTAGTTGCTCAAAGTCAGTGTGGTGGGTGGTAAGGGCGGAGTCAACCTGGGCTTGCCAGGGTTGTTGTAGCAGTGGGACTCCTGAAGGCATTCACGAATGTAGTCAGGGACATAAGAACACAGGCACTTGATAGATTTGGTCAATTGAGCTTGGGAAGTGATGGAATCTCTCTGATTATTAGATACTAGGGAGAACAGGGAGTATACCCACTGTTTGTAGGTGTAAACTGTTCCCAATGGTTGGAAACATCAGCACAAAGGGAGGAAATTTCATGGATGTGGAGCCCTAGTACCATCTGATGATAGACTAGCACAGGTTGAACAAAAGACAAGATTAAGTGATTAGCAGAGTTGGCTACTGAAAGGAAGTAGTGTGAAATACAAAGAGCAATATCATCTCATAATATTCTACATACTTGAATTGGGCTTTTAAATCAGGGATGGCTCCCTTGCAGGCTAGTCCAAGGGCCATTGACGTGATTTGATCTAAGTCAGGGGTACCCAGCAGGTAGGCAACAAGACAGGGGCCATTAGCCAGGTTTAGAACAGTAGGAGTGATAGGCAGGTTGACAATTTCTTCTTCCATTGGAGGGCTGGAAACTTCATGTGTTGATAGGTCCTGAATTGAAGGAGATGAAGGACCATAGAAAGTTGTTTCAAAGGGAGTAACCAAGGGGCTTACAGCCCCTGTAGTGAGCACCATTTTTGTTGTGTACTTGGGTGCAGCCAAGGGACAGAACAGGAAATCCTAACAGTAGGATTTGGTTTGTACTAAGCCAAGTGTTAGTCTTCAGGGATGAATAAGGAATTTATCATGAGCCCTGGAAATGATAATTATCAGAATTCTCCTCTAGATGGGACTAGGGAGAAGGCGCTAAAGTACAAAAATAAACACAAAGAAAGAGTTTAAACAGAGCTTAATTTTATTGGATGAATCATTTAGATTCTTATATGGTTATTGTCTACCACAAAACAGTAGAAAGACAGGTAGATCACTGGTCACTCTCTTAAGTGATTGAGGATCACTCAGTTTACCAGTTGGAATGTAAATGAGCCCTTCACCTGATTTGGAGTGAAACCCATTTCAAAGGGAGTGTCAAGGATCTGTATGTACAAGTATTCTGGCTACTGCCATCCCACTTAACATCCAGTCATTGCCACATTTGGTGCCTTTCCAATATACCATTTAACATACCAGAAATGGACGCAAACCAATATCACGTGCCTTTCCAGGTATCCAGAAACTTGAACCCATCCTGCACATGACCAACTCCTAGGTTTGATCTAACTAAAATCTCCACCACAGCTAAAGCTATATAAGTCTAAAGTATTATCCAATAAAAATACTTCTTCTCTTCTTAATTCCATATTTGAAGCTTCCCCAAAGGTGCTCCTTATCAGAAGAAAGAGAACTGAAGGATTTACACTCAAAATTTAGGTGGGATACACTATCTAGAAAGACGCCATCTCAAACCATATCCCGTATTTCTGACTAAGCCGCGCCAGATAACTTAAAATATTGATAAAAGCCCAAAATAATTTTAAAAACTATAAAAAACATATAAATAGACTCAAAATTATCCAAGGATTCCAAATCTTTAATAAAAATGTGGGGTCAGCTAATACTAACTATAGTGCGCAAAGCTCCAAAGTTAACATATCCTAAAACAGTGATATTTTTTGTATTAAATTTTAACTCTATAAAAAGCATATATATACATATTAAAAGTTTCAGACAAAGCATATAGATAGACTCAAAATCATCCAAGAATTATAAATATGCAATAAAAATGTGGGGTCAGCTAATACTAACTATAGTTTGCAAAGCTCCAAAGTTGACATATCCTAAAACAGTGATATTTTTGTATTAAATTTTAACTCTATATTAAACATATATATACTAAAAATAAAGTTAAAATAAAATATTTGAAATAAAGATGTTTATTTTTTAAAAAGTGATTATACATTAGATCCAGGGGCTATGACAATGCCTTTGAGATGGGTAAGGCGGCCTTCTCTGGAGTAATAGGCCAAAATCTCATTGATAACATTTGCGAGCTTGACCTTGTGGCCAGAATGCTTGGATACAACAGCTTTGCTTTTGACAGCCTGGGAGTATAGCTGATCTCCATGAGCATGCTTAATCTTCAGCTTGTTGACAATTACATTGAACATAGGCTTTTTCCCCTTAACCTGGTGGTAAAATTGATTATGCCAACCTTCAAGTGATGAGGTGGTCTTAGTTAACCTTCTTTGACCTGCTTATAGCAGTTCCAATTAATTGAGTTGCTGCCCTTGCAGATGCAGCAATGTCCCTGGAATACACCCACCCACTGATGCTTAAAGTAATGGATTAAAGGAGCAAATGCTTCTTGGTTCTCAATTATATAATTGCCATTGAGAAGCTTGTCGTAAAAAAGGTTGACCTCTTCCTTTCTGCCCATGGCCAGAGCAGCAAAGCAATTGAAGATCTTCTGGGCCTCCTTTGTGCCATCTTTAAATACCAGCTTATTTAGGGCTTGGTTTTTCATCAGGCTCTTGCGCAGAGCCTGGCAGTAGTGAAAAAGCAGCCTTGGGGCCTGCTCCTAAATACCTTGATAAAGGTATTGGCTTGTGCCGCCTCAAAGTCAACCATTAACGTGGTATGGTAGGGAAGGGACTCTGGCTCCTTTCTGGTTGTGTCCTGTTGCTCCTGGGTGGCCTCTTGGCTCACCTTCTTCTTGCAGCCCCTTTCCTCAATTAGCTCTTCTTCAAGCGTGGGCAAGATGGCATCCAGTTTTTGCTTTAGTATATCCAAGGCATGAATCTAAGTCTCTTCCCTTTTATTAGGGAGTAAGAAAAAGACAAAGGGGATTGTGTGTTCATTGACCTGACCATAGATTGCCCAAAGCTGATGAAATAGCTTTGTAAAAGAGGTAAAAGTCCCATTGGCAAACCAGGTATCACACTTTAAAAGGCGTACAAGATCCTCTTGTGTTGAAAAGCACAAAATACGGTTTGGTGTTCTTGCCCATCATTGTGTAGCAGAAAGGGCTTACCAAGCATGGTAGTCTTCTGGACTTCCAAAAGTACAAGCTCATCAATGCTCCTAGCACTGACGCCAATATTGGCATCAATTGACTGTTGATTAGTCACATACTGTTGGAGTCTGGTCTTTTCTCCAACCTCCTCTCTCTGATCCTCATTCAGGTAAAGGAGAGCATGTGTTAACAGCTCAGTTGAAGTCAAGTCCTTGTTGAGAGGAATGGCTTGGCAAAGGTACCAGTGGATAAGATAGTATAGGATCATATCAGAGCCCAAACAGTCATGCTCAATGGTGAGCTCCTTGACTTGGGTAAACCCAATTGTAGTTAATTGTGTGGGGCAACCTGGACTATCAGACCGGTAGTGATGGTGCGCCATATTTTTTCTCTGGTTGTTGCATGTGAAAAGAAAGCTGTCCTTGACAAAGCCAGCACCCCCCTTCTTGGTCATAATGGGAAAAGAGTTGTGGAAAACAGCCAGAACTTTAAATTGCCTGTTGACATTGCAGATATTGGCAACTGCATGTAAGTCCAACTCTAGGATAGCTTCTCCTCTGAGGCTTTAGAACTATGATCACCAGAGTTGTTTTTGAAGACTCTTTAATTCTCATCTTCATCATTGAAGTGAACGTGCTTCTCCTGGGGATCAGAGGGATAGTAGACAAAGGGAGAGTGGGGAGGGGTGGGGCTATCAGCCTCAGGCTTAGGGGAAGGTGTGGGGGTCTTGGCAGGCATTTTTTCTTTAGGAGGCTGCTTGGAGAGGGTAGCCTTGGTCTTTCTTGCCTGAGCAGGAGTGGCTGTGCTCTTGGGAGCCTTGGGGGTAGCGTTGATGATAGGCTTGGGAAGCATCTAAGAGTGAATTTGCATCAGAAAAGTTCAAATTTGGGGACAACTTTTAAAGAGAAAAATGAGAATGTTTTAAATATAAAAGTAGTCAATATTTTTACATGGAATTGTAGAAAAAACTCTCAAATTATATACCATCAAAATTACTATATTTTTAAATATGTGAACATTAAATTTTTATTGGTAGTGCAAGTATGTAAAACTTTGAGTTTTGACTGAAAACTTGCAAGTTAAATGGCGCTTTCAAGATGATGTAATTGAGATGCCGTAACTCAAAAATATAGTGATTTTAACCATTTTTTATATTAAATTAAGAAAAATACAGTGGAGCTACCCCAACCAGGCCAAAGAGTAAAACTTGAATATTTTTAAAGCTAGCTTATACAACTGGGGTTGAAAAGTACCAAGTTGTTTAGAGAAGATAAAAAAATATATATATGCAAAGTTTCAGATGGCTTCTTACATTTTTTAGTTAAGTGAGATTTGGCGCCAAATTGTACTTTTTAAAATTGGAAACAGTCAATTTGTGATGGCGTGCTCTTTATAGTGTTCTATGACACCATATGTTAAAACAAGTTAATTCTTAGTGCCACATTGGTGGGTGTCACTCCTATTGGGCGCTTAGAAGCTTAGTAGATTTTGTAATGGGCTCATTTTGCACAACAGAAATACCCTCATTACTAAATAAAATCACTAGTAACACATTGTGTTGTTGAAACCCAAATAGCAAAGTTCATACTATGATAAGGAATAAGGCTAGCATATTAAACATGGTTTTTTGAATGGCTGTATTATAGGGGTAGTACTATAAAAGTGGCTCTAATTTAGGTTGATTTATTATATGGAGTCTTAAATTAATACCATAATTCATTCTCATTTAAAAAGGAAAAGGCTTGGATTTATCACATAAAAGTATGATTGTATAGAAAAAACAAAATCAAAGTTAGCGCTGCCATGCTGTCTTAGTAAAAGCTAAGGCGCCACAGCGCCAACTGGTAGAAGCACTAGGCGCCGCAGCGCCAACTGAAAATTATCTCAGGCACCAACTATTAAAAACTCCAGGCACCGCAGCGCCGCTTTGCAAATATTTTAGTTGCCATGGCGCTGCTTTACAGTGGATTGGATTTTGTCATTTCATTTATAAATCCACTACTGATCCAAAATATCTTTTTTCAATTATTCCTTTTAGACTAGTGCTTAGAAATATGATTAATAATTAGATTAACATTTTTAGGATTCAAAAATTATGCTGCAGCAGTGCTTGATGTAAAATTAAGGTGGCGCTTTGGCATCTAAAATAATTTCAAGGTGGCGCAGTGGCGCTTTATGTATAATAGAGACAGCGCCACGGCACATGTCATTGGGTATTCTGCAGTAATGATCCAAAATCTACTGCCAATTGAATATATATAAATTTTATATTATAAATTTATGACAATGAGGTTGCAGTAATTCTATTCTGTGAGCTCTGTTTTGATTGACATCATTGATTTTATACTGCTAATTTATGGATTTGGCTGCTGTAATCCTAATCTGTGAGCTCTGCCATAATTGGTATCATTTCTTGGTCAAAATTTCTAACATATCCCCCCACTTGACTAAACACTACTATCTTTCTTCATCAGATAAATCCCAACTCCAGCAGCAACAACAATATGCGTCAAGCCTACAACAAAATGATGGCTTCAATAGACAAAGCAGAGCAGCGCGCTTTTCAAAAAATTCTGTGCTCAGTTTGTATTGGTTTCTTGAGTTGACTTTGGGCCAGTGACTCTCAGTTTTGCAAACAGGACTACGCAACCACTGTGGCTGGCTCTGAGCGCAGTACTGCGCCAAACTCCAGCACTGGAGATTTTCCTGATGAGGACTCCATGTTTGAGGAGCCTCTTCATATCAGCAGTGCGCCTCCCAGTGGCAATCCTTCTGGTGCTCAGCACCCCTTTCCTCAATGCCTTTCCTCAACTGGAGCACCTCTCCCTACCCCATCTGCCATGCTCTGCACCTGCCACAACTCTGACAATGTGGTGGTGGGCTACCCTGACCTTCTTAGCAAGTTTGGGATCTGCCACCATGAGGAGACAATGTACAGCTTTTTACAGGCACTACATTCCGACAACAATGCAATGACCCCAATTTGGGCAGAAGAGTTATACCACGGCCAATACAATGCCTCCTGTTTGGCTGCTGAGGTGCATCTAGGGCTGCAGTCAGCTACCTTAGCCCCAGTGAGATTTCCGCCCAACATGCTCATACTATTGCCATCCGCAATGAGTATATTGACAAGGTAGCTTGGGTTTAAGCTCTTGAGCTTGCCACTGACCCTTCTTCCATCAAACCTTGGACTTGCCCGTCCAAGCCAATACCAACTGTTGCTTCTCTGCCATGTTCAAGGTGTTTCTTCATGCAGTTGGTACTGGCAATGCTTCTTTGTATTTTCCTTTGGCTGCTGCAACTTGCCACTTTATGTGGTATCCTCCTGAGAGTTGCCAGCCTGGCCAGCCCGGGTACGCTGGTTGTTGCTTGGTGTATTACTGCTCCCTGGCTTACCAGCTCTGTGTCCCCCTACCCCTATCCTATTCCTACATGGAAGATGCGTTGATGGACTGCTTCTGTAAAGACCTAAAAATTGGGGGAGTATTTTAGCAAAATAAGGTGCCAAGTTGGCGACTTGGAAACCTGTGAGCGCTGTCACAATGGGATAGACCGTCATCATCCATCTGAAGACCTTGACATGTACGTTATAACATCCAAAATTACCAGTGAAATACATGAGTACATAGTATATACAGGTGTATATAGCTACAGACTGGGTGGAGTGGGGCAATACCAGTGTGGGCCAGGAGTACTGCTTGGAGGAGCTTAGCTGTGCTGGCTCCTAGTAGATGTACTTGCCAGGTGGTTGATTGAATGGCCCATGCTGGTGATTGTATTGGTGGCCCCCAATCCCTAGGCAAGCTGTGAGAACAGCTGAGAAGATTAGATTGTTTATCTTCTGATCCTGGGAAAGGGCAGACAAAGCTTAGTGTCTTTAACTTTCTTGTAGGGTAAAGTTCTGATTGATTTATGTGATACTATTGAGGGGTAATTTCACTCAATGATAGCACAAACTATCATCAAGTGAATTGGCTTTATTATATAGTATCATCCTTGTGGGGCATGAATAGAGTAAACCACTGGACAGGGAACCCCAAACACTTGGTGTTTTCTGGGTTTCCCTTTTGGGAGGGGAATTAGAAGTGGTGTGCAGGCAATGAATTGTTACTTCTGGGCTTCCATTGGCTTGGTGTATTATTGGATGCTTTCATGCATCCCATTTTGAATTCTGCAGTTAATGCAGGAATGGGTGGGTTGAGCAGCTTGTCAGCCCCTCCCAAATTTGGTAGATTCCAAATTTGGGCAGCAGTTCCCCCTCCATTTGGGCTTGGGGAAATTGCCTTTTTGGGTTTCCTCATTTGGCAATTTCCCCATTTGGCGGGCTGGCCAGGGGACTGGCTGGCAGGAGTAGGTGGGCAGGTGGGGGCTGGGTGGCTGGCAGGAGCAGGCGCGCGGGGGCAAGCTGCCAGGCTTGGGGTGCAGCCTGCGGATGGCTGGCGGCCCGCAGGCGGGGTATAAAACCCGTCAAAATTAAAAAAATTATTATTAATTCTTGTTTTCTTGGCTCAGATGTTTGTGGCAGTTTCCCAAATAAGGGGGAACTGCTGCAATTTTTTACTTTGTTTATTGAGTCCAATTGTGACCAAAATATTGTCCTGAACCAAGGTGTTGTCAGGAATATTCCTGACAGCTTCACCATAAATGCTGTGTTTTCTGCTTGTGGTGGCTGGGGCCGTTTGGTGCCAGTCAGTCAGATCTACCTTCCCTGTGCAAATGGTCTTCTATGTCACGCAACTCCCAGTTGGCCTGGGCCCAAATGCTGGTGATCCTGGCTCATGTGCACCAGCGCTTGGACAACAACTGCTATACAATGCCCACCCATGAGCGCTGTGGGGTTCCTGGTCACCAGTCCCCAAAGTGTGTCCTGGGTCATAGTCAGGGACCGGCTTAGAGGAGCCGTCATTCTCCAACAGTGATGAATAGTTGGTTAGGAGCTTATACTTGGCCTGTATAAGAGAAAACTCTTCCAGTACCTTCACAATCACTAGGTGAGCATCTCCACCATACACTTGTACTTCAGCAGGCAACAGCCCTTCTGTAGGCCAATACCAATCCTGTAATAGTCTAGCAAACTCTCCCCCAAATAAATCCCTTCCTCTATCTGTCATTTTGAGATGCCTAGTCACCTTTTCCTACTTCTCCTGGACAGACTTACTAGAGGCAAACTTTCTGCATCATAGGCAATAGAATTCCTTGTCCCCTGGGCTAGGATAGAAAATGTGGGGTAATTGACTCATAGAACTTATATTCTGTTATTGTGGGAAATCTGGGTAGGGGTTGTAATAGGTGTTTTATTCACAGTCATAAGGAAGATACCCTTAGAAACCTTCTGATATTTGGCCTTGGGATAGGGAATAATGAGGGTTTGTGCCAGTACTTGGAGTCCTTTAACAATCTCTTGGACTCCTTGTACTTGGTCTTTGGCTCCTGCACCTTGGTCTTGGGCTCCTGTGTTCTAATCTTGGGCTCCTGCGGTCTGTTCCTAGCTTTAGCTTCCTACTTTTGGTCTTTGGCTCCTTCTGTAACTCTTGTGGCCTTTGTAATCCACTTGATCCAGTCCCTGAAGAGTCTCAGATAGCTCTCCATTTTATAGCCCCTTGTTTCAGACCAAAAACCTCTCTTAGAACTCTGGTTTTTCAAAGCTTAAACTATCCAGTTTTTCTCCTTCTATAATATATTAAACTTTAAAACTTACTTCAGCCAATGAAAGCCCTGAATTTTCTGCTTCTGCTCCTCATTTTTTAGGCTTTAACTCTTAAGTTAAAGCCCTTAAAACACTGATCAAATAGACTTTGGCATGCAGCTAATCACATGCCTCAATTCAACGGTTTTGCCAAAAAGGTTTCCCTGGATGACTTGCTCTTGACCCTGGTTCAAACCCAAGGCTGTCTCACTCCAGGTAAACAACTGCTCTGCGTTTCAAACGGGTTTGCCGTAATTCCCGTCGTGTTTCCCCGGCAAATCTCGAGCGCTTCCACGTATGTTTTACTTTGGCAAATTTTGACCCCTTGATTTCACAACGTTTCTCTGTGTTTCTCTCAACTTTTTGCAACTTTGAACCTGCTTGCTTCTTGTCCTTTCACCTCTCCTAGTTGTTATTGGCAAAATTTGCTCTTTTGCCCTCATAGTTTCTCCGTTCCATTTCTGGCCTCTTTCTGGCTTCTTTCTGACTCAATTCTTCTTTTAAAATAAATTTATGGTTCTAACAAACTATATATTATTTTTCCTCCTCTTTCTTTTTCACTATATGATATTAAATCCTTTTTTAATCATAATCAGGCAGTATGTAATTATTATTTACTGCTTCTTTTTATCTATTTTCCTCTCAAAAGAAACTAAACCAGTTCCTCCAGCCTCTGTATCCAGTCTAGCTAGTTCCTTCAGGTTATCTCCTGGTCCTGCACTCACATCCTCTCAGATCTTCAGTCCTTCAACACAAACTTCTGGTCCTTTGGCCATCCTGCATTATTATCAGCTAGTCCTGCATCATAATCTTCTTGTCCTTCAGTTTATCTTCCACCGGTTTCTCAACCAATCCTCACTAGCAACCTCCTTTGTTCCTTCTATACACTGAACCATATTGATTCCCACAATTCAATATAAATTAACAGTCCATCAACTAGCCTTCACTGTGATCAAACATTCCCTCTTGCTAGTCTTCTCTGTTAATTCCATGAATCACCTTGGTTCTTTATCTCAGTCTCCATTACCAGAACTTGTAGACCCAGGCATGAGTCTACATTGAACTGGTGTTTGACTGGGCTCTTGCAAGTGGCAATCCACTTAGGCCATTCAACCATAGATTAATGTCTATGTGTTGTCTTTACTCACCCAGGTGATTAAGTCTGGGCTTTCACTTGTAGAGTAATCAGCTTCACTTCCCAGAGGCCTGATCACACCAAGTTCTGCAGCTTGCTTCCCCAAGCAAACTGCCTTGGTTACACCTCTGAGCAAAGCTATGCCCTCCAATGCTCACTTTGGGTTCCCCCAAAGCTCCCATAGGGGCATAAACAAGGACATCCTACCAGTCTGTTAGGTAGGGTGCTTTCTCACAGACCTCCTGTAAGTGTATTAGGGTACGTAGAGCCCTCAAAGCTCTTCACTCCCTGGCAGCCCGCGTTACCCACCAGGGGTTCAAAACCTAATCCCCCCAGACAGAAAAAGTTCCCTGCTTGCTATTTCAGTCTTCACCCTTCCGCAGCCACAGTTTCCTGCAAGGTGAAGCACTATAGCCCACAGCAGTCAATTTCTTCTGCTGAGTGGAGGCAACATCTGCCTCTGGTAGTCCTATGTTACCTACCAGCCAGGCCTTACTTACCCTAGTAGCCCCATGTTACCTACTAGGCTCACCCTACTTACCTCTAATAGCCCTATGTTACCTACTAGCTTACAGCATCACCATCTAACCACACATTGTCACTCTTCAGCATATTGTCTTTATTTGAAGCCAAATCAACCCTTGCCTTCAAAACAGCACACATGTGGATCACCACAAGCGCCCAGTGATCACTATCCAGCACCCTGCTAAGCATCCCCGTCTTGCCAACTGTCAGGTCTCTCCTCCTTCTATGTCTTCTGCTCATCAGTGTAGAGGTTCCCCCAACACAAGGAATCAATCCTAATGAGCCTGCCTTTTCCTTTTCTTACAATAAACTTGCTTTTGCTTATCCTCTTTTTTATTGTTTCTATTATTTTTTAGCTCTTATTTTTTATTATTTAAGTTTTTAATTATTGTAGTTATCTTCTAAATTTAGTGCTTATAGAAATATTATTGATTAGCAGGGTTTGTGAGTTGGAGATTTAAATCTTGCAACTCCGCGGCACTAAATATAAAAGTAAGGTGCCGCTGCGGCATAAAAGATGTTTGGAAGGCGGCGCGGCGGCGCTCAAGACTTTCCCAAGTTGGCGCCACAGCGCTTTTTAATTGTTTAAGGCAGAGCAGCAGCACTGAAAGCTGGGTAGTTTTGAAGTTGAATTTGTGGATTTTTGAAACCCTTATTGGTATAAAATACTTTTTATTTTGATTCAAGATAGCGTTTTTGTGATACAGTTTTTTGTGATGGCGTATTTTAGGGTATTTATTAAGTGTTTTTATACTCAAAAATCTTATTTGGATAACACTCTTTTTATTTTGATTTGAGATAGTGTTTTTGTGATGTATTTTTTTGAGATGCTGTATTAGAAACCAATATGTAAAAAATAGCTATTTAATAATTTTATTAAGTTTTTTTAATTTTGCTGATGTAAATTCCAACGCCATCTTGAAATTTTTTTGAGATGGCATCTTTCAAGATGGTGTTTTCAAGATGATGTATTGCACCAAAATGTGATCCCATCAAAGGCAAAATCAATAATGCTTGAATAGCAGAATTCACAACAGTGGCAGTCTGGTGTTTGCGTGTTGGTGGTGGGCAACAGCTTGGTAATGGCAGATGTCTGCATGGTGGCAGCGGGTGTCTGTGCGGTGGTGGTGGACGCCTGCTTGGATGATAAATTTTTATTGTGTATTTTATGTTCTGTTTGGACTTTTATTTTGTGTATTCTTCCCATATTTTGGTTTGAGACGTTTGTTAAACTTTCTGTGGCCTAGATAGTGGAATATTTACCTATTTTTGCCATATTAAACTCAAGTTGGTTACATGACTACTAGTGTCAGGAATATTCCTGAAAAATTTCCCCAAATAACTCATTACATATATTGGGTCAGAGATTGTAGGCAGTGTCATAAAGGTTTACTGTGTAAAAGATTTCCTGGAGCAAGTGTTTACAACCCTATAAATCCACAAACCAATGGGCAAGTGGATATTTGATTGTTTTCCTAGTCCAACTGATTATCAAGATGTCCCAAAAACATCCTAGCACTGCTTGGACAGAACATATGTCAACTGCCTTACTCATCTTACATATCAAAATTAACTGTGTAACTGGGTTCAGTCCTAGTGCATTGGTCTTTGGTACCCCCAATGTTGTGGTAAGGATAAACTGGTTCAAGTTGAAGCCCAAAGTCTCATCCAAACCAGATTTTACTGCCACCTCTTCCTTCACTAGTATAATGGTGAGCCAAAGCTCACAACACTGAGCAGGAAAAAATCAAGGGGGTGATCAAGCACCTGGAAGCCTGCTATTTAGTGGGTGAACCATTATATGCCCTGAACCCTTGTACCACAAAATTTGAGCCCAAACATCTTGGGTTCTTAAGGTCACAGCTATCTAAAACAACCACATCTATCAACTTCAAGATACCCAAGGTAAAACCAAATAGCTTCACTGTGACTAATTGCATTCCTGCCATGGTGTGCCTGCCAAGAAAGGTTTTGTGCATAGTTTTCTGATCTACTGCATTTTCTAATCCTAGTCAAGGAAGACAAAAAGGGTGAAAATGGGGTTTTACAGCTGAGATTAAAACCTTACCTGAAAAAATATCTCACAGTATGCAGAGAAGGCTCAAATATTTGCCTCATGATATATCTAATAACATATTTCCTTCTGCCTCCAATGTCAAAATACAGACAATATCCTCAAATTAGATGCAAATCCAATTTCAGACTTCAATTCATCAATAATTTATTTGCCATTCACACTATATCTAGATCCCACCATAATACCACCTCCTGGTGGGTTAGTGGCCATTTTTCAGTATATTAACTGTTGTTTTTGTTGCAACCAAGTTTCCAGACTTGCCTGCTAACGTATCTTACAATACACAAGGGGCGCTCAATGAGTTGCCCCTTGACGTATCTAATGACATGAACTAATCTGATGGCAATATCAAATGGCAGGTACTTCATCCTAACTAGGAGCGCTACCAATTCAACTTGCTGATCCCCGCACAAGTTATTCCTTGGCTCCAATCCTTACATGGAACAAGCTACCATGTTGCTCCCTTGTGGCCTTGTGGCTTTCCCCATATAGTATAATAATCACAATATTCTACAATAAACAATACTTATTCTTATTATTCTGTCCTTTCTATTGGACTGTTGTCTTCCCCAATTCCAAGTACTGAATCCTCATTAGTTCAGTTGCAACAGTGGTAGCAGCAGCAGGTTTACAACCTACCTAAAACAAAATTCCCCCCAAGAAAGGACGGAGTATGGGCTGTATGGCTAGTCCCCAACCAGAGACCTTCCTGCCAATCCCCAAGGGGGATATCCCCAATGGGTACGTCATATATCAAGACCAGCTAGTTCTCATCAGCGTGTACAATTGGCTCCGCCTTGGGCAGCGTGACGCCAGCGTCACCCCGCCCCAGTCAGATCTGTCCCAGCGCATGCTCAACCTTCAGCTAGAATCCTTTGCTGGTGGCGTAGAGGGGGCCAACATCATCATTTGGCTCCAATCTACTGAAACCCACCTTTACATCTGTCAGGTTCCTGAGCCCATGTTGGTTGCCACTGCTTCTGGCCGCCTCATGGGGCCTGCCGCTGTGTGGTTCACCAACTGGGCCAGACAGGAACTTGACGTTACCTGGGCGGCATTCCGAGACGCCACCAAGTCCCGCTACAGCAAAACCTTCTGCCCCATTGTCGTGGAAACTCCTCTTCTAGCAATCAAGCAAACAGGATCTGTTCCTGAGTACCTTGTGGCTTGGCAACAAGCTCTTGCTGCTGCCCCCAAAGCCGTGACCAACAGAAATGCAATGCTACTCACTCTCATCATCAATGGGTTAAAACCCCATATCTGTAAGTAGGTCCCCGTAGGTTGCTGCACCTCCATCAATGACTTCTACAAGGCCATTGTGAAGGCTAACAACCAGGCCTCAATGGGCTTCTGCCGTACCAGTGACGCTTCATCCCAACCATGTACCAGACCTGGCAGTGGCCACAATCAAGTAGGCCGCCACCAGCCCTGTCAGCAGGATAATGGGACTAAATGCCCCCGCAAGGGGGAGCTTCAGCTAGCGCAGATTGAGGATCAGAGAAAAGCCTGGGGGTTTTAGCAACAAGAGGCCTTGCAACCCCACCTAACCCATCCTCTCAATCCCTGCTCACAAAAAATCCCTGCAACTACAACATTCAAAGTCAAAACCCTGGATGTCTTTCAAGTCCACAGTGATAACCCCATATTGCAAGTAAGCCACTCCTCAAATAAAGTAACACGCTTGTCCTATCCCTTCTGTTTCTGTGGGAATATCCACAAATTACTGGTAGATACCGGGGCCAACCACACCATGGTGGACCAGGTGTTTGCCAACTCAAAGCAATTAGACCAAGTGCCCAACAGGTTCAAGGCAGTAAAAGTAGCTGACTCCTGCAGAGTTGCCATCACCCATGAGATGGTACCCTTCTCTGTTAGAATGGGAAACGTCCAGGTTAAGCTCTCTGGGCCAATCATGGCAGGGCTCAGCCATGACGTAATTGCTGGTCTTGACAAGCTTTGGCACAACTGTCCCTACATTGATTGGGATACCTCTGTCATCACTCTCAACAGAAATGGGGTGGAGTTCCAGATTTACCCTGTGAAAATGAGCAAGTTGCTCCATGATACTGTGTTTGTCAGAATAACAGAGACAGGCTCTGTCAGGATACCAGGAGTACCGTGGGGCTCCAGCAGGTGAGGGAGGAGTCAAAGCAGGTACTGGCATGGCCCACCAGATGATGTGACCTAACTTTACCAGGTAGGAAAGGGCCTTTCCAGCCACAGCCCAAGGTCCAGCTGCTGGCAAGGCAGAGTCAATCAATCCCGTGAGCCCAAGGTAAAGCACTCCCAGGAATTGACTACTCTGGCCAGAGGCATCAGAAGTGGGGGGGTTGAGATGATTGGTTTGGGTGTCAGGGGCGGTTCCATGGGGACCAAGTAGGCGGCAGGATTGTTGTACTTCCCATTGAAGATCAAAGGGTAGATGGTGATTGCTTTGCTGTCTCAGACAATTTGGTAGGGTTTCTTGGGAGTGTTTGGGCAGGTGTACCACTGCAAGTCTTCCAATGTCCAGGGTTTGTGGTCAGGATTGGCCAGATACTCAGTGAAATGCACAGGGCCAAATGGAGCTTTGGGTTGGCAGTAGTAGTCAAAGGCTTTGGGTTTATCAACTGGAGTCTGACTATCTATCCCAGTAGGGGGGTGCTGACTCTTGGGTGTATGCAGATGGAAGAGTATCAAAAATAGGTATGGAATCAAATTGGTGAACCAAAGGTTCATAACAACTTTATTTGGTAAGGATGACAATACAAAACTTTTTCAAGTGCTTCTGATTTATATACTTACTCACATGCAGGTGCCTCTGGGTATTCTTCTGATGCTATCTGTGTGGCAAGGCTTGGCATTTCAGGTTCTGCTGTTTGGTTGACTGATTCATGGTTATTTTTGGGGTTTTTATGAACAGTTGTTTGGCTTTTTGATGGTCCATATTGGCTTGGCTGGTCATTGATTTTGGCAGGTTTGGCTTCTGGGGTTTTGGGGTTTTTCCTAATTAGATCACCATTTTTGGACAGGCTTGACAGGCTCTCTTGAGCCCAAAGAAATTGATTAAAAAAGAGGTCCCCAATTGGGGACCCCAAATTACTTAATGGAGGGTGGGCTTGGTCTGGGTTTACTGGGCAGCTAAAAATAGCCTGCCCAGGCCCAGCCAAACCCACCAAGGCTTGGGCATAGCTTTTGGGACCCAAAGCAGGCCCCTCAGTTGCCACCAGGGCAGGAATAGTTCCCGCACCTGGATTTTCTTTGAAAAGCAAAAATCCAGGTGCAGGAAAATCTCCCCTGCCCGCTAGCCCCACCTGGTGGCTAGAAGCGGGTTCAATTCCCGCCCAGAGCTTTGAAACTGTTACTTTTGTAACACTATCCCCTTCTAAACCAGACTTTGCTTTCTTCTTCTCCCAATATTAGTGGACGGCATCCGCTGTGTTGGCAAGGTTATCAGCAGGTTCCCAGGTGCTTTCCTTGGGCGGGTATCCTAGCCATTTGACATAGTACTGTGGCTTACGGTAGTGGGTGCAGTTGCTGTGTATATACTCTACTTTATGTTCAAGGGATCTCCCTACCAGGATGGGCAGAGGGGAAGTCTTCAGTTTCTGGTGGGGTAGGGATGTTCCGTCTTTTTTGAACACCAAGGATTGATGGAATACATCATGTATTTTCCAGGTGTCAGGTAACTTCAGATGGTAAGCTACTTTGCCTACTTGGCCCGTGATTTGGTAGGGGCTGCTTCTTTGGTGAGCTAGCTTCCAGTATAGGACATTTAGGGGTATGTTCCTTGAGTCTAGGTAGACCTCGTCCCCAATCTCTAGTGGCTTTCCAGGGGTGCGCTTTCTATCAGCAAAGGCTTTGTAAGTCTGTACTACGCAAGGTTGGGTTTTGGGAGCAGGCCATCTGGGTTTTGTGGATGTGTTCCATCCAGGTTCTACCCGCTTTGTTAGACTCCTGGTTCCCAATCTTGGGGTCCCAAGTGGGGTCAAATCCGTAATTAGCTTTGAAGGGGGACATCCCGGTGGACGTGTGGTCTTTGCTATTGTAAGCGTATTGGGCTGTGGGTAATAGGTCTGCCCAGTTGTCTTGATTGGCGTTTGCGTAGCATTGGAGGTACTGTTCCAGAATCTGGTTTACCCTTTTGGTTTGGCCGTTGGTCTGGAGGTGATAGGAAGTGGACACGCATCTTTTGATTCCTAGGTCTTTCATCACTTGCGCCCAATAATGAGATGTGAACTGTGGTCCTTGGTCTGTCACTATTTCCTCTGGGGTTCTGTTCTGGGTGAGTATTCAGTCATGAAAGTGTCAGGTGGTTTCAGCGGCAGTGCAATGGGTAGTGGTGGGGGCAAAGTAGGCCATTTTGATGAAGTGGTCAACCATCACCAGAATTGCATTGTAGTCTTTGGAGGGTGGGAGTTCAACTATGTAATCCATGGATACCAATTTCCAGGGGCCTGAAGGGATGTCTAGGGGGCATAGAAGGCCTTCTGGCTTAGAGCGTCTTGTTTTGGTACTCCCACATGTTTCACAGCCCTCAATGTAGTTGATAACATCTGCGTCTATCTTGGGCCACAAGTAATTCCTTTTGATGCTTTGAAGGGTTTTGTGGCGGCTTGGGTGGCCGGCTAGTTCTGAGTTGTGATAGTCCTTTAGTACAGAAATCCAAGCTAATCCTTCTGGTACATAGATTCTTCCTTGGAACAGTAGGGTGGTTCCTTTTAGTGAGTAACCTCTTTTGTACAGGGGGCTGTCTAGTTGTGTTGAGAGTTCTGAGACCATAGTTTTGGCAACAGGGTCCTTTGCCTGGGCTTCTAATACGTTCAATTTCTTAGCAAAAATTTTCAGGTAGTTTAGCTGTATTTTTCCACTGGTTGTATCCAACAGGTTATGGGTGTTGTGGTCTCTCAACTCAGTGGAGGACAGGATCAGGTTGGCTATTCTACTTAGGGCATCTGGGAAAATGTTTACTTTGCCGGGTTTATAGTCAATTTCTAGTATGTAGTCTGCCAGTTCTAGGGCCCATCTTGCTTGTTGTTGATTAAGCTGGCATGGTTTGAAGAAGTAAACTAAGTTTTTGTGATCTGTTAGGACCTTTACTGGGTGCTCAGCGCCGCATAGGTATCTGCGCCAGTGCTTCAGGGTCTTCATTATAGCTAGCATTTCTTTATCATATATAGGATAATTTCCTTCAGCAGGGATCATCTTTTTGGAGTAATATGCTACAGGATTTAGCATACCATCCCCTCCTTCCTGAAGAAGCACTCCTCCCAGGGCAAAGTTGGAAGTGTCGGTTTCCAGAATGAACGGCTTTATGTGGTCAGGCATGGCTAACACAGGCGCAAAGGTGAAGGCCAACTTTAGGGCTTCAAAGGCAACAACACAGTTGGGGGTCCACTCAAACTGGACTTTGTCTGAGCAAAGGCGGGTCAGGTGCAGAGTAATCTGAGAAAAAAATTTGATGAAATCTCTACAGTAGTTTGCTAGCCCCAGGAAACTCCTAACATCTTTCCAACAGGTGGGGGTGGGCCAAGCTGTGATTACATCCACTTTATCTTGGGCCATGTCAAATCCACCAGTTTGTACTATGTAGCCCAAGAATTCTACCTCAGGTTGGAAGAACTCACACTGCTTGAGTTTGACGTGAAGGTTGGCTGCTGCTAGTTTCTCCAAGATGAGGTCTAGGTGGCAGAGGTGATCTTCATGTGTTTTGCTATATATCAGAATGCTGTCAAGATATGCCATGCAGAATTGGTCCAGGTATTTTCCAAGGACCAAGTTAATCATCCTCTCGAAAGTGCTAGGGGCGTTGTATAGCCCAAAAGGAATGACTAGGTATTCATAGAGTCCATATTGAGTTTTGAAAGCTGTTTTATATTCATCACCTTCTTTGATTTGGATTTGGTTAAAAGTGTCTCAGAGGTCAATCTTAGAGTATACTTGTGCTCCAGTCAAGACATCATATAGGTCATTGGCATTAAGTATGGGGTATTGGTTTTTTTACTATGATTTTGTTCAGCTTCTGGTAGTTTACACAAGGTCTCATTCCCCCATCTTTCTTCCCAACAAATAGTAGGGGGGAAGAGCATGGGGCCTTTGAGACTCGGATAAATCCCTTCTTGGTCATGTCTTCAATGTACGCTTTCAAGGCCACCTGTTCTTTGTGGTTGCAACTATAGATGGGTCCATGGCTGGGTTGCGTATCAGGGAGTAAGTCAACGGCGTGGTCGTAGATAGAGTGTTCAGGTAGTTGAGTTGCCGCCTCTTTGCTGAAGATACTGGCCCATTTCTTGAGGGCTGAGGGCAGCTTCCCTGAGCAAGGGTCCAATTGCAAGGTCATGAGTTTGGTGGGGGGTACTATGTGTGGGCTTGGCTGAATGGGTACAATGTTGGGGTTAGGTCCCTTTCCCAGGGTTACAGTTTGGTCACAATAGTTCAGGATTGCACCATGCTTGTCATCCCAGGAGTCTCCAAGTATCAATGGGTGTGGTAATCCTTTCAACAAGATAACAGACAAGAGGTAGGTGTTTTGCCCAATCTTCAGCTCAAGGTGTTGGTTACATTCTTGGTCAATGTCAGTTGAGCCATTTCCCATAGTGACTTGGAATTAAGTATCTGAGGGGGTGAGTTCCAGCTTGGATGCTAATGCGGGGTCAATGAAACTTTCATCAGCCCCTGTGTCTAAAAAAGCCTTTTTGTGAAATACTTTATCTCCCACTTCTAGGGTCACTATGATATACTTATAAGATTGAGAGGTAGTATTTAATTGGGCAAGAGAGTCTGAAGTTTGGTTTCTTTTGGGACAGGCCCTGGTCTTGTGTCCTGCTTCATGGCAGTGGAAACATAACCTGTCTCTGTAATGTTGTTGCAACTCCTTGGGTGTCATGGCTGGTCTGGCCTCAGTGGGGCTTCTGGTCATCTGGGGACCATGGGGGGCGGCTCCGTGGGTTTCTTAATTTAAGCTTAGTCCTTGGCAGAGCACAATCAGTTCTTCTAATCCAATTGTGGGGGGTGGTGCTTGAGGAGGTCCTTTAACCCTGGGTTCACGCCTTTTCTGAATAGGATGGCAGCAAATTTGTTGTCCAGCATAGCACGGGTCTGTAGTTTGGTGAATTCTTCTACATAGGTCTGAAGTAGGCAGCCGTTTTGCTTGAATTCTAACAGGGTCATGAAGGCAAAGTGACGGGTATTCTGGTCCTCTCCTGTGGCCATCAGTTCAGCCTCAAATTGAGCATAGTCTAAGCAAAACTCTACTTCGTTGGTGGTGGCTTTGCTGAACCAGTCTAGGGTGTCCCCTGTTAGCATGGATGCTACTCCCAAGACTTTGACTGTGTTGTTGGGATAGGTGGCAGCATTGGCTAGGAAGTGCAGTCGTAGTACTGGCATGACTCTTCTAGCTTCCTCTAGGCTGAGCTTGCCTATCTGGGGCATGGTCATATTGGAGGTGGTTTGGTTCACAATGATGTTCTGTACTTGGGAGGAGGTTGCTGCGGTTGGGTCTGCTCTCTGGAGCATCCTTAGAATCATCCAAGGTCTTGGTTGTTCTCTTCCACATGGAGGAGATTTGGTATGATAGCCACAAATAACAGTAATAAGTGATAATCATAAAAACAAACATACAAGTAGCCCCAAGTGCTAATAACATCTTGGGGCCCAGGTTACCAAGTTTGGGGTGGATTGTCATAATGTCAGGATACCAGGAGTACTGTGGGGCTCCAGCAGGTGAGGGAGGAGTCAAAGCAGGTACTGGCATGGCCCACCAGATGATGTGACCTAACTTTACCAGGTAGGAAAGGGCCTTTCCAGCCACAGCCCAAGGTCCAGCTGCTGGCAAGGCAGAGTCAATCAATCCCGTGAGCACAAGGTAAAGCACTCCCAGGAATTACTACTCTGGCCAGAGGCATCAGAAGTGGGGGGTTGAGATGGTTGGTTTGGGTGTTGGGGGCGGTTCCATGGGGACCAAGTAGGCGGCAGGATTGTTGTACTTCCCATTGAAGATCAAAGGGTAGATGGTGATTGCTTTGCTGTCTCAGAAAATTTGGTAGGGTTCCTTGGGAGCGTTTGGGAAGGTGTACCACTGCAAGTCTTCCAATGTCCAGGGTTTGTGGTCAGGATTGGCCAGATACTCAGTGAAATGCACAGGGCCAAATGGAGCTTTGGGTTGGCAGTAGTAGTCAAAGGCTTTGGGTTTATCAACTGGATTCTGACTATCTATCCCAGTAGGGGGTGCTGACTCTTGGGTGTATGCAGATGGAAGAGTATCAAAAATAGGTATGGAATCAAATTGGTGAACCAAAGGTTCATAACAACTTTATTTGGTAAGGATGACAATACAAAACTTTTTCAAGTGCTTCTGATTTATATACTTACTCACATGCAGGTGCCTCTGGGTATTCTTCTGATGCTATCTGTGTGGCAAGGCTTGGCATTTCAGGTTCTGCTGTTTGGTTGACTGCTTCATGGTTATTTTTGGGGTTTTTATGAACAGTTGTTTGGCTTTTTGATGGTCCATCTTGGCTTGGCTGGTCATTGATTTTAGCAGGTTTGGCTTCTGGGGTTTTGGGGGTTTTCCCAATTAGATCACCATTTTTGGACTGGCTTGACAGGCTCTCTTGAGCCCAAAGAACTTGATTAAAAAAGAGGTCCCCAATTGGGGACCCCAAATTACTTAATGGAGGGTGGGCTTGGTCTGGGTTTACTGGGCAGCTAAAAGTAGCCTGCCCAGGCCCAGCCAAACCCACCAAGGCTTGGGCATAGCTTTTGGGACCCAAAGCAGGCCCCTCAGCTGCCACCAGGGCAGGAATAGTTCCCGCACCTGGATTTGCTTTGAAAAGCAAAAATCCAGGTGCAGGCAAATCTCCCCTGCCCGCTAGCCCCACCTGGTGGCTAGGAGCGGGTTTGATTCCCACCCAGGGCTTCAAAGCTGTTACTTTTGTAACAGGCTTGTACAATTTCAAGGGGGGAAACTAGACTTTAACCAATTCTCAGTTGAAATTATCTGTGCTGAACCATCTGTAGTCCCTCCCTTGACCTCCTCACCACTACCAGCTCTTGCTGCACTCCTCAAGGAGTACAAGGATGTATTCAGTGAGACACTTGAACAACTACCTCCTTCCTGGGAGATCCAGCACGCTGTACAACTTCAAGGGTTGTTACCTAAGGCACAACCATTATACTGTCTCACACCAAAGGAAGATGAAACCCTCTGCCAGCACCTTGTGGACGCGCTCAATAAGGGCTTCATTTGCCCCTCGCTCTTTCCATACAGGGTGACTGTCTTCTTTGTAGCTAAGAAGGACGGGTCCCTTTTCCTGGTCACAGACTACTGCGCCCTAAATGAGGTGACAGTTAAAAACAAGTACCCCCTGCTGCTGATTGACAACCTGTTTGATACACTTGCAAGCACAAAGATCTTTAGCAAGATTGATCCCACTGTGGGGTACAACCAGGTCCGCATTGCACCAGGGGATGAAGCAAAAACTGCCTTCTGCACGTGCTACGGGTTATTTGAGTGTCATGTCATGAGCTTTGGAATGACCAACACTCCCTCCACCTTTGCCATGTTGATGAACAAAGCCTTTGAGGAACTGTTTGGAAAATGTGTGGCTGTGTACCTTGACAACATTATTGCCTTCAGTCAAGATCAAACCATGCACCTCCAACACCACCGTGCTGTCCTTGACGCCCTTCAGAAAAACCAGCTAAAATCTAAACCCTCCAAATGCAAGTTCCTCAAGTTGGAGCTGTTATTCCTTGGGCACACCATCTCTGCCCAAGGGATAAAGCCCAACCCTGCCAAAATCAAGGCAATCACCAGCATGCCGCCCCTCACTGATGTGGGCCAGGTGCGGACATTCTTAGGCATAGTTGCCTATGTACGCAGGTTCATTCCCAATTGCGGGGAACTAATTGCACCTACCACCAAACCCTGGGTCACATGAGAGGGCGTAACCTCTTTGAGATCATGAAACAGAAGGTTTGGTGGCTGCACATGCGTCAATACATCTTGGACCTCCTCAAAATGTGTGTGTTGTGCAAAAAGAACACGTCCAAACCTGCACCCCCCAAGTCTGTCCTGCCCATCAAGGCCATGGAACCCTTTGAGCAGTGGGACCTTGACGTTGTGGGGCCACTCCCCAAAGACAGACTGGGCAAGAAGTACATTATCACTGCCATCAACTACTTCATTTGTTGGCCAGTGGCCTGGGCAACAACCAACCACACTGCCACCACCATCACCTGCTTTATTGGCAAGGAAATTGTGGCTTGCTTTGGGCAACCCAAATGTCTCATCACAGATGGTAGCCCTAAACTTGTTGGACATGTCATGAAGGCATACTGTGCCAAGAACGCACTTCAACGTATAGTTAAGACCCCCTACCATCCTCAAGCCTATGGACGCGTGGAACAGTTAAATGGCTTATTGGTTCAATTGATTGCCAAGCTCTCACAGGAGCACCCTAACACCACATGGACTGAACAACTGCCCACCGCGCTACTGATCCTACAAGCAAGAATCAACAGGGGCACTGGGTTCAGCCCTAGTACCCTGGCCTTTGGGACACCTGACAGTCTGACAGGGGTTGAACAGGGGAGACTACGGTCCAAGGTTCCCAACAAGCCCCCCTAGTAACAACCCCATGCCTAGACCAATGGTGTGCCAAAGCCCAGGAGATTGAACACAAGTGGATTGCAGGAGGGATGAAACACCTCAAAGCTAGATACGCCGTAGGTGACCCCGTCTACACCCTCAATCCCAATTCTGCCAAATTAGAACCCAACCACCTAGGGCCTTTCAAGATAGCTGCTGTCTATGATAATCACACTTATCAACTTGAAGATGCCCAAGGAAACACCAAGAAGCTTCATCATGATTGCTTGCGCCCCTGCTGCGCCATCCCCACACAAAAGTTGTTTGTGCGGACCTTCCCAGACCTTCCGTAGACTCCAGTCTTGGTGCCTGACGACAAGCAGGGGGCAAGGGGGGTGTTGCAACCAAGTTTCAAACCTCGCCTGCCAATGTATCTTACAATACACAGGGGGCGCTCAATGAGTTGCCCCTTGACATATCTAACGTTATGGATTAATCTGATGGCAAGGTCAAATGGCGGGTACTTCATCCTAATTGGGAGCGCTATCAATTCGACTTGCTGATCCCCGCACAAGTTATTCCTTGGCTTCAATCCTTATATGGAACAAGCCACCATGCCACCCTCTTGTGGCCTTATGGCTTTCCCCATATAGTATATTAATCACAGTATTCTACAATAAACAATACCTTATTCTTATTATTCTGTCCTTTCTATTGGACTGTTGTCTTCCCCAATTCCAAATAATGAATCCTCATTGGTTCAGTTGCAACACATAGGCGTCAGAATCTTCAGTATCTGAATCATTCATGTCATAATTATTGGAGATTTCATGGAATAATAGCAGAATTGGAGGACCTTCAGTGTTGGTGGGCTCAGAATCTGCTATGGACGGGGGAATTGGAGGAGACTGGGAGGAACTTTCAACTAAGAGCATCTCTGCCTCTAGTTTACTTTTCTTTTCCTGCCTTCTCTTTGGGGTTGGCAGCTTTAACCCGCAGATTGGTACAGACACAGGATTGGTGGCCTATTTGTCCACAGTTATGACATCCCTGATGCCTAGGAGGATTCTGCAAGTTCATGGTGAGGATACAAGGGCCACAGGAAATAGAACTAGAGTTGAAGGCTGCTCATTTTTCTTGTATAATAGACCCAGAGTGAGTAAGATACATGTTGTAAATTCACTTCCCCCTTTGGCTTTGGATCACACTATATTTCTTTGTTGTACCAAGAAATGCACCAAAATGCCAGCCAAGCCACTTAATTCTCTAGAGGATTTGGTGCATACTGTAGAAAAATATTTGTATTAGCTTATCCTGCGGACCCCTGGCCCTTGTTGCTCCCGCATGGAGAGAAACACTGGTTAATTTGGACTATCTCTTGGCCTGGTGTCAACTGCTCCTAAAAACAATTTGAAACAGCCAATCAAAAGGTACCACATCAATGTTGGCAAAGTCCAATGAATCCCAAATGTCAATGTCTAACTCCAGCTAATCAAATGGAGGCCCAGAAATTAGTTTAGAATCCTTCAGTCTCCCAGGGTGGGTTCTGTCAGGGATCCAGCCTGTGGGGAGTTCTTGGGAACTTGCAGGCAGGAAGACAGCCTGCAGGCCCTGCAGGAAGGGCCCATAACAAGATTGGTGCTAACTTTACAATATAAGATAACCATTTGCCCAGGAGGACCCAAGGTCCGTTTACAGTACCATTAAATCAATTAAGCCGGTGAGAGTGATAAACATCACTCCAAATACCTGAGTAGAGATGGATTCATTAGTTGCAACGGATTCTTGAGGGCAGTCAGGCTGCAGGGTGAGAGGTGGTATCATTGGAACCAAATATGCGGGCAGGCAGTTGTATTTGTTGCGGAATAGCAGATGAGGTATAGTGATTTTGGTGCCTTCTCTGTAAACAGTCTCCGTCTCTCTAGCTCTAGCCTCTGGGTTGTAGATTAAGATTTCCTCTAGGCTGAATTCTGAATATGCAGGGTTGGATGGGTATTCAGTGAAATGTACCGGGCCAAAGGGAGCTCCTGGTGGATGATAGAGTTTGGGAGCTGCTCTGTGGTTTCTTGGGTTGGGTAAGCGGGAGCTACAGAACTGCAGGAGTTGGACTGCAATTGAAATAGAACTAAAATCAAGTATGGGATAACCTGGTTGAACCAAAGGTTCATGTTAATTTATTTCAAGAATGGTGATGGGCAGCTTCATGGAGGTCCTGGGTATAAGTATGCCCATCTGCCATGGGTAAACCTTTACAAATTCCTTTGGGCCTGGTGCTACCGTCTACCAGGGTTTTCCAGTCCTTGGTGGCATCCATTGCGGGAGTTAATTCATTGGCTGGTTCAAACTGAGAATACTCAAATTTCCCTGCCAGGTTGTGGGGTTGGTCATCTCTGGGTGGCCTGCATTCTACAAAAAGTTTCTTTGTTTCCCCTTCCGTGGTGGCCCAAGTTATTCTGGGATCTTTGGCTGGGCCCGCCCTTGCATTGGTTGGATTAACAGGAACCTTTGGTGTGGGGAGTCTCAATGCAGGTAATTTTAGTTTATCAAGCCTTAAGGGATTCCCCAAAGTCAAATTCTGCTCTGGTTTTAGTCCAAAAATCTGTGGGTGGCTGGTCCTGCGGGCTGGCGGCCCACAGGGTATTGGGGTTCAATTCCCGTAGTTGAGGTTTTCCTATGAGCACAGTCAACAGGAGTTTGTCACTTGTGACAGGTTCAGCAAAATTTCTCCCCCAGCCAATTGAATCCAGGCCAAGTTGTCTTGTGACCCATCAATTTTTAACCTCCTCCCTCTTAACTTAGCAAGAGAACTTCCAGTTCCCTGCTTGTTGATTCTCTAATATCATTAAAAAACTTGGAGTTTAGTTGCACCCGTTTTATTAATTTGAAGCTTTGAACTCCTCCTTTGAGTTTGCCTTTAGATTTTAAAAAGTGTTAGTTGTTCTCTTAATATATTTTACCTTTGAGCAGCTCTGTTTGAACCTGATGGCCTTCTTGATACTTAAGAAGGGAGCTCCAGCGTATAGTGTTGATTTAAGTTGCTTTTGCTTTCAAAAACTTGGTTTGAAACCAAAATTTAAGTTAGTAGTTTATATAAATTCTTACTTTTATATTATATTTTCTTTGCTTTTTCCTGTTTTTGAACCCGCTTTGATTAAACTCAACAGCAAAGCCACCTTCAACCACCTACAAGCCTTCCTAAATCATCTGTCTTGCTCCTGCTTGTGTCTTTCTTTGATGCCCCCTATTTACCAAATTTTTACTACAAGAAGCTCAGTAAATACCTCTTCCAGACTCCAAATTTTCTGGAGTTTTCAAAAATAATACTCCCTGCTCTCAAGTTTTTAGTTTTTTCCTTGGCTCTGTTTCTGTTGCTTCTTTAGTCAACCTCCTCAGACCTTTGGGATCAACTTCTCTCTTCTGCACGCCTTGTGGGTGACAACCCCTTTAGTATCCTGCACCTCCAAGGCAGCCTTCTTGTCTCAGGAGAGACTCTGATCAAGAGTCTGACCTGCAATGACCTGGACCTATACTTGGCTGATCCTGCCTTGCTCTCTCCTGTTGTGGCAGAAGTGCTTACTCCCCCTCTGTCTAGAACTGAGAGTGGCAAGTCTGTCCCCATGCAGGCACCAGAGTTTCCAACTCCCTTCCCCTCTTGGGCAATGTGGTTTCTCACTTGCCTTGTGTTGATGGGATTGAATGCCTACTTTTCTCAACTGTCACTGGTGTCTTCCCTTTGGTCCCCACTTAGAGTGGCTATCCCAGTACTTCACTGGATAGTGTCCTGGTGGATTCTTCCCCCATGATGGGAGCCAAACTTAGTTAGTTTAGCCCCACTCTCTTACAATTAGCCTGATCAACATGCTGCTCCAAAACGTCCAGTTGACAATCATGAGTGGTCACCACAGTAGAGAGTTCAGCCAAACAGAAGGTCAAAGAAGTTCCTAATGAGAGATAAGGGGAGAACCTTTCATTCACTGAGTCAATCAGCTTACTCATTTATCCAGTGTCTTGTCCAGGCTGATGTGACACTGTTTAAGGTTATTGACTTCATTGGCTAAGGCAATCAACTCCCTAGTGCAATGGATTTGAGGATTCTCAGGCAGCCCAGGGAAGCAGCTGTTGTTGTCAGCAGACCCAGAAGAACTAGTGGTGTCAGTCACTGCAGCACAAAGAGAAGTAACTTCTTGATGAAAGGCAGCAACTTGAGCAGTCAAGACAGCCACCTGTGGGTCAGGCTGAGGAGTTTCTGCTGGGCTTACTTGGCTACAAGTAGGCATACATAATTCTCTGATGACATCCCATAATTTATGTTCTATATCCAACATATTATCAGACGGAGGAGAAGGAGGGGCATCCACCTTAGGCACAGAGAGCTTACCCACTTGGGCTTGAAGTTTTGCAATGGAAGCAGCAGAGGTAGCTCTTTTATGAGAAAATTCCTTCTGTAGCGCAAGGACACCACAAGCAGCATCCTCTGCCATTTTCTGTAACTGCTCAAAGGAGTAGGCGCTTAACACATTGAGTTTTTCCACAAGTTGTTTGAAATCAGAGAGATAGGCGTTCAGGGTGGAGTCCACTTGGGTTCACCAGGGTTGCTGCAACTCATGGGATTCCTGCAGATACTCCCTGGTATATTCAGGGGTGGACAAATGTACCCATTCAATGGAGGTAACCAGGCGCAATTGGGAAGCAATCAAAGCATGTTGCTTATTAGACACAAGAGAGAACAGGGAGTGAACCCATTTTTTATAAGTGGCAAACTGGTCCCAGTGATTTGTTACAGAGGCTTGAAGGGACAAAATTTCCTGAATGTGGAGCCCCAGCACTATCTGGTGATGGGCCAAAGCAGGTTGGACAAAGGACGAGAGCAGATGGTCAGCAGAACCAGCTGCTGAAAGGAGATGTTGCAGGAACTGCGGGGTAACAATTAACTTGTAATATTCTGCTCAATTGAACTGTATTTGAAGGCTGGGAATGGTTTCATACTGGACTATCCCAAAGGCTACTGCCATGACTTGTTCCAAGTCAGGTGTACCCATATGGTAAACCACTAGGAGGCGGTTATTCTCTGGGTTCAAGACAGTGGGGACAATAGGTGGGTTCAAAATGTCCTTTTCAATAGGAGGACTAGTAATTTCATGTGAAGACAACTCTTGTAGCAGGAGAGGAGATAGGCCTGAAAACTTAGTGGCAAAAGGGGTAGCCAAGGGCTTGCAGCCCCTGTAGTGAGCATCATTTTTGTTGTGTTCTGAGGCGCAGCACAGACACACAATATAAATCCTAACCTTAGGATTGGATTTTTACTAAGTCTTGGTTAGAATGGCAGGGAAGGCTATGTGATTACCTTGTGGCCCTGATTGAATAACATCTGCTAGACATGGCTAGAGAGGCGCCAAATTACTGGTAGACACAAAGAAAAAAATGTGAATAGAACTTAACTTTTATTGGTGAAAGTGAAATAGAACATATATTGTTTGTTGCTACTACAAAACAATACAGGGACAGTGAGATCACTTGCCACAGGTATGTGTGGGGCAAGTGAGTTATGCAGAACAAGAAAGACAAACAGCTGAATTTCCATCTTTGGAAATCAACTCATTTCAAGGGGCAAAGGTGAAAGCAAGAGATTTGTCCTCGAAAGAACCCACCAAAGGCAAAATCAATACAGAGTGAATATGGGCATTCACGACAACAGCCAATCAGATTGAGCAGAACCAGCAAGAACTGGTTCACTTGTGTAGGTAGCCACCCAGACTGTCTGAAATATGAGGGTAGATGATGTCAGAGTATAAAAAGATACAGACACCTTGCAGTCAAACAACAGGTTCTTAGTTATTTCTGGAAAGATCATAGCCTTTGGCAGATTGTATTCCGGCTTAAATAAAAGTAACAATTTACATATTCTTTTCTACTGCATTGACTGTAGTTCCCTGTAGCATAGGGCATGTAGATTTTATTCCATTAGCAAGGCTAACCAAGTTGTAAAGCATCATGTAGCTTTGAACTCCCCAAGCAATTACCAGGGTTGCCTCACAACAAGACTATAACTAACTCAATTGCAACACAAGGACCTGGTTTGTTTGAGATTTTTGTTAACAAAGTGGGAGTAAATCAACTGAGATTATAATCTCATTTTCAAAGTTACAAGCAAGCAATCTCTACCAGTAAGGTTAAGGCTCAAATATAATTAATTCAAAGTCTGACAACATGAATTTATTCTGAATCAGAGTCAAATTCTGAAACTAATTCTGAATTGGAGTTGAATTCTGATTCTGGATCGGTAGCAAATCCTGAGATTGACTCTTGATCAGAATAGGACTCAGAATTTGTTTCGGAATCAAAATCAATTTCACGATACTGCTCCCTATTGAATGCATTGCCAACCAAGACGCTCAGGCATGGATACTTTGAGGAAAAGCGTCTCGAATGCAAACTGGAAAGTTGGGAATCGAACTCTAAAATATCAAGTTTTGGTGAGCTTTGGACGATCTGATGAAGCCAAATAGCGGGAATACAACCACCAGCTTGAAACACAGCAAGACAGGCAAATGAGGCTTGTGAGTCAAATGGAATAGCATCAAATATAGCAGTACGACGGAATTCAACTTCTATAGACAGGCAATGAAGAAGAGGAAAAGAGGAAGCCATCCAAGAGAAAAAGTCGGGCTGAACAGGAATCCAGTAAGTCAAAGAGAAAGTAAGAACTTTGTAATCTTTGATGGGGAGGTCGTTGAAAGTGACTTTGTCTGATACGTGATGAAGATGAATCTTTTCAAGAGTTGTGGCGTGTTTTAAGACCTCGCAAACAAGTTGTGATGATAGACTATGGCAAACAAGAACAATAGAGGAAAAGCCAGGATAGTTCTCCTGGATAGAACTGATCATATGTCTATTCAGGCGATAAAACATAAAGTTCTTGATTGGAGGAAGCGTGCAGCCAGGTGAAACCTTCAAATTAAGAATCAATGAACTAGAAAATGAAGTCAGACTTGGTAAGTTCTCTGGACGGAAGGTGACAGGGCTAGCGGTGTCTGAATATGAGTGAACCTCAAATGTTTTTAGGCGTTGAAGTTTAGAATTGAGCAGCTCCTTGCGGTCTCCAGATATTTTATGAGCCTCGATAATCAGGGAATTAAGATTTGGAAGGTTTTTGGCTATAACAGCCAAAATTTTACAGCTGAACCTGGGTATGGCTAAAGTAAGAGTCCGCAGCGAAGGTGTTATAAGGTCTTGTATGAACGAAAGAGAATGATTATAATCTTCAAAGATATCGGGAAGGTTAAGAACAACCAACTTTTTCTTGTCCAAAATATGAGGAATAATTTCAGAGCTAATGCACAGCTTACTCAAGTCTATCTCCAGAAGATTGGGATAATTTTGTAAGATAAGCAGAATATCTTCATCAAGAGATTCGTGATAGTCTTCTAGAACAGATATCTTTTTGACGTTTGGGATATATTTAAGAGTTTCCAAGTCCAAATTTGCAATTTCTAACTTACAGACATGACTTCCAATCTTTGGGAGCACATCTTCATTAAATCTTTTTGGCATCAGGTATGAAAGCCTGAGATTCTTTTCCATATAAGGAAGGATAGTTCTAGAAAAATCTTTGTTTAGGGTGAAAAAATTCTGCCTGATCATTTGCATCAAGGTATGAGAAAATTTCTTCAATGAGGAAATTGGGCAAGCTTTCCATAGTCTAAACAAAATAAATCATTATTAAAAGATGTAAAATTAAGTCGAGAAAAGAAATTTTCTCATTACCCACCAAGAAAATGTACTGATCTTTAATAAATTGAATTGAAATAACCTTGGAAATATTATTAAATTTAGATGAAGTATCAAGAAACACTCTAGCTTTGTAATTTGATTTAAAAAGGACGACCATTATTGAAATTTTTAGGCTCTTTAAAAATGTGGAATCGAACTCGAATAGGGATGCTTCGGCTTAGCCCAGGCTAGCTTTCGGCTCTAGGACGCTACAGTCAAAACGGAATCACTTAATATTTAACCATTATTATATATATATTTTAAGGAGTGTGCCTGGAGCCAGAAACTGACCATGGCTGATGGGGCTTGGCCAAAGCAATCCTAAACTCGATATAGTGGTTTTCAAAGCTATGGCGCTAAGTGAAAAAACTCATCTTTCAGCGAAAACAACTCAGATGCTGCAGTGAAGTTACTGGGGTTAATGATTAAACCTTACAATACATAGAAGAAATCCAGATCGTGTTCCATTCACAGTAGGGCTGCTTTGGCCAAACCCTGGGCAGCCACGGCCAGTTTCTGGCTCTGGGTCGCTGGTTTCAAAGATTTATTAATGTATATAAAAGTGAGTCTGTCTGTCTGTAATGTTGCCTCGAGTGGGCTCAAGCCGTAAGGAATTTGACTGAATTGATTTTTACTTAAATTTTATTTTAAGTTGATTGTTAAGCCACAAGCTCAATTTGGCTCATCCTTACATTCAATCCCTTACATGCATCTTTGAAAGTACACAGATTGCATTCAGTATAGTGTGGGCTAAATCATGTTGAACTGAAATATAAGCCACTTGAACTTTAATAAATTTGTATTTGGTTACTTGCATTTTAAATTAATTGCTAACCCTATTCAACCATATCAAAGTGGCTTATCTTTCTAGATTACCCGACTCTAGAATGGGTGGATTAAAATTAGAAAAGAAGCAGCAATTGTTTTAGATTGTTTTATATGATTGGATGGTTATGCTCTATGCTGAGGATTGAATTGACAACGAAAAGAGAGCTTGGTCAATTTAAAGCAATACAGTTTAAATTATAGATATAAATATTAGTTTAAAGAAGGAAATGGTTGTCTTGGACATTTCGAAATTCTTATTCTTCAAGTGAGATAGTAGAACATTCCAATTCGATGCCACCTGATCCAAGTAGCTCCATATTGTTTCAGAGTAAACCTTGCTTGACACAGCTTCATCCCAAAAGAACATCAGTGGAGTAAAAATACTATGATAAAATTATGATTCAATATAATGATTTTCATGAAATTTAGAGGACGTAGATCAATTTTTCAGACGATTCCGATCACAACAGTATCAAACATGATAGCTCTAGCTGCTCTAGATGCTGAGATATATAGTTAAGTGCTGGAATCGGGTTCACGTCATAATCAAAGGCTCAGACTCGATTTGAAATTATCTAAATTTACTTTTAATGCACACTAAAAAACTAAAATCAATGTATCTCATTGAATGCTAAGCCATTTTGATGTCCAATAGCTTATTTAAAAGCTGCAGATCAGCTCTACATTGTGAATGGATTTAAAAAGCAAATACTAAATTTTAAAATAATTAGTTTATCTTTACTAAACTTAAAAGTGATACTATACTTATTTAGGTTTAGTTTTAATTATACTTGGAATATACAATCTTAATTTTAAATTTAAATAAATATAATTGAAACTACATTTTAATAAAGCAATTAAATAAATTTTATTAAACACGTGATAAGTACTCCAAGCCTAAAAACACAATAAAATATATTTAATTGGTTTATTAAAACTCAACTTTTATTCTGTCCTTGGACAGGGCAACCACCTAGTTTTATTATATTGAAGTATGCAGCAAAACTGTTTTAGCTGTAGCGGCGCATAGCCAAAAGCTAGCCAGGGCTGAGCCAAAGCATGACTAATTCACGGAAATGATGAATTTAGTTCCCTATCCAATGTGAGTTTATATTGTGACCTAAACCTTGCAGCTAGCAAATGCAAGGAACTTCACCTCAATTATCAAGCTTGCATGTGAGTAACTAGGTAAGTTCAATCAAGATTACTTTAATAAATGTGTTTTTCATAAATCTTTCCTCTTATCCCCGTCTTATCTTTAATTGGTTATAACTAGTACAACCAATTATACTTTTGACACTTCTTTGTTAAAAGCATTACAATGCAAACAAAATCACATCTGAAAGTGAAATAAACTCAGATGCAACAAAACAAAAAGAACCCAAATCTGCTGTTAATCAATAGAAGGCTTTTGTAGTTTTCAAAGCTATGATGATAAGCAAAATAACTCATCTTTAATAAAATTAATTCATCTGTAACCAAAATAAAATCAGATGCAAATGAAATTTAAAAATAATGAATTTATATTAAATTACAATAGATCTGGGTTCACTTATATTTTGTTCTGAGATGTGTTAATTTCATTTGCATCTGAGTTGATTTTGTTTACAGATGAATTGATTTCATTTACACATGAGTTTTTTTTTGCTTATCACCATACTGTAAATTCAAGACCCTAAACATAAAAATGCAGGATTGTTAAATCCTTGGTCCAAATTTTGAATCACTTTTGCGGGTGTCAGGAATTTATACTGACTTTGTTCTACCTTGTTAATCTTAGCAACCTGCCAAGCCATTAATTGTAGAAGCTTCTAATATATTGCTATTAGGCTTGATTGATCTAAGAAGCCTTCATAGAGTAGATTTGGATCACTACTGCAAGAACAACCAGGAATACAATAAACCTCCAATTATGACTGGTTCCCAATTGGCTAGAGTTATTCTGATTTACTCTAGCAAACCGCCAGGTTAGTAGTTATGGGGGTTTCCAAGTATCAAAAGGATGTGATCAATTTGCTTAGCAGACCGCCAGTGCTATTGCGAATCAATGCAGGAAAAGTCGCTCAAGAACAAAATAATATGCACTAAAAATAGAGTGATAAATTAACGCCACCACCCCCGGCACACTTATAGATTATGCTCTATTTTATGACAACAAGTGCCCAGTACAGGGTACTATGATATGGAATCACATGCCATTGCATGGATGCCTGGCTCTGGGGGTTGATGCTGGCGGTCTGGGGACAAAAAGACTGACCAAGCAAGAGTTAGAAGCGCCAGATGATCTTATCCTGGCAAGAGAGCGCAAGCTCTATAAAAGCCCTTCCATTGGACTAATGAAAGGCAGACAATAATACCCATTTCCTACTGTAGAACCTTTTCCCAGTAGAAGAAGATATCCAAGTTCAAAGACTGTCATCAGTACTTGAAGAACTAAGCAAGCCGCCCGTATAGTAAGCCGCTTGGAAGTTGCCTCCCTTGCCATTGCTTGCCATTGCAGTGCCAAGGAAAATCCAGACGTCACAAGTAACGCTTGTCACCATGCAAGCTAATATCAACATAATGACAAATATATCCCTATTACTCAATAAAGCAAACAATAATCAGGCCACCAGGTCTGAGAGCAGAACCAAAAGTTCTGACAGTGGTGCTATCTACCAAAATGAGTTATCTGCGCTGTCTGTTGTTGGCGATTCTTTGCCCCACCACCCCAGCTTGGTTGATAAGTATGGGGGGCTACATGGAAACCAGCAATGTGGAACGGGATGCATCCCTCCGCTTGGAGATTGCTCCCTACCAGGTACCAGAAGTGCCAGTAGACAAAATCAACCTTGACGTCACTGGTACAATGTTACAATACGGACCAAGGAACTACACTATTGAGGATGTGCGGTCACTTATGGACACCTTGATGCAAGGCTATAAATCCATGGGTGACAAAAAACAGGATAACAAATATACCCTGTTCACCACCGCAAGATCCTCTGAGCATTTGTGGTTGACCTTCAGAAGTTACCAAGAGGCCAGTAGCATGCAGCTAGGCCTACTTATGAAAAGAGAAGGAGTCAACAGAATAACTGATGTTTTGTCATACTTTGTGCACACCGCCATTAAGCATGTCCACCCCTTGGTGGCCCGCCAAAATCTTGACCTTGAAGAGATGGGTTGTTTCAGGATTGAAATTCAGCACGCTCACGCCGCCCTGGCTCACCAGCTGAACTCCAGCTTCCACACTGTAAAACAGGCTGTGGGTAGCATCAATGAAGCTGCTTCTTCCGCCCATTATCATGTGGATAAGATAGTTTCACAGTTCAACAACCAGGTAGTGCAAGTGGTGGCTGAAATCCTCAATTCCTGCGGTCTGACCCCTCAATGGGCTTCAGACGTAACCCGTCACAGCGTTAACCTGGCCGAGAAGGTACGCTTCCTGGCCCGCCAATCTAGTGTGGACAAGATAGCAGACCAACAAGATAAGCTGCACAGCATGGTCTCAGAAAACAGCGCCCGCCACAAGGAGCGCCAGAACAAGATCATCTCCTGGGTGAACAAACTGGTCAAAAAAGTGAACCTAATGAAGGGGAAGTCAGCTTCTCCTGTCTTTGATTGGTCCCAGGAGCAGCACACCTGCTACCTTGAACAAAAAGCTTATACCAACAACAAGCACAATTTATGGGAAACAATAGAGACTGTCCATGCCCTGACAAATCAGCTATACCAGGATTTGGAAGATAGCCGCGCCCAGGTTGCCGCCCTTACACAAGCTGGATGCCTACAGCAAACATCTAGATCTACTGGCTTCAACTACTCTGCTTATGAAAGGAAACCATAGCAGCCTCTTGGAGCAGGTGCAATCCAATGACGCTGCCAGAAAGGACTTTGAGGCTAACGTATCAGCCAGGCTGAGTAGATTGGAACAGGCAATGTTATCTAATAACAGCTTGTCTGTAGAGGATAAGCAGAGCCCTGTACCAAACTCTTCCCCTGAGCAATTAAAGGTGTCATCCCCTGAATTCTTTGATTTTACCTCTGACCATGGTACCAATGATAGCTGAGGGACCCACCGCTCCCCATAGAAGTTGCTGCCTTGCCACCACTTACTCCACTTACTGGTCTCCGCCCCGTCAAGCCAGTAGTGGAATCACGCAAAGATTCAACCATCCCTGACCACAAGTTCAAGCCATTGAACTTGCTGACCTTTGACCGTAAGGGTAATATCAAAACCTTTATTTTCCTCTTTTAGATGTCAATGTGTGGGGCTTCAGATCACATGAAGGCCATGGCCCTAATCAACGCTTTGGACCCCACCAGTGTAGATGTGATCATGCCTTGCCTCCCAACAGAAGAATGGTCTTATGAGGATGCAAAGATTGCAGTGATCAAAGAGTTTGGGAGTGAAACCAAGCTGCAAGCAAGGAAGGCTGAATTCAGCAATATTGCTTTCAATAAATATGAAAGTGTACAAGATTTTGCTGACTGCTTCTATCATGAAGCACAGGTACTCTTGGGGGCAGGAGTACTCACCAATTTGGACTGCCGTATCACAATAAGAAGAGCTCTTCAGCCTTACAGAGAGCTCTCCAACATGATGTTCCTTGTACTTGACCAGGCCAACAACACCCAGAAGATTGCCAGTTATCTGGGTTGGCTTGGGGCCCAATTTGACGCCCCCAACAAAGGAATGGCCAGTCACAATGGATCTGAGAATTGCGGAAGAAATCAGGACCACAACAGATCCACCAAGCCACCTTAAGGGGAGAAGGATGCTACTACAAAAACCACTGGAGAGATGAAACCTTATAACTCCAACATCACCTGCCAAAAGTGCAACAAAAAAGGGCACTGGGCAAGTCAATGTCAATCAAAAGGCAAACCTCCTGGTGTTAATGTTGTAGTAGAAACTGAGGATAAAAATCAGGGAAAAGCAAAGGCGGGCCAGTAATGGAATATACTGCACCCGCCATTCCCTTGATTATTCCAAAAGAGCCCAACCATGATAAACCAGAGGAGCCTATAGAGATTGCCGCCAAGACTGCCCAGACCGTCAAGGAACCTGCCAAGCCCACCAAGGACCCCATCAAGAACGCCACCCAGACAGAAGAATTGCCTGGATACTTTGCCCTTAGCCAAGATTTTGAGGAAGACCCTGTCCACCAATTGGTAGCCAACAACCTGTACACCATACCTGCCCGTGGAAGAGGTAGACCCTGGAAGACTACTGTCAACACAGTAGAGGTAGTATCCAAACCCTATGCCGTGCAAGTGCAAGAAACTTGCTTGAACAATAGCCCTAATGTCTTCAGCAACGTTCCTAACCTTAAGGGCGTCCAATTGGCAATGCCTCTTGAAACCATCAAGAACAACTTCCCTGAAATTGGGCAAAATCTTAAGCAGTACTTTGACACCCCAGCCCCCCTTGGAATTCACTTATTAAACCTACAGTCTGAAACTTACTCTGAGTGTACCTATGCCAACATTTCTGTTAATAAGGTGAAAGTAAGAGCAATAATCAACAGCAGAACGCTAATCAATAAAATTTGCACACCTGGTCCAAAAACTAGGACTGGCTCCTGATATTGCACACAATAGAGTCTATGGCACTTCTGGATTGCATACAACAACTTCTGAAGGAGCATATAGTGCAATTCCAATGCAATTTGGATCTATAGCTGTTTCCTCTCCTGCTGTCATCTTGCCCAGTCAAAACTACAATGTTTTGATTGGCACTGCCTTTATGCGGAAATATGGTGTGAAGATTAATATGGAGAACAACACCTTCACCATATTGAAGCAGACCATCCCTCTTTATTACACCAAAGATGCCGCCAGCATTAAAGAGAAACTGACAATTAATTTGGCATATAAGGACAGGATTGTGGCAGTTCCATATGAGAAGAAGGGGGAAAAGCAAGAAATTGTCAACCCAGATAAAAGAGCACAAAGTTATTCCACTTTGCTCTCTGGTAACCTTCACCCTCAAGTCTGGCACACAGCGTGTCATGCCAACAGGACTGACCCTGGAAATTCCCGAAGGCTTATATGGTGAAATACATCAGCCTTGGGAAAGATCAAGGTTCAAACCCTGCGTAGCGCCTGGTATAATCATACCATGGCATGGAGAAGTACACATTCTACTTGCTAATCTACAGGACCACAATATCTACGTGAAGAAGCATCAGATAGTAGGATTTGTGCACCTTCTGCTGATCAAAGAATTGGCCGGCTTCAAATGTATTGGGGACCTATTGGAAATGGGGTTACCTGATCAAGTCAAAGCCAGTGCCTACATGACTACCCCACTGGCTGACCTGTCCTACTTAAATCAAGAGCAACAGGAACAAGCAAGTGCCCTATTTGAGAAGTACAGGTGCATCTTTGCTGAAGATGACTTCAACCTGGGCTGTGCAGCAGACGTCACCCATCATATTGACACTGATGACAAAAAACCAATTTGGCTCTGCCCCATTTGACAATCAAAGGCCAGCAAGGAAACTGTCAATGAGGAAATACAATAGCTCCTGGATAGAGGAATGTAGGTCCCATCTAAGAGTCCTTGGGTGTTGCCCATCCTTATAGTAAAAAAGAAGGATGGAAGTAACCGAGTAGTCATAGACTACCGACATCTAAACTTGATCACACAGAAGGACTCCTATCCATTGCTGAGAATCGATGACGCCTTAGACCGCCTGGGAGGTGCAAAATTCTTCTCCGCAATGGACCTGATTTTGGGATATTGGCAGATCAAACTGCCTCCAGAGGAACAAGAGAAGTGTGCCATTATCACTTCACAAGGCCTTTTCCAACTGTAAGGTCTTGCCCATAATGGTGCAAGATTATAAACTAAAGCGTGCAAGGCATTGTAATTCAAATTTAAAAGATATAAGAATATAGGTACTGTCTGTAAGATGATCTTACAGAAACCCGCTAAAAACCTATATTGCGTCACAAATGGAGTAATAGAGTTTAAAAACCCTAAACAAAGAAGATAGAATAAGGTGTTTAATAGTGAAAAATTTGTAACTAAAGGAATATTGATATTAGGATATTCTCTATCTGCAAATTGATATATGTAACTATTGAAAGATTCCTTAAGGGAAAAAATGAATACAACAAGCCTAAGGTTTGTTGTTTTATAAGTTACATTTGGATTTAAGGAAAAAACTAAACTAAGAAAATGAATTTAAAAAAAATTCTAAAAATTACAAATTCAAAGTTTAAAATCATAAAAGTTGAAGGGGAAGAAATCACTTAGAATTTTGGCTTAAAGCCTACTCTTCAAAAGCTCTTTATTTATAGAGAGAAAGCCTTTTCAGTTGGAGCATGATCAACAGGAGGAAGCAGACAAGAGGAGGAGCAACTGGAGAAGTTGGAGACAATCAGGTACAAAATAAGGAGAAAACAAAAGACCAGTTCAAGTTTGATAGGCAGAATAGGCTGGGGAGAGCGGCAACAATGTGAAAAAGGAGTTTCAAAAGGTAAGCAAAAAAGTAAAATTAATCTAACTTAAAGTAGAGAAATATAAGCTATTTGAATAGCTGGGAAGACAGTGGATGACAACCGCGTCAACTTGAACGCAAATCAAAAAGAAAAACAAGGTAATTAAATTAAAATACTTAAATATTAACTTCTAATTCAAAATTCTAAATATTAAAAAATACTGAAAGATTAAAATTGAAATTAAACATCAAATATGATAATTTAAAGAGCCTGCCCTTTGGGCAGGGCTTGACACCAACCAACAAAAATGCCCCAAGGATTGTGTAACACACCAGCAACTTTTCAATGAGCTATGGACACTATCCTGGGAGATCTTAAGTTGTCCTGCGTCCTTGTATATCTGGATGATATTAACGTCTTCTCTAGGACGTTCACAGATTATTTGGAGCACTTGGAATCTGTCTTTAAATAACTTGCAGACGCCAATTTGAAGATAAAACCTAGTAAATGCCAGTTCTTTAAGGACCAGCTGGAATACTTAGGTTTTGTAATTGACACAAAAGGACTACGGCTACAACCCGCCAAGATTGAGGCCATCACTAAAATGAAGACTCCCAAGAGCAGAAGGGATATCCAAGTGTTCCTAGGCATTATAGGTTATTATTATAGGTTTATTCCAAATTTCTTGCAGACAGGTGAACCTCTTTTTCATCTGCTTAAAAATGGAGTGCCTTTTACATGGACCTCTGCCTGCCAGTCCACTTTTGACTCCCTACAAACCAGCCTGTCCAGCAGTCCAGTGCTTATGTATCCTGATTTTACCAAGCCTTTTGTAGTACATACCAACACTTCCCTGAGTGCGCTTGGAGCAGTATTGTCCCAGAACAATGATGATGGAGAAGAACATCCAGTCACCTACGCCAGTTGCTTGTTGAATATTTATGAGCAGAATTACACAGTGACAGAACGTGAATGTTTGGCAGTAATATATGCCTACAAACAGTTCCAGGTGTATCTCCATGGAGTCCACTTCACTGTGATTATGGACCACGCCAGTCTAAGTTGGCTTCAGAATCTATGTGAACCAGAAGGTTGCTTGGTACAATGGGCTCTAAAACTTCTGGCATTCAACTATAAGATAGTACACTGGCCAGGAGCAAAGCACCAGAACACTGACTATCTATCCAGACTTCTGACTGTTAATATTGTGTCATCACAGGCCAATATACTGTATGATAAAATGTTAACCAGCCAGTTCAAAGACAAGCCTGACAAGATCCAGGCCATTCTCAGGGAACTGATGAAGAGCTGCAGAGTAGAGGATGGTAAACTGTACAAATACCATCAAGGGAATAAGTACGTTTTCCCCCGCCCCTCAGAGAGGTTGTCTCTGATCATGGCTGCCCATAAGGCTGTAGGCCATGGCGGCCTCCAAAAGACTGTACGTCAATTAAAGCTCCACTACTATTGGGAATCTCTGCTATTTGACACTAAGGAAACCCTGACTTGCTGCGCAGAGTGCCAACACAAGAAGCCATTTGTACCCAAGCATCAATATAAGGCTGTTGAGCCCAAATGTTTTTTGGCACACTGTCAGCATTGACATGGTTGGCCCTCTTCTAATGTGCGTTGGTTAGCTCAGATACATTATTGTAGCCATAGACCACCTTACCAAGTGAGTCAAGGTAAAAGTCCTCCAGCACGTTAGCGTAGAAGCCACTGCAAGGTTCATCTTGGAACATATCATCCACCACCATGGTTGCCCACAATTCTTTCTCACAGACAATGGCACTAATTTCACAGCCAACATTATTCCAAAGCTTAATGAGCTCATGGGCGTGAGGGGAGTGCTCTGTATTCCATACCACCCAGAAACAAATGAGATGATCAAGAGAGCAAATGGCACCCTGGTGAATATCCTTTAAAAACTGGCAAATAAGTGTACCTCCAAGTGGTATCTTTTCCTGCCAGCAGTTGTGTTTGCATATAACATCTCCATACATAGCACAACTAAGTTTTTGCCCTTCCAGATCATGTATGGTTGGCACCCTGCTATACCGCCAATCCTGTTATCCGCTATGGGCAACCCTGGGGAGATCACCTACAATCAGTACATGACAAAGTTAGCAGATACATTAATTAAGCTTCAAGCTGAAGCTTTTACAGAGACTACACTGGCCAGAACAAAAGGACACCAGCAAGATAATTCCAACTGCTTTGCTGTGCCAGAGTTCAAGGTTGGAACCCAAGTATCCTATCATGATAAAGTTATAGGGAGAGCACACAAGCTTGACACCATCTGGAAAGGCCAATTTGAAGTCATTGAGCAAACAGGCCAAGATGTCTATACCATCAAGGATGTTTCAGATGGACAACTCATTAATAGGGGCCACACAAGGTTCCTAAAATCTTTACACACCTTGCCAAATAACGGCATCTAAATAGCTTCCTATAATTCTAAGAGAAAACAAATAAAGATTTTTGAAATTAATTTTATTGGGAATAATGTAAAAAAAGCAAGTCTAGAGATCACCCTCCTGGTAGTTGTTGTCATTGTCATCTTCTTCATCTTTGTCCTCTTGGTCATCTTTGTCTTCTGTCTTGTCCTCACTAGAATCCTCTTCTTGGTTGGCCGGACTGGCGCGTTGAGGCCCAGGTGTCACCACTGAGATATCAGGCTCTTGATCCCCAGCCAGTAGCGCCACATCATGGGGTAAAGGTTTGAAGGGAAAGCGCCAGCTTTCAACAAATAGGAAGACAGCCACCCACAAGCACAACTTCTTATGGGAAAGAGAAAGGTGCAAAAAGTTAACCAGGAGCAGGGGAATGGACTCAAAGTCCCAGTCAACCCGCCAGAGGCCACCCTCAAGGGAATAGCCACAACCCAGAATAAGACAATCCATGATGAAATCATCAATGGAAAGATACTCATCTGGGAGTATCGCCTTTATGTTACCGACAGCATTTCTAAGCTTTTTCCAATGGGCAGCCATCCTTGTGAAGCTGCCCTGAGGAAGAAGCAGGTCAGGTGTCAACATGACATTCTCATAAAGAACCATAGCTCGTACCGCAGCTTTTCAATTGCCATTATGGAAGGCATCCCAACACCAGCAGACCACCTTTCCAAGACAACAGTCCCGCTGATCACGGTTGTTCACCTGCAGCTTCTGATAGACTGCCAGGATTGGGGGAAGATGATGAAGCCAGGATTGAATTATCTGGTCAGCAATTTGAATGACAAACCCTTGGTCCAGTTCATCCACAGGATCACTATTGCAAGAGACGTCAACAAGATTGAGAAGGTTATGACCCAGGCGCTCTGCCAACACCTCGTTGTTGACAGAGAAGAAGCCAAAACTTAAGGACATGATACATGCCTTCAAGTCCTGCTGGGGTCTCTGCTGAAGGACAACAAAGAGGAATTGACAACACAATTCAAAGCCAGAAAAAAGGACACCACAATCAAAGTCAGGCATGCCAATTTGATATTGTACTGTTGGCAAGTTGCCAACCACTGCTTGAGAGACCAAAGACCCCTGAACATACGCCCAGGTATTGATAGGCTGCTCCTCCAAAGTAGCCAAAGGGATTTACACACTCCACTGAGTTGGTTCTTGGGCTGATTGTTTAGGCAGGGACTTGGGATCTTGGCGCGCCTGCTCGTGGGGAGGCTGCTCATGACTCATACCAGTAAATATTGTACTGGTATCCCTGTCACAAAGCCCGCAAATATGTGCCTTCTTGGCATCATAAGACATGGCCTGGAACAGGGCCCAATCTGAGACCAACATATTGGAAATGATGTTACGTGCATCAGTCACACATGAGGTATTGGGCGCGTTTGAGGGATGTTACATGTTGACTAGTGATTTCTTCTTTGACGGTATAACTAAGTCAAGTTGAGGGAAATATCAGAAATATATACTGACTTTGTTCTACCTTGTTAATCTTAGCAACCTGCCAAGCCATTAATTGTAGAAGCTTCCAATATATTGCTATTAGGCTTGATTGATCTAAGAAGCCTTTATAGAGTAGATTTGGATCACTACTGCAAGAACAACCAGGAATACAATAAACCTCCAATTATGACTGGTTCCCAATTGGCTAGAGTTATTCCAATTTACTCTAGCAAATTGCCGGGTTAGTAGTTATGGGGTTTTCCAAGTATCAAAAAGATGTGATCAATTTTCTTAGCAGACTGCCAGTGCTATTGCAAATCAATGCAGGAAAGGTTGCTCAAGAACAAAATAATATGCGCTAAAAATAGAGTGATAAATTGGCACCACCACCGGCACGCTTATAGATTATGATCTATTCTATGACAACAAGTACCCAGCGCAGGGTACTATGATATGGAATCCCATGTCATTGTATGAATGCCTGACTCTGGGGGTTGATGCTGGCGGTCTGGGGACAAAAAGACTGACCAAGCAAGAGTTAGAAGCGCCAGATGATCTTATCCTGGCAAGAGAGCGCAAGCTCTATAAAAGCCCTTCAATTGGACTAATGGAAGGCAGACAATAATACCCATTTCCTACTGTAGAACCTTTTCACAGTAGAAGAAGATATCCAAGTTCAAAGACCGTTGTCAGTACTTGAAGAACTAAGCAAGCCACCCGTATAGTAAGCCGCTTGGAAGTTGCCTCCCTTGCCACTGCTTGCCGTTGCAGTGACAAGGAAAATCCAGACGTTGCAAGTAACGCTTGTTGCCATACAGGCTAATATCAACATAATGACAAATATATCCCTATTACTCAATAAAGCAAACAATAATCAGGCCACCAGGTCTGAGAGCAGAACCAAAAGTTCTGACAGCGGGCAACTCAGCTGAGTGAAAAAAAATATTTAATAAAATCAAACATTTAATTTGACTTTTATTTATTTATTTAAATTGGCAAATTTACAATCTCTTGAGCAGATAACTCAACTAACTAAAGGCAAAACACAGCAAACAGATGCAGGATACATGAATCAGAAATGTGGGATTCTAATGTACAATTTGAGATTTTTTGTATGTCAAACAAATCATAGACATCATGTAAAAATTAACAAATCTGAAATTGTGGGATTTTCAAATCCAAGAACTAAATTTCAAATCAAAAAAGAGGTGAATTCAAAAAAATATAATTTATGGGTTCAAAAAGGATGCTAAAGGATCTAGAGTGGATTTATGCTAATTCATTTAGGAATCATAGGCATTCTCAAAATCACCCTAATCCATTTTAGGTCAGCTAAAATTTAAATGCTTGATTACAGTAGATTTTAAAAAACACTAATAATAGAATAGAATTATATATTACAATCTATTTTATCATGTTGTTCTTTATTTAGTGTGTTTATGGTTCATCTGCTGTTAATAAGGAGGTTGTATTTAATTGTATAGTTTCACCTCCAGTTGCCTTGGCAATAGGGAATCAAGTTGCCTCTGTGAGGCCAGCTGTGGTTGCAGAGGCAACTTGATTTCCTATTGCCAAGGCAACTGGAGGTGAAACTATACAATTAAATCAATCACCTTATCAAAAGCAAATGAACCATCAACACACTAAAGAAAAGGCAACATGATAAAAATATATTATAATATATAATTCTACAGTAGTTTTAGAAGCTATGGCAACAACCAAAAATACCTCAGATTTAAACAAAATGGTTTCAGATTTTAACAAAATACAACTATCAGTTTAAAATATACACTCTGTTAACAGGGATTTTTGGCATTAATGGGCAAATGGGTCAACACAGCAACAAAGGGTTCACGTGCAAAGCAAAACCATTTAAAATACAATCTGAAATACATTGATTCACAAAAAAGATGGTGTGAGTTGACTTTTGGTGTACATATGTTTACTATGTGAATCAGTGATGAAATACACCCAAGCAAGGTGAGTCAAAACTCAATCCAAAAACAAAACACAATAGCAACTTACTATGGAAAAAAAAATCACTCAAATGTTGTGTGCAATGGATTGTAATCAAGAATGATACCAAGGTATCTAAAATAGGGAATGCAATCTGAAATATAAATTTTAAAAATATTGTGTTGGGTATTTGAATTTGGCAGTAAAATCTGGGAAAATGGGTGTATTTTTTTGAGTATTCTAAAATGAGCGTTGTAAATCTAAAAACAACTAATTAAGGAACAAAAAATCTATAATTGAGATATTGGGGGGAATATTATTTAAATATCCATATTCAGATAAAAGCAAAAATTAAAATTAGGGAGTAACTCAATTGAATTTTATTTAATATTTTATTAAATTCTCAAAATGGAAGGAACACAACAACAGAGTACCAATGCATCTGTTGTGCGCTGCAGTCACAATTGCCCCTGCAGGTCAAAGAACAGAGTTAGTGCAACACAAATGTCTACCCAGGAAGGAGATGTGAGAGAAGAGTTTGATAGTGATGCTGCACTGACACAGCCGGTTTGAGGGGCACAAGCTGCTAGGGTGTGGAGCATCAATCCTTGGGTCCCCAAGCCAACCTTGAAGCCCACCAAGGTTACCTTCACCAAGAAAGTTAGAAACAAGGAGGTAGAACTTACTTCATATGTGTTTGACATTGTGTACCGGCAAGAGTTGGTCCCATCAGATATGCTGGAGAAGGTGAAGCTTGTACTTGATACTAGCTACAAGCCCTACATCAGTGATAGCAATCAGGAAGAGGACAAGGAGCCTGAGTTCTTCAGAACTGATGAGTGACAGTTAGTGCTAAAGAAAGTTGCTGCGTTCTACATCAAGGTACCCATGCCCTGTGTTGTGCTCAATGCCAATGAGTCAATTCCCACTGCCAAAATGCCTCCCCAGAAGCGCATCCCCAATATCAAATGCATCATCCTGCTTAAGTTAATGTGGGAATCTGGTGATTAAAATGCGGCTGCGGCTCTTGTTGGGGTGGATCCCAAGTACACCTCAAAGATATTCAACATCTTCATCAATACTGGCCAAGTCCTTGCCGCAGAGAAATCCTTGCGCGTTTCCACTATGCTCACCAAGGAGCACAAATGGGCAATCTGCCAGTGAATAACCCAAGATTGTCATCTTGAACTGGCAAATATACAGGTCATAGTCAAATCTAATTTTGGGGTTGAGGCCTCAATTCCCTTTTATTATCATTTGGTCAAGGGAATGCACTTTTCCTAGAAAAAGCTCAGGGTATCCCCCTACAATTGTAATAGTCCAGCCAACATTGACGTACGGAAAAAATATGCAGAGGCGTACACTGCCCTCAAAGCCAAGGGGATGGTCAAATTCTATTACATTGACAAATCAGCATTTGCCTCGTCAATGTGCAATGGGTATGGGTATGTCCCCAAAGGCCCAAATGACAGGATGGCTTGGCGTGCTGCAGTCTGCACCACAGCCTACTCAATGGTGGCTCTTCTTGGTTCAAAGGGGGTCAAGCTGTATCAAATGATATTGGGTTCTCACAATAGCCATACCTTTCTATCATTCCTCCAATTGGTCCAGGAGCACCTGAGGTGCACAAACCTGGGCTTCACCAATGTCATTGTGCTGGAAAATTTTGGTCTCCATAAGGTGGCTGATATTCTTGAGGAATTCCCAATGATTGGCACTAGCATTGCAGTGGGCTCCCAGCAATTGGCCATGGCAAATATGCGCCTTCTCTTCCTCTATGCTTATTTGCCCTTCCTAAATCCCATTGAGGAAGTCTTTGGGTGGCTCAAGCAAGTTGTCAAGCAAGGGACCCCAAATGGGACTGAGGACCTGTTTGATTTTCTCCAGGCTGGGATCCACACCCTCCCAGCTGAGACTGTGGCCAAATTCTATGGCTACGCTGATTCATTCCTCCCTGCATGCCTAGCCAAACAGCCAATCAATTAAAGGCTTAGTGTGTGCAACTTTTTTATATTATCTAATTTACTATTTAAGATTTATTAATTATCATTTTATATTTAGAAGCTTATAAGCCCACAATCATATTCAGCAGGGCCATCAATGGAGGTTAGTAATTATTTTATTTTATATTAATTTTTTAATATACCATCTGAGTTTATCCCAAACACTTGATACTGGATTACACAAATATGTTTATATCACTTTTGTCAAATAAATATAAAAATCAAATTAAAAAAAGTTAAATATATAAGGTATAAAGTAGAATTGTATTTTATTAACATATATTATTATCCTTTTATGAAAACCTTCTCTGGGATTTATTTTGCAAAACTTGTTTGCTAAAATAAGTTTTTATAAAAATTATTATAATAAAAAAAGCTAAATTGTAAAGATATTCATTGGAAAAGAGAGTTTTAAGGGCGCCTGTAATGGGTTCAGCGGTATGTACCCACCCCACAATAGAGATGGGGCACAACCTCCACCACCACACCGTGAACAGTGGATACACCATTATTGAAATACTCCTGCCTGCTGGTGAAAGGCAGTAGGATCAGGTGGGAGTGAAGCAACAGCTTTTCAGGCGGGGCTGCAAACCTGTATATCCCAGCCAGGACCAGGGCGTCCTGGATAACATGGTCTATCAAGTTGTATCCTGGGGGGACCTTCTTACCACCCAAGGAGAGCCAGGCCTTGTCAATCCCAAGAAGGACTCCATCTAGGTCCTCAACGCTGGCACCCATTCCAAAGTAGAAGAGATACCCAAGGTAAACAACAAGATGAAGCCTTTGTCCAGCAAAGGCTTCTGTAAACTCAAAAAGTTTGTTGTATACCGTGCTTATCTTCTTCTTATGCTTTGTCTTTACAAAGGTCAGCTCCATGGCTGCAGGGACCCCTTTCTTGTTGGTGCTCCAGGTCAGCCCAAAGTCTGCCAGGAGGATTTTTGTCTTCTTTACAGCTGTTGCATCTGCAACAGCCAGTTTTCCTACCGCGCACCCAAAGTTGTCCAAGAGGTAAGATATGGTGTACTCCACTGGGAAGCAGAATCAAGCAGCCGCATGTGCCTGGCTCATTTCCAGTATATTCTTGTATGGGAGCGTTGCCAAGATGTCCCAAACAAGCTCAATGAATTATACACAGTAAACTCCACTGAGAACTCCTGGGTCCAGGCAGATCAGTTGGGCATCCTTGTAGGCAGTAACTGCCCACTCAGATGCCCCCTTGGAATGTGTAAGCTCAGCCAATGACTCCTGCAAACATTGAAAAGGACCCATGAATTCTTTATTTAAGCTCTGGCAAGACAGGGGGGACAGAAACAGCTGCATAGCCACATAATTGGCGTAGTTAGTGTCATGAATGCTGCCATTCACCATGTTTTGATTTTGCCTTCATTGGGTTATTTCAAGGACAAATATCTTTCTTTTGCTTTTGCCCTTCAAAATGAGGCTGGCTCCAAATTGGGAAATACAATTGTTCAGTTTCCTGATCCTGTGCAACTCACTTGCCCCACTCATGCCTGTGGCAAGTGATCCTACTGTCCTGGTATTGTAAACCACTATATAATCCATTTCCTATTTTCCAATAAAATTAAGCTATATTCACATTTTTGTCTTTGTGTCTCCACGTACTTTGGCGCCTCTCTAGCCACGTCTAGTAGATATTATTCATTCAGGGCCACAAGGTAATTGCATAGCCTTCCCTGCCATTCTAACCAAGACTTAGTATGAATCCAATCCTAAGGTTAGGATTTCCTGTTGTGACTCTGTGCCGCGCCTCAGATCATGACAAAAATGGTGCTTACTACAGGAGCTGTAAGCCCCTTGGTTACCCCCTTTGCAACTATGTTTTCAGGACCTTTGCCTCCACCTATAAAAGAGCCAACTTTGCCTGAAATTACCAGTCCTCCTATTGAAGAGGACATTGCCAACCTGCCTATTGTCCCTACTGTGCTGAACCTTGGGAGTGGTCCCCGCCCAGTAGCCTACACTTTGGGTACCCCTGACTTGGAGCAAGTCATGGCGGTGGCCCTTGGGATAGTCTGTGATGGGGCCATCCCTCACCTCCAGCTTCAGTTCAATTGGGCAGAATACTACAAACTGATTATAGCACCACAATTTCCCCAGCATCTCCTCTCAGCATCTGGCTCTGCTGAACATCTACTGTCCTCCTTCCTACAACCTGCCTTAGCCCATCATCAAATGGTATTAGGGATTTTTTGTTCAGGAAATTTTATTGTTGCAAGCCGCTGTCATTAATCACTGGGATCAGTTTGCGGCCTACCAGCAGTGGATTCATTCCCTGTTTCCCTTAGTATCTGACAATCAGCGCGACTCTATCACCTCCCAGTCTTGTTTGGTCACTTCCATTGAAAGAATGCGCCAATCCATCCCTGAGTATGTCGGAGAGCGCCTTCATGTGTTCCACCAACTGGAACAGCCTTGGTGTGCCCAAGTAGACTCTACTTTAAACGCCTATCTCACCGCTTTGATCAAGAAAGGGCTGCTACCACCGCCATCATTGCCAAACTCCAGGCTCAAGTAAATGAGCTGTCTGCCTCCAAAGCAGATGTTCCACCTTCTCCTCCAGCTGATGAGTTAGCAGATAGAGAGCAGAGGCTCTGGGATGCCATTTGAAAGCTAAGAGCATCCACCTGCAGTCAGGATTGCCCACCTGAAGTCCCTCATCCTGACCCTCAGGTGCTTGCGCTGATAACTCAGATTGCTGAATTACAGCAAGAGTCTGCTACTTTGCGTGAGGCAATAGTGTCTGTAGTTAGTCCACCTGAAGTTGTGGGCAAGGATGGTTGCTGCCCTGGCTTGTCAGGAGCCCCCCACGTCCATTGTACTAGATATTTGATAGCTCTAGCCAATGAAGTGAACCTCCTGAAGCAAGATCACTTTGAGCTTGATAAAGATGCACAAGAACTAAGTGAAGTGGCTGACTTAGTAAATGACAGGTTTGCCCCTTGCCTTTTGGTGGGCCTGTCCCTTACTTCCCAACTGGCTGAGCTTTCCTTGGTAGTAACTGCACAGGATCAGCGCCTGGATATTACTGAGTAACAGATCACTCTTGCTAATAATACAGGCACCCACACTTCTGAAACCTTGACTACCCTTGAAGAAAGTGTTTACCAGCTGTGAGCCAGGCAGCCCCCCACCAAGTCAGAAGCAGAGTTCTCCCCGCGTATAAATGTACTTGATAGCAACAATGGTGGTCTAACTCCAGAAGCACATTTTAAGCCTACCTTTAAGCAATTCTTTGACCCCAGAACCTCAACCATTGCAGCTTTCCTAACTATCTACAAAACTGCCATGAGAAGAGCCTCAGATGAAGTCAAGAAGGAACACATCTGACCTGTCTACACCTGACCTGCCAAGAGGTAGTTGTACCAGAGATGCCCACCATTGAAACCTGGGAGGATATGAAGCAGCTTCTGATTGACAAGCTTGGCAGTGACATTAGTTTGGAAGTGAAGAAGGACGCCTTCATGTACATTGCCTTCAAACCAAAGGAGACCCTAGCTGAATTTGCAGATAGATTCTACATGGAAGGACAACAACTGATCACAAGCCGCCAGTTGACTGCATATGAAGCATATATGGCTTGTGCTCAAGCCCTCAAGGTTAACCAGCTCCTGTGTCTTCACTTCAAGGCCCATAAAGCCATGCTTTCTTCCATGAAGAGCATAAAGACACTGTTACAGGATATGCACCTTATCCATTCTGGGGCAGTTGTGCGGGAAAATCATGCTGCCTCTACCTCTGGTTCATCTTCACGTGGGCCGCATATCCTTACCATGAACTCTCAGAATCCTCCTCAATGCCATGGTTGCCATAACTGTGGGCAGATAAGTCACCATTCCCAGGTCTGCAATAACCCTTGAGTTGAAGGAGCTGATCCATAAGAACAGGCGGGAAAAGAACAGTCAACCTAGAGGCAGAGACACTATTGGTTGACAATTCTTCTCAGTCTCCTCCAGTTCCCCCTTCCATTGCTGGCTCTGAGCCTGCTGACAATGAGGCTCTGCTCATCCTGCTGCTATTCCACAACATATCTGATGACTCTGACATGGACAATTCTGATGTAGAAGATCCTGATGCCTATGGGTACTCCGTCCTGGCTGTCCCTGAAACTATTACAGTCTCTTATAAGCTACCTTCTGGGAAAACTACTACAACCACCAAGCCTCTGCCTGAAGCCAAGGAGTTTGTCTCTTGCCCTTACCTCACCCAAGACAAGAGATCTCCTGTGCTTTTTGAGTCTTCTGAAGAAGCTGCTGAAGTTGCTGACACTGTATTCAAGAACGTCTCTGTCTTGCTCCCTCTCCAGACGGCCTATAAGGAGTTCCTGGGCCTCAGATGAATGATTGAAAAGTGGGACAAAGAACTAACAGGAGCTCAAGACATTCTGGCTGTCCTCCCTCCCTTAGGTTGCACCACCACTCATGATGAAATATCTAAAAAAAGATAAAGATTAAGGCTGTCTTAGACACAGGGTCTCCTGTTAATTTTGTCTCCTTGAAGCTGGTCAAGAAACTCAAACTTTCCCCCAACCTTAACTATCATCAATTGTATGGCACAGCTGGGCTGTCCATGACTTGCACTATAGGAGCTTATTCTGCTCTGCCCATGCAATTTAGCAAGCTGCTCTTGGCAGCGCCTGCTGTTGTCCTGGAGAACAAGAGCTATGACCTTCTAGTAGGAACTCAATTCCTTAGGGAATATAATGGGATCATCAACTTAAAGGATGGCTTCTCTCTATCTTGGGATACAAAGTCCCTCTGATCTTTGAAGAGCCAGTTAAAGTTCCCAGGACGCGCCTCAAGACATGTGCCTTGGAATATCCCACTGGGTTTTCACTTTAAAATACCAAACCCATTCCTCCAACATGAAATGTCCTCCTATGGCTTGCCCCGTGTCAGAAGGGATTCCTCTATTGGCCACTTCTGCGGTGACTATTCCGCCTGGGTCTCAAACTATCCTAGACTCTCAAATATTGTATGAACTGCCCAAAAGCACATTCCTAGAGCTATACTCTCCTTGCTTGCTAGGACACAACAAACCCTATCTCTGTCCAGGAATCTTGGATGTTTCTCAGTAAAGACCCAGTTCAACTACTAATTGCCAACTTGACTACCCTCCCCATACAAGTGTCTGGAAGATAGGTTGTTGACTATGGCAAGCTATTGAATGCTCCTGTCAAAACTGCAGGCTTGACCTGCCAGCAAGGTTCTAAACAAGCGGGTTTATGACCCACAATCCAATTATCCGGTCACTAAAAGCCAGACTAGGAAGTCAACTCAAATTACCAAATCCAATAACATGAACAGATGATGATCCCCTACGGTGGACACCTTGTTTTGGCGCTTGACTCATTACCAGGATCAAGCCACCCCTTCTTCCATCTAACCATGTGATCAACAATCATGTTCCTGTTACCCATTGATTCACCATGACTACATAATCACTATCTCACAATAAAGATTATTATCTAGCTTCTCATATTTTTCCCCTTGTAACTTTTTCCAAAACAGCACAGTTACAACATTGGTAGCACAGGTAGGTTCTCCTTCCTACCTTATCTTGAAAAATTCCGCCTGTTGCCCGCACACGCCGCGGCCAACAAATCCTTGACAGAATTATGTCTGGCCTCCCGCCTGACTGGACCCTGTACACTCCTGGTTACAAGATATCTGATGGTTTTGTCCTGTACCAGAATACAGTGATTCCACTACCTGCCTTCAACGCCATGTCTGCACAAGGGTTCCTCCAGGCTCCCGCCTCCATGCTGTAACCAACCAACAAAAGCGCCATGCCAGCCTACGTAGCACAAAGACTACAAAGCGCCACCTTGTAACCTTTTGCCAGGGCCAACGACGCCAACACTGCCACATGGATTCAGTCTGCCCAGAGCAAGCTGGTCCAGATGGAATGCCCACAGCAATTTTGGATTGCGGAAATTTCTATTTGCCTGACTCATGACACTGGCACCTGGTGCAACAAGTGGTACAAGAAACACACCAACAAGAACTGGGATACCTTTAAGCAAGACTTCCTGGCAAGATTTGTGCTTAAGAATACTGCGCTTATGATAATACAGCAAGTAAAGAACCTTACCCAGAAAGGCACTGTGAAGGAGCTCACCCATGCCTACAAAGAACCCCAACTTTGAGCACCATCTGACATGGCTTTTGACACCCCAGCCACACACCTCATGTACTACAATGCTCTCAAGCTGCAAGTGATGAGGCATGTGAACCTGGACCAGGTGACCAACCTGCAAAGCCTGTACTGTGAAGCAGAGAAAGCGTAACAAACCTCCAAGGCACTTCATAAGGCACAAACTGGGAAAAGAGAAAGACCCAAAAATTCCCATCCAGGCAGCCGCTCCACTTGACCACCCCCTGGAGGCAACAGGAATGACATCAACCACAAACCCACAGGTTTGAATGGAAATGAAAGTGGAAACAATGGCCAGTCAAATTGTACCCATTTCCATGTCACCACCACACAAGACAATCAAGACAAGGGAAAAGCCCAGGGAGAGCACTAAGCAAGTCAAGCTCTACCCACGCAACTCCTGACTTGCCCAATGATGAGTACCAACCCAAGGACGTGGACAAATGCCCAATGATCCAAGTGCCCTTGGAGGACCTGGTACTGTACACCATCACCATACATCCCAATAAACAGATGTCCTATGCTTTCTGCTTTTGCAGTTACACAGGTTCAGCACTCCTGTATTTGGGTGCAGATTGAACCCTAGTCAACAGCAGCTTTGTGGACAAATTCAAGCTGGCCACTAATCCTTTGCAGATTAAAAACGTGGTCTTGGCTGACAAACACCAGATTGCTGTGACAAGGGAAACCACCCCCTTCTCTGTCATGCTTGAGAACTTACACTCCACCATCCAAGGTCCTGTCATTGACTTCCCAAAGTTTGAAATTGTGCTGGGACTAGACTGGTTATTAAAGAATAATCCTTGCGTAGACTGGGCAACCTCAGTGTTGACCATCAAGCGTGAAGGTGTCAACTACCAGATCTACCTGGAATCTATGGACCAACTCCTACACAACCACGTCTTTGTACACATCAAAGAGACCCTGGACAAAAAGGAGAGCCTGAAGGCAATTGATTGGGACTCCTGTCAGTACAAGATCATACACTTCAAAGATCACCAATATACCTCCATGCCTCAGGACCGCAAAATTGTGGCCTGCCATCCAGAAATCTTCAAGGAAGCGCTGCCCGGACTGCCCCCTGAGAAGCACATTCAGCACTCCATCCAACTCAAAAGGGCTGTACCCAAGGCGCGCCCTATCTACAGGCTGACCCCAAACAAAGACAACACCCTACGCGCCTACCTCAAGGAAGCATTGGAGAAAGGACTTAACTGCCCCTCACAGTCTCCCTTTGGGGCCGCTGTATTCTTTGTGATCAAGAAGGATGGTACCTTAAGTCTGGTCACAGACTACTGAGCCCTAAACAAAGTTACCATCAAGAATTGTTATCCACTAGCACTGATTGACAACCTCTTTGACTCCTTAGGAGGAGTCACAGTCTTCTCCAAGATTGATCTGAGTGCAGGCTACAACCAGATTTGCATCAAGGAGGAAGACATCCCCAAGAAAGCCTTCTGCACTAAATATGGCTCATAAAAATGTGTGTTGCTCAACTTTGGCATGACAAACACCCCGTCCACCTTTGTAACCTTCATGAACAAAGCATTTGCGCCACACATAGGCAAGTACGCTCTAGTGTACCTGGATAACATCATTGTCTACAGCCCATCAGTGGAACAGCACCACAAATTCCTTGAGGCAGTCTTTGCTACCTTGGCACAACACAAACTGTTGGCCAAACCCTCCAAGTGCCAGTTTTTCCACAAGCAACTATCCTTCCTGGGACACATTGTCTCAAAGGACAGCATCAAACCCAACAGTCAAAAGCTACTGGCCATATGCAAGATGCTGCCACCCAATGATAAGTTGGAACTCTGCACCTTCTTGGGAATGGTGGCCAATGTACGCCAATTCATACCTGACTGTGGCGTTTTTGACTACCCCTTATTTGCCATAACAGGCGCCAAATCCAAGTTTGTGTGGACCCCCCAATGTGACCTCTGTTTTAGACTCCTCAAGGAGAAACTCACAACAGCTCCCATCCTGCAATACCCCAAATGTGACAGGGAATACCAAATGGAAACCAACGCCTCAGATGCATCCATTGGGGGAGTACTACAAATCAAAAATAATGATGGTGACTTCCTGCCCATAGCTTATGAATTGCAAAAAATGACAGATGGCAAGTGTCAATACCCTATCCACAACAAAGAACTGTTGGCTATCATGCACTGCCTAGTCAAATGGCGCTGTTACCTAGAATGGCAGGAAGAATTCATAGCATTAACCGACCACAAGTCACTCATATATTTCAAAACTCAAGCAAATCTGTCTCGCTGCCAAGCCTGCTAGATGGAGCTATTAGAGAGGTTCAATATGCTCATACAGTACAAACCTGGGGCCAAGCTTGCCATGGCAGACACCCTCTCCCGCCTATATGTCTGTGCCTCAAGAGGGAAAATGGGCTCAACCCAGACTGGCCTCTCTTAGTACTACAAACAAAAGACAAAGGTTTCCCCCTGGTACAACCAACATAACAAAGGAAACAGTTATCAAAAATTAGCACCTATTTGCTGATGTATACAGGACCCTACACAGAAAAATGTCTGACAGCATAACCATTCCCTACATCCCCATGCACCAGCAAGTAGACACCATCCTACGCTATCACAGAGATCTTGGACATACCAAGAGCCAAAACCTATATGAGTTCCTTAAGCATAAGGCCTGGTGGCCAACCTTATATTGCAATGTTCAAAAAGTTCTAGACCAGTGCAAGGTATGCAAAAAGTTTGCCAAAAGCAAAACCCGTCAAAGTCAGTACTTCCCATCTGCACATAACTACCTTTCAAAGTATGGGCTCTTGGCATCATTGGCCCCATGCCAGGGAAACACAATGATAAGAAATACATCATCCCTGCCATTGACTTTGCTACAAGATGGCCAGTAGCCCAAGCAGTAAAGGCACACACTGGCTACAACATACAACAATTTATTGGCAAAGAGATAATCAGCAGGTTTGGAAAGCCAGAACTCCTGATAAAAGATGGAGGGAAAGAATTAACCTCTGAAACCACCAACATATACCTCGCAAAAAATGGGGTCAAACACACTGTGACAACACCATACCACCCACAGGCCAATGGACGTGTAGAGCGGCTTAATGGTAGCCTCATACAAGCCTTAGCCAAACTCACTCCCAGGAGACCTGAAGACTGGTATAAGCAGATACTGACTGCATTACTTGTGTGTCAAACCCAAGTGAACAGATCCACCGGAAAAAGCCCGTTTGAGTTGTTATACGGCACACAGCCAAATATCATTCAAGCATTGACAGGACCTAAACTGGAAATTCCAAGTAGAGTCCCCCCATGCTCAAACCCTCACGTTGTAGAGGCTAACAGCAAACAAACAGTAAAGGAAAATGAATGTCTGCAAAAAACCTTTGTCCCCATCTGCAATAGACATGAAGTTGGGGACAAAGTTTGGGTCATGAACGTTGATAAAAGAAAGCTACAACCCAACAAAGTAGGGCCAGCAATCATTCTAAAGGTAAACAACAATAACACTTACCTTGTGCAAGGGCTTGGGAAATGTAAGAAAGACAAGACCCTACACCATGATTGCCTGAGACCCTGAAGAGCAAGAAAAAAAAACAAAGAGAAACTGCCCTGCCTGCCACAGAACAACAATTATTCCAATACGGCGCCTGGACTCCTGACAATTTCCCTTACAACCTGCCCCCAGAGGAGGCCAACCTTCAGTTGGGGGGGGTGTCAAAACTGCAGGCTCAACCCACCAGCAAGGTTCCAAACAAGCGGGTTTGTGACCCGCAATCCAATTATCTGGTCACTTGAAGCTTGACTAGTAGTCAACTCAAATTACTAAATCCAACAACATGAACAGATGATGATCCCCTACGGTGGACACCTTTTTTTGGCGCTTGACTCATTACCAGGATCAAGCCACTCCTTCTTCCATCTAACTGTGTGATCAACAATCATGTTCCTGTTACCCATTGATTCACCATGACTATATAATCACTATCTCACAATAAAGATTATTATCTAGCTTCTAAATGTTTTCCCCTTGTAACTCTGCCAAAAAAGCACAGTTACAACATCAGAAAAATCAGGGATAAATTGCCTAAAGTATCCCATTATGCCCAAAAAGACTTGGACTTCTTGTAGGTTGGTGGGCAGAAATTTTGTCAATGGCTTCAAATTTCTTAGTCATGGGGCAGATTCCTGTCCGAGTCACCTCATGCCCCAAGAACTCAAGGTATTCCTTGAAGAAGGCGCACTTAGATAGTTTTAACTTAACTCCAGCTTCACAAATATTTATGAACACCTCCTTGAGATGGGACAAGTGATCAGTGAAGGTGGCGCTGAAGACAGCTATATCATCTAAGTACACTAAAACACAAGAGCTTCAGATCACAGAGAATGGAATCCATGGCTTGTTGGAGGTAGCTGGAGCATTGCAGAGTCCTTGTGGCATTTGAGTGGGCTCAAAACATCCTTCAGAAGTTATGAGCGCAGCCTTCTGTCTATCTTTGGGAGAGAGATCAACTTTCCAGTACCCAGAAGCTAGATCCATGGCAGAGAAGAACTTAGAGCCCCCAAGGCGGTAGAGAGCGTTGTCAATGTGTGGTAATGGTTAGGAGTCCTTCTTGGTTAAGGAAATCAAGCGTTGGTAGTCCATCACAATATGACAACCTCTGTACTTCTTCTTCAGTATGAGCAAGGGGGAAGCCCATGGACTTTGGGAAGGTGCAAGCAGTCCAGCGTCTAGAAGTTGCTTAAGCTCTTTAGACACCTGAGCATCTCCTACTTGACTGCAGCGGTAGGGTTTAGCACAAAATGGGGGAGCATCACTGGTATCAATCTGGTGAATAACGCCTTTGGCTAACACATAATCTGTTATGTATTTAGCAAAGATTTCCAAAAACTGGTCCAGTAGGTCAAGAAAATCCTTCTGTTGAACCAGAGATAGTTGCAGAAAGTCTTGGGTGGTGAAAATGATAGGACTTGTGGCTCATCCTCAGGTAATTTAAAGTCCTGGAATGTACCAAAGGGATGGAGAGATAGGACATCAGGAGTGTTGTAACTGTGCTTTTTTGGCAGAGTTACAAGGGGAAAACATTTAGAAGCTAGATAATAATCTTTATTGTGAGATAGTGATTATATAGTCATGGTGAATCAATGGGTAACAGGAACATGATTGTTGATCACACAGTTAGATGGAAGAAGGAGTGGCTTGATCCTGGTAATGAGTCAAGCGCCAAAAAAAGGTGTCCACCGTAGGGGATCATCATCTGTTCATGTTGTTGGATTTAGTAATTTGAGTTGACTACTAGTCAAGCTTCAAGTGACCAGATAATTGGATTGCGGGTCACAAACCCGCTTGTTTGGAACCTTGCTGGTGGGTTGAGCCTGCAGTTTTGACACCCCCCCCAACTGAAGGTTGGCCTCCTCTGGGGGCAGGTTGTAAGGGAAATTGTCAGGAGTCCAGGCGCCGTATTGGAATAATTGTTGTTCTGTGGCAGGCAGGGCAGTTTCTCTTTGTTTTTTTTTCTTGCTCTTCAGGGTCTCAGGCAATCATGGTGTAGGGTCTTGTCTTTCTTACATTTCCCAAGCCCTTGCACAAGGTAAGTGTTATTGTTGTTTACCTTTAGAATGATTGCTGGCCCTACTTTGTTGGGTTGTAGCTTTCTTTTATCAACGTTCATGACCCAAACTTTGTCCCCAACTTCATGTCTATTGCAGATGGGGACAAAGGTTTTTTGCAGACATTCATTTTCCTTTACTGTTTGTTTGCTGTTAGCCTCTACAACGTGAGGGTTTGAGCATGGGGGGACTCTACTTGGAATTTCCAGTTTAGGTCCTGTCAATGCTTGAATGATATTTGGCTGTGTGCCGTATAACAACTCAAACGGGCTTTTTCCGGTGGATCTGTTCACTTGGGTTTGACACACAAGTAATGCAGTCAGTATCTGCTTATACCAGTCTTCAGGTCTCCTGGGAGTGAGTTTGGCTAAGGCTTGTATGAGGCTACCATTAAGCCGCTCTACACGTCCATTGGCCTGTGGGTGGTATGGTGTTGTCACAGTGTGTTTGACCCCATTTTTTGCGAGGTATATGTTGGTGGTTTCAGAGGTTAATTCTTTCCCTCCATCTTTTATCAGGAGTTCTGGCTTTCCAAACCTGCTGATTATCTCTTTGCCAATAAATTGTTGTATGTTGTAGCCAGTGTGTGCCTTTACTGCTTGGGCTACTGGCCATCTTGTAGCAAAGTCAATGGCAGGGATGATGTATTTCTTATCATTGTGTTTCCCTGGCATGGGGCCAATGATGCCAAGAGCCCATACTTTGAAAGGTAGTTATGTGCAGATGGGAAGTACTGACTTTGACGGGTTTTGCTTTTGGCAAACTTTTTGCATACCTTGCACTGGTCTAGAACTTTTTGAACATTGCAATATAAGGTTGGCCACCAGGCCTTATGCTTAAGGAACTCATATAGGTTTTGGCTCTTGGTATGTCCAAGATCTCTGTGATAGCGTAGGATGGTGTCTACTTGCTGGTGCATGGGGATGTAGGGAATGGTTATGCTGTCAGACATTTTTCTGTGTAGGGTCCTGTATACATCAGCAAATAGGTGCTAATTTTTGATAACTGTTTCCTTTGTTATGTTGGTTGTACCAGGGGGAAACCTTTGTCTTTTGTTTGTAGTACTAAGAGAGGCCAGTCTGGGTTGAGCCCATTTTCCCTCTTGAGGCACAGACATATAGGCGGGAGAGGGTGTCTGCCATGGCAAGCTTGGCCCCAGGTTTGTACTGTATGAGCATATTGAACCTCTCTAATAGCTCCATCTAGCAGGCTTGGCAGCGAGACAGATTTGCTTGAGTTTTGAAATATATGAGTGACTTGTGGTCGGTTAATGCTATGAATTCTTCCTGCCATTCTAGGTAACAGCGCCATTTGACTAGGCAGTGCATGATAGCCAACAGTTCTTTGTTGTGGATAGGGTATTGACACTTGCCATCTGTCATTTTTTGCAATTCATAAGCTATGGGCAGGAAGTCACCATCATTATTTTTGATTTGTAGTACTCCCCCAATGGATGCATCTGAGGCGTTGGTTTCCATTTGGTATTCCCTGTCACATTTGGGGTATTGCAGGATGGGAGCTGTTGTGAGTTTCTCCTTGAGGAGTCTAAAACAGAGGTCACATTGGGGGGTCCACACAAACTTGGATTTGGCGCCTGTTATGGCAAATAAGGGGTAGTCAAAAACGCCACAGTCAGGTATGAATTGGCGTACATTGGCCACCATTCCCAAGAAGGTGCAGAGTTCCAACTTATCATTGGGTGGCAGCATCTTGCATATGGCCAGTAGCTTTTGACTGTTGGGTTTGATGCTGTCCTTTGAGACAATGTGTCCCAGGAAGGATAGTTGCTTGTGGAAAAACTGGCACTTGGAGGGTTTGGCCAACAGTTTGTGTTGTGCCAAGGTAGCAAAGACTGCCTCAAGGAATTTGTGGTGCTGTTCCACTGATGGGCTGTAGACAATGATGTTATCCAGGTACACTAGAGCGTACTTGCCTATGTGTGGCGCAAATGCTTTGTTCATGAAGGTTACAAAGGTGGACGGGGTGTTTGTCATGCCAAAGTTGAGCAACACACATTTTTATGAGCCATATTTAGTGCAGAAGGCTTTCTTGGGGATGTCTTCCTCCTTGATGCAAATCTGGTTGTAGCCTGCACTCAGATCAATCTTGGAGAAGACTGTGACTCCTCCTAAGGAGTCAAAGAGGTTGTCAATCAGTGCTAGTGGATAACAATTCTTGATGGTAACTTTGTTTAGGGCTCAGTAGTCTGTGACCAGACTTAAGGTACCATCCTTCTTGATCACAAAGAATACAGCGGCCCCAAAGGGAGACTGTGAGGGGCAGTTAAGTCCTTTCTCCAATGCTTCCTTGAGGTAGGCGCGTAGGGTGTTGTCTTTGTTTGGGGTCAGCCTGTAGATAGGGCGCGCCTTGGGTACAGCCCTTTTGAGTTGGATGGAGTGCTGAATGTGCTTCTCAGGGGGCAGTCCGGGCAGCGCTTCCTTGAAGATTTCTGGATGGCAGGCCACAATTTTGCGGTCCTGAGGCATGGAGGTATATTGGTGATCTTTGAAGTGTATGATCTTGTACTGACAGGAGTCCCAATCAATTGCCTTCAGGCTCTCCTTTTTGTCCAGGGTCTCTTTGATGTGTACAAAGACGTGGTTGTGTAGGAGTTGGTCCATAGATTCCAGGTAGATCTGGTAGTTGACACCTTCACGCTTGATGGTCAACACTGAGGTTGCCCAGTCTACGCAAGGATTATTCTTTAATAACCAGTCTAGTCCCAGCACAATTTCAAACTTTGGGAAGTCAATGACAGGACCTTGGATGGTGGAGTGTAAGTTCTCAAGCATGACAGAGAAGGGGGTGGTTTCCCTTGTCACAGCAATCTGGTGTTTGTCAGCCAAGACCACGTTTTTAATCTGCAAAGGATTAGTGGCCAGCTTGAATTTGTCCACAAAGCTGCTGTTGACTAGGGTTCAATCTGCACCCAAATACAGGAGTGCTGAACCTGTGTAACTGCAAAAGCAGAAAGCATAGGACATCTGTTTATTGGGATGTATGGTGATGGTGTACAGTACCAGGTCCTCCAAGGGCACTTGGATCATTGGGCATTTGTCCACGTCCTTGGGTTGGTACTCATCATTGGGCAAGTCAGGAGTTGCGTGGGTAGAGCTTGACTTGCTTAGTGCTCTCCCTGGGCTTTTCCCTTGTCTTGATTGTCTTGTGTGGTGGTGACATGGAAATGGGTACAATTTGACTGGCCATTGTTTCCACTTTCATTTCCATTCAAACCTGTGGGTTTGTGGTTGATGTCATTCCTGTTGCCTCCAGGGGGTGGTCAAGTGGAGCGGCTGCCTGGATGGGAATTTTTGGGTCTTTCTCTTTTCCCAGTTTGTGCCTTATGAAGTGCCTTGGAGGTTTGTTACGCTTTCTCTGCTTCACAGTACAGGCTTTGCAGGTTGGTCACCTGGTCCAGGTTCACATGCCTCATCACTTGCAGCTTGAGAGCATTGTAGTACATGAGGTGTGTGGCTGGGGTGTCAAAAGCCATGTCAGATGGTGCTCAAAGTTGGGGTTCTTTGTAGGCATGGGTGAGCTCCTTCACAGTGCCTTTCTGGGTAAGGTTCTTTACTTGCTGTATTATCATAAGCGCAGTATTCTTAAGCACAAATCTTGCCAGGAAGTCTTGCTTAAAGGTATCCCAGTTCTTGTTGGTGTGTTTCTTGTACCACTTGTTGCACCAGGTGCCAGTGTCATGAGTCAGGCAAATAGAAATTTCCGCAATCCAAAATTGCTGTGGGCATTCCATCTGGACCAGCTTGCTCTGGGCAGACTGAATCCATGTGGCAGTGTTGGCGTCGTTGGCCCTGGCAAAAGGTTACAAGGTGGCGCTTTGTAGTCTTTGTGCTACGTAGGCTGGCATGGCGCTTTTGTTGGTTGGTTACAGCATGGAGGCGGGAGCCTGGAGGAACCCTTGTGCAGACATGGCGTTGAAGGCAGGTAGTGGAATCACTGTATTCTGGTACAGGACAAAACCATCAGATATCTTGTAACCAGGAGTGTACAGGGTCCAGTCAGGCGGGAGGCCAGACATAATTCTGTCAAGGATTTGTTGGCCGCGGCGTGTGCGGGCAACAGGCGGAATTTTTCAAGATAAGGTAGGAAGGAGAACCTACCTGTGCTACCAATGTTGTAACTGTGCTGTTTTGGAAAAAGTTACAAGGGGAAAAATATGAGAAGCTAGATAATAATCTTTATTGTGAGATAGTGATTATGTAGTCATGGTGAATCAATGGGTAACAGGAACATGATTGTTGATCACATGGTTAGATGGAAGAAGGGGTGGCTTGATCCTGGTAATGAGTCAAGCGCCAAAACAAGGTGTCCACCGTAGGGGATCATCATCTGTTCATGTTATTGGATTTGGTAATTTGAGTTGACTTCCTAGTCTGGCTTTTAGTGACCGGATAATTGGATTGTGGGTCATAAACCCGCTTGTTTAGAACCTTGCTGGCAGGTCAAGCCTGCAATTTTGACACTGACACTAGTGAACCCTTGGTCCAGCTGTTGTGTAATGTCCCTTTTGAATGGGCCGCCAGTCAACAACAAACCTTTGAAACCCTCAAGCAAAAACTCAAAGAGGCTCCCATAGTAGTATACCCTGACTACAATAAGGAATTCCTCTTGTATACTGATGCTAGTGACCTTTCTATTGGGGCCATCTTGGCTCAACTGGATGATGAGGGTGTGGATCACCCTGTAGCTTATACCTCCTGCTTCCTGAATAAACATGAGAAGAACTACTGTGTGACCAATAAGGATTGCCTTGCTGTACTGCATGCTGTCAAGAAGTTCCACCACTACGTGTATGGCACCCATTTCACTGTGATTACTGACCACGCTTCACTCAAATAGCTACAGCAACTCAAGGAACCCAAAGGACAACTAGCTAGATGCTCTCTCCGTTTACAAGTGTATGACTTCACTGTGTTTCACTGCCCTGGGATTCAACATCAGAATGCTGACAGACTGTCCAGAATGCCTATCCTTGCTCTACACCCTGCTGAAGCTGACTGGTTGTATGAACTAATTGGATACCCTTTGTCATGGGAAAGCAAGACAGAGGAAGTTTGAGTTGCCCTTTCTAAGCTATCTGAAGACACCCTCATAATGACATTCAACTTTTTAAGAAGATACAAGACCATTACTTGCCTTATGTAAGGCTAGTCTTTGACTTTTGTTGGTGCTGCAAGCCCATAAGGAGACAGGACATTGAGGAGTGGCCAAGACCCATGCCTGGCTCCAGAAGAATTAATTCTGCAAAAATCTTTGCTTGCTGATCCCAGATGTTATTGCTAGTTGCCATGATTGCCAGCTCCAACGTCCTAAAGCCACCGCTCATGAGTTCAAGCTAGTTCCCCCTCAACACGCCTTTCACTCTGTCAGTATTGACACTGTAAGGCCTCTCCCTTGCTCCTTCTCTGGTTGTTGCTTTATCCTAATTGCTGTCAATCATTTTAGAAAGTGGGTAGAAGCTCGTCCTACTTAAGAAATCACTGCCAAGACTACCGCTGCCTTTCTGCTGCAAGATGTATTCTTCCACCTTGGTTGCCCTCAGGTGTTGTTGTCTGACAATGAGACTAACTTCAACGCCAAGTTAGTGACCTTGGTGGTTGAAGCCTTAGGGTCTCACTAGTCTTTCTCTGCCCCCTATAATCCTTCCACCAATGAAGCAGTTGAACGCACCAACTCAACTCTGTTTCTATCATGAGGAAGCTCACTTACTCTGACGCCGCCAACTGGGATCTATACTTACCTGCTGCTCTATTTGCCTATTGCCTTATCAAGCATTGTGTCACTGGATAGTCCACTTTTGCTATGAAATATATGGTTGTGAAGCCACTACCTTGTCTCTCCTGGGGCCCCCCTACTCTCCTCTGATAAGGCCATGAACCCTGATGAGCACATCAAAGACCTAGTCAGCCGCATCATTGATATACAAGCTACTGCCTATACATATGCCTATAAGACCAAGCTGCTGGAGCTCTCCCCTGACAATGTTGAGAGATCCCCCCTGCCTGAGTTTGCCATTGGAGACCATGTTCTGTATTATCAGCACAGAGTAGAAGGATAAGCTCATAAGCTAGACTTGTTATGGATTGGGCCCTTAGAAGTGATCTTTAAGCAAGGATTTTAGTATACAGTAAAGCTCCTCTCTAGTGGGCAACCTTTTGCTTGCGTGCATTATAAGTTCCTTTGTAAATATCACCCCCCTAAGGCCAATATAGAGGAGGGCAATGTTGTGAATGCCGCCATTCACCATGTTTCAATTTCGCCTTTGTTGGGTTATTTCAAGGACAAATATCTTTCTTTTGCTTTTGCCCTTCAATATGAGGCTGGCTCCAAATTAGGAAATGCAATTGTTTAGTTTGCTGATTCTGTACAGCTCACTTGCCCCACTCATGCCTGTGACAAGTGATCCTACTGTCCTGGTATTGTTTTGTGGTATTATAAACCACTATATATTACATTTCATATTTTCCAATAAAATTAAGTTCTATTCACATTTTTGTCTTTATGTCTCCACATACTTTGGCACCTCTCTAGCCACGTCTAGTAGAGATTATTTATTCAGGGCCACAAGGTAATTACATATAATTCCATGCCATTATAACCAAGACTTAGTACAAATTCAATCCTAAGGTTAGGATTTCCTGTTGTGACTCTGTGCCGCGCCTCAGATCACAACAGTTGGTGTAGAAGGTGGGGGGACAAAAGGGACCAGGACCCAGAAGAGCTCACTGTCAACGTTTTCTAAGAAAAAAAGGTAAGTATTTGAAAATTTTTATTAATTTTATTTTTTAGGTTACCTTCACAGGTTTCCTCCTTACCTGCGGCTTTGGCAGGCTTGGCCATTCTTGGCGCTAGCAGTTGTGCAGGCAGTTCTTTATCCACTTCTCTGGCACGCTTGGCGGGTTTGAGATGTTCATACATCTCTGGGTTGTCAACCCAGACAGATGGTGCAGAAAGATTTATGCCTTAAACTGGAGGCCCTCAACCACTGTCTTCTGAATGTTTAGTAAGCGCTCAATTGTCTTCTCAGGGGTGTCTGGTATTTTAGTCATAAGGGCCTTTGTAGACACCTTGTCTATTTTGTCAGTGTCAAGGACAGCAGACTTAACTCTTGCTTTGACCTTGCAGTCAATTTCTTTGATCTCTGCAATTGCAGAGTCAAGCTCCTTCAAAAGCTTCTCAAATTCTCTCATTGATTTTTACTAACCTTTTCATATGTTTTTATAGCTTTTGCCCCAATAAATTCTGTATTATTTTGATACTGTTACCTCTTTTTTACTCCTTTTTGTTTTCCCATTTACTATATTATCCCATTTTTTATCCATTGTGTATATGTTTATGCTCATCTCAATATGTGTTGTTTGCTTTGTGTTGGAATTTTCCCTTAATTGCCATATTATTTTTACTACTTTGCACAGCCCCTCATGCTAAATATTAACAACAATTTGGTATTCAGATAAATTTGAATTAGACAATTATAGGTTGATTTTATTTAGATAATGTTGTTACTGATCCAAATTCAAAGCCTTAATGATAAACTTTAAGCCAATCAGGAGCCAAGTGATAAAGTGATTTTTGTGACATAAAGGGTCATTCAATAATTCTTTGATGCATGTGCACTATTAATATGATTAGCTGGTTGTTTTGCCATTGCTGCTGTGGCAAGTTGTTGATGAACTAGTGTCCAATCAGCTGCTGGGTTAACACTAGTCCACAAACAACTCACCACAGCAGCAATGGCGCACAATAGCAAAACAACCAGCCAATCATATTAATTAGCACACATGCACCAAAGAATTATTGAGTCCCTTTATGTCACAACAATCACTTTATCACTTGGCTCCTGATTGGCTTAAAGTTTATCATTAAGGTTTTGAATTCAAATAAGTAACAACTTTACCTAAACACAACTAACCTATAATTTTCTAATTCAAATTTAGTTGATCACCAAATTATTGTTAATATTTTCACAAGCAGATGTGCAAAGTGCTAAAAATAACTGTGTTCTGGATCTAGATACATGGCAAGTAAATATATGATTTTATAGAAATAAGCAGAACATAAAGAATAAAACCAACTATAAACAAAGAGAACATGAACAATTGAGATTTAAAATAAAGATAATATAAATAGAAAATGTTTGGCAACAGGGGGTTTATTGGGGCAGGGAAGAGTAATTCCTTGTAGGCAGAATAGCGCAGGAAGGAAGACGTAGAGGCAGTGCTGGCCTGGGGGGTCTGGGATTAGGTGGGTGGGGCTAGAAGATGGGGGTAGTGGTGGTGGGGGTAGGGTTAGGAGGATTGTGTGTGATGGCCGTCATATACCGATGTTGGTATTCCTTGTCCATCATTGGCTGGATGGGCTGGTAGGTGGCAGTGGCACAAGGTGGTAGGCACTTGTCCTTCTGTGATTGGTTGCCCATGTTCACATGGAAGACAATTTGGGCAAACAAGTCAGCCACCATTTGGCGGCCAAAGAGAAAATTGTGGTCAAGGACCCCAAGATAGAGGTTGTTGAAAGCCTGAGGGCAGCGCTCCTGTACTGTGTCTCAAAGTTGAAGAAGACAACATCACCCAGATGGATGTCTGCATGGCTGGCAGGGTAGACCAAGGCCTGGTGCCCGCATTGCTGGATGGCCTCAAGGGCGGTGGAGCTACCCTCTATATGGTGGCTCAAGAAAACCCTGTGCTTGGAATTTGAACCATCCCAGGAGTCAAGTAATCCACTGAGGATGTGGCTGTACTTGTAGCCATTAGTGAAATCAGGGTTTTCTGATAATAGACAGAACCCTTGGCTGAAACAGCCAGAAACACACCAATGAAGGTCCCCTTCTTGACCTTTTTCCTTCCTTTTTGAGTGGCAGCTCTTCCTTGCTTGCTGAAATCATCAAAAGCTATTGATAGCTTGTAGTAGGAGATGAATATGATGTCATCTGTTAGACTAGTCAAGCATTTGACTAGGATGGATTCAATAGCAGGATCATATGGGGAATCCTCAGTGCCATCCCATTGGTTGCCGGCAACATTGGTCAGCACACAGATTGACGCCACCTTACTATACATCCAGAGCTGCACCATGCGCTCAGACACCCAAATGCCATATTGCGCAAGTTGCTTCTTGACCTAGGTCAAGGGAAGCTTGGGGTCCTGCTACAGGAGGTCAAGCATAATTGGGCACGCCTTGGTGATTTAGAACTTGGGGGCATTCTTGGGCTTCTTAGCTGTCCCAATCAGATTCCCCTTATTCATTAAGTTATTGAATTTCTGCTTTATTGTGGCTCAGGTGAATTGCAATTGGGTTGCAATCTGATCCCAGGACAGGCCCTGCAGGTTCAGGGCCACAATTTCCTGGAGAATTTGGGCAGTAATGATTCTGCGTTTGGGGCACTAGGCCAGGGGAGCTGAAGCCTGATTGGTTATAGGGGGGCAGGTTGGGTGGTGGCAGCAATTTTTTCCAATTCAAGGTTGGCACATTTTTGATTGGTTGGCAGGCAGCTTGTGTGAGGGTGGGTACAGAAGCAGAGGCAGAGCTAGACACTATGTGACTACTGAACAAGTCAAAGCCATAGGGGTTGGGGGTCAGGTATAGGTTGGCTTCCTTTTTACCCGCCTCAAAGGCTTGGGTGTAGACGGGTGCATTCACATTATGAGCCTTGCCTCCATTGAAGCTGGATTGACTGCCGGCGCCTTCAAAGAGATTGCTGTTAAAAACCATTGTAAAAAACCTAGGATAGAATCACTAAAAGTAGAAGTTTAAAATTTTATGATTTATTTTTATTATAATCTCAAGTCCATATTTGGAAGGTTCTCAAAACCAACTCATACAAATCAGGATCCATAAAAATGAACAAAATACCTCTGTTCCTAAATTGGATAGATGTTGATTGGCTGTAAAACTGTTGCACTTCTATTTTAGGCTGCTCACACTACACAACTTGTGTGACTTCATTTTGTTTCATGCTTGTTGAATTGTGCTTCTAGATTGCTCAAATTCTGTTAAATTTTAATCCTTCTGTTGGTGTCTCATATGAATCCTGATTGGATTATAATATACTCTGGAATAGCATCCATCCATCTCACTTGTTGTGTCAGTTCATTTTGTTTGTGGTTTGAACTACGCCGTTTGATGTTTGATATAATTTTGTATAATGGGCTAGTGAAATTTTGCTTTTGGTTTGGCAGTTCATTTATTTACCAAAAATATTTAAATTAATTGAATCCTGAATCTTGTGCAGCTTGGATTTTGTTAAAATCTGAAATCATTTTTTTTAACTCTGAGGTATTTTTGGTTGTTGCCATAGCTTTTAAAACTACTGTATAAAAATATTAATATATATAAAGGCAATTCTGCCTTCCATGTGTAATGTCACTTAAAGCGCACTCAAGCCATCAGGGATTGAATTAGATGGATTACTCAGGCAAGTTCCTTAGGTCAAAATTATAAGGTCAAAAGTGCAAAAATTGAAAATGGGACCCCCAAAAAGTGCAAAAATTGAAACACTATGTAGGGTGCAAAAATTGAAAATATTAAAGATCAAAGTGCAAAAATCAATTTTCTGGAGGTTAACTTTGAAGCAGAATAAAATCCAGTTTATAATATAAAACTATACATTTTTAAATCTATTCTAGACTAAAGAGATCCCAAGGAATTTATTTCTGCAATAAAAAATATATTATAGATAATAAAAATATTCTTAAAATAGCTTTTTTTAAAAGAAAGTTTATTTTAGTTTTAAAAGCAAAATTAGATTAGAATGTGTATGTAGCTGTATTCAATTGAATATAAAATATGAGACTACACAAAAAATGCTTTATAAACTATAAGTTTAATTAAAAAAGTTAATTCAATTTCCAGCTTATGTAAAGCTATAATAATATTTCAGTATAAGCAAAATAAAGGATTTTTCCTGCATGATACAAGCATATGATTTTAGGTATTTTGGTTTATTAGTGATTTTACTTCAATAATAAAAGTTATAGAAGTCTATCATTAAAATAATATAAATTAAATTACTTTTATATTAAAGCTATACTAAACAATTTTATACTTAATAAAAGATATAGTCTTATATCTTATTTATAATAAATCACAATATTCAAAGATATCAAGAATCTGCCACTTACATATCATAAAATGAAGACTTGAACATTATTATGTTAAAAACACTGTACCTCCACTAAAAATGATATAGATGAAGCAAATTTGTATACCAAAAAGAAACATTTTATACATCTTATTTTACTCTAATACATATAGTAAAAAGATATAGTAGAAGATAATTGAGGGTAATAATGGAGAGAGGATAATAGGAGATAATCAAGGGTTAGAATGGAAAGAGGATAGTAGAAGATAATTGAGGATAAGAAAAGAAAAGGAGAAGAAAAGAAAAAAGAAAAAAATTTCTACTTGGTATCAGATTTTATATAATCCACCCTCTTGACAATGCAAATTTTTTTTAAAAGGTTTGTTCTCCCCTTGGCTGCGCCGGGGGCCAAAAAACTTTTAACTTTTTTGAGGAGGAATGAGAGGTGGAAAGAATAAATTCAAGAGAGAAACCTTCAAAAAAACCAAGAGCTTATTGCACTATGATTTAGGCTCTTCAATTTCTGCACTTTGTTTTGTGCACTTTGATTTGGGAACTTTAATTTTTCCCCTGAAATAACATAGGGAAACATAGTACAATATTATATTAATTTAATATTTTTTGAAATTGCCTCCAAAACACACCAATTTATTAATATTGCAATAAAATAAAAACCTGCCAAAAAACTTCATTTCTTTTTTATATTTTTAAACATCAGGTCTTAAAGAATCTACATGAGGAATTTCAAAAGTTTTATTAATTATTTAAAATTTTATAAGCTTATAAAAAGTGTGAGTAAATCTAAAAAGTTGATCTTTAATTTCCTCACTTTTGATTTGAGGAACTTAATGAAACATAATGAATAAAATATTAATTTTTTGCAAAAATTTAATATTAAGTGGTCCCAGTTTTTTGGTAACTTTTTGGATTTTGATTTGACTACTTTCAATTTCTGTACCCATTAAAAAACTATATGTAAATTTTTAGATAAAATTTTATTTTTTAAAAATAAAGAGCTTATAATGTATTTTATATTAATATTTGAACAAAAAAGGTAAAAAAATTGCCTAAAGTTAAAATTTTTTTTTTGCTCTTGATTTCTTTTTTTAGATATACAAAAAATTTAAATTTAAATTTTTTTTAATTTTGATGTGTCAAATATTAAATTGAAGATTCTTTTGCACTTTGAATTTTGCACTTTCAATTTTTTACCCTATATTCAAAAGGATGAACAAGTTCTATTTTAAAAGCCAAATTAATTTAAGGTGTGTTTTAAATTCCATCAATTTGGGCACTTTGAACTTGGTTTTTTATTTTGGCTACTAGTAAAAACATTTTAAAAAAAGACAAATTTAAGAAAAGTATTAAAATTTTGGGGAACTTTTTATTAAAAAAAAGTGCAGAGATCAAAAAATCCATTGATTTGGAGATTTTGATCTCCACACTTCAACTTTAGGCACTTGCCCAATTACTCTATATTATTAAAATTTAAAGTCAATAGCCAAGTCAAAAACTTGATTTGGTTCATCCTTACTGTAAATTCAGAACCAATGGTAGAAATCTGGGGTTTTCAAATCCTAGGTCCCAATTTGAATCATAATTGTGGGCAATTCAGGTGGGTGAAAATTAAAGTATTCAATAAAAAATTTATTTAATTTGATCTTGTTCAAATTTTTTAAATTTGCAAATTTTGGATTCCTACTGCAGATAATCAATTAAATAAAGACAAAATCCATCAAACTAATGCAGGATACATGGTCAGAAATGTGGGGCTCTAATGTATGATTTGATCTTTTCTATAAGTCTACCAAATCATAGACAATATGAAATAATTAATGAACATTAAATTACAGGATTGAAAAATCCAAGAATCAAATTTCAAATAAAAAATGAGGTGGATTTGAAATAAATTTAATCAATGGACATCTTAAAATAGAAGTTAAATAATCTGAGGTGGATTTATGCCAATTTTTTTGGGAATCCTGGGCATTCTCAAAAATCCCCCAATTCTATTTTAGGATTATTAAAATTTAGCTCTTTATACTCACCAAATTATATATGCTTAGCAATTAAATTGACTAAAATATGCCCTCCTCTTATTGAGTTTAGTTTTTATAAAAATTTATTATGTTTTCTAATAACAACTAAGTCAGCAAGCTGTTCCCTGAGCTTGTAAAAATTATGCAGGGCTACACTGGGTCTGCCAATAGTAAAGTCTCTGTCCATAGCAACTCCCAACCTGTGATTCCCTCTCCAAACATTGCCCAGAAGTTTGTTCTTTCTCCTGCTTCATCCAGAATGGCACTGGTTGCGTACAATGAACAGGAAGCTGCTAACCCAAATCAAATTTTAACGCTGGCACCAAAAATCTGCCAATCAATCCAAGGTACCATCCAAAGAAGTGGAAATCATATATGTCCAATCAGATATCATCATTTGGGTCTCAAGATGGACACATTTCTCCCCCAGACAATCAGCCTCCAAGATGCAAAAAAACTGATCACCCCTGAAACTGTTTGGGAAATGGTTGAAAAGCAAGGGATGCTTTTGTCCCTTGGGTAAATAGCAACTGCAATGGGTTTTATAAAGCCTACTGTGGCTCCAACTCTGCAAGCCCACACCAATTGTGGTCCCACTCCAAAGAAAACTCTAAATAGGGCCTGTACATCAATTGACAGTGATAAAGCCCATATTAACATGCTGGCCATCACAGGACATGATCCCCAAATGTCATTAGTACAATTATGTCTCCAACTGAGACTCCACAGCATCTATACTAATAAGAGAACAGTCAATTCATGGATGATGAAGTTTTGGTTACCGCAAGAATCTCAATCAATCAAGTTCTCAATGGACCTAGTTTGATGATCACTGATCCCTATGATTCCACTGTTGTCAATTTTATTAAAGAGAGGGCAATGAGAATATGCAATGCAATAATCCCCTTATCCTATGTCAAAATTTCAGCAAGTGTCTGAGACTTTGGAGAAAAGCTCATTCAATCTGAAATATACAAGTGTGGCCCAATTTTTTTTACAAATTTGTCAAAGTTTTTCTGGCAGTTTTTTAACTGGGGGTTAATTATTAATCTGCTTCATCAAACACTGCAGATGGAATGCCTACCAGACATAAATCAAGAGTATGCTGGCAGAGTGGGCTACACAACAAGCTGTGCAGGAAGTTATATGAGTGTGAAGATAAAGCAGCGTGAATAGGCTGTCAAGGAAATTACAGCTGCAGGAATACCTGTTGGCCCTACCCTACCAACCACGCTGACATGCGTCTTGAAGATGTAAGTCTTTACATTTTTGGTTCAGCTCTCAGGCGCATAAAGCCTGTCACCTACAATGAACTGTGCACACAAATTAAGAAGATATATGAGCCTTTTTACTTCCATATTTGTCCAGGACCTATCAGATCTTGTCATATTCTATGCAAATGATAGTGATAAGTCCAGAAAGGACTCCTGCCTCCCCCCACACTCATCCATTTGGTTTAACAAGCCCACATACATGACAGAAGAAGAATTTGAGCAATTGAAGCATTCAACTCTTTCTGCCTCTTCCCAGTCAACAAACCCTGCCTCCCCAACCCCTCTTTGAGACACAGCCAACAACCTGCTGTTGTAACTGTGCTGATTTAGCAAGTTACAAGGGGAAAAATATTAATAAACTAGATAATATTCTTTATTGAGAGATATGTATTATATAGTCATTGTGAATTGTGGATAATAGGACTTTATAGTGTTGATCACACGGTGGGATAATGAAGGGGGTGGCTTGATCCTGGTAATGAGTCAAGCGCCAAAATGAGGTATCTATTGTAGGGAATCATCATCTGTTCATATTGTTGGATTTGGAAATTTGAGTTGAATTCCTAGTCTGGCTTCAAATGACTGGATAATTGGATTGCAGGTCAAGAACCCGCTTACTTAGAACCTTGATGGAGGGTTGAGCCTGCTGTTTCAACACCCCCTGACTGAAGGTTGGCCTCCTCTGGGGGCAGGTCATCAGAGAGGCTGTCAGGAGCCCAGGCACTGTACTGGAATAACTGTTGTTCTGTGGCGGATAGAACAGTCTCACACTGTCTCATATTGCCATGCATGGTCTCAGGCAATCATGGTGGAGGACCTTGTCTTGTTTATGTTTCCCAAGTCCTTGCACAAGGTAAGTGTTAAATTTGTTTACCTTTAAGATGATTGCTGTGCCTACTTTCTCAGGTTGTAGTTTACTTTTGTTGGTGTTCATGACCCAAACTTTGTCACCAACCTTGTGTCTTTTTTGAATGGGGATGAATGTCTTTTGTAGACGCTTGTTTTCTCTTTACGTTTGATCACCATTGGCCTCTATGACCTGGGGATCTGAGCGGGGAGGAACCTTGCTTGGAATTTCCAGCTTGGGTCCTGAAAATGCTATGATGATATTGGGCTGTATGGCATATACCAACTCAAAAGGGCTTTTCCCAGTGGATCTGTTCACAAAAGTCTGGCATACAAGTAGTGCAGTTGGTAGCTGCTTATAACAGTGCTCAGGTCTCCCAGGGATGAGTTTAGTCAAGGCTTGCACAAGGCTGCCATTTAGCTGTTCCACATGTTCATTGGCCTGAGGGTGATAAGGGGTTGTCACAGTATGCTTAACCCCATTCTTGGTGAGGTATACGTTGGTATATTCAGAGGTCAGTTCTTTGCCTCTGATGGTTATCAGGAGTTCTGTCTTTCCAAACTTACTGATGATTTCTTTCCCTATGAATTGGTCACATTGTTGCTGGTATGTGTTTTTACTGCTTGTGCCACAGGCTATTTTGTGGCAAAGTCTTTTGCAGTAATGATGTACTTCTTCTCATTATGCTTTCCTGGCATGGGATCTACAATGTCTGGGCCTACACCTTGAAGGGTAGTTGCATGAAAATAGGGAATACTGACTTAGGTGAGGTTTTGCTTCTTGCAAATTTTCCACATATTTTGCATTGGTCCAAGACTTCCTGAACGTCTTGGTACAGGGTTAGCCGCCATTCTTTGTGCTTAAGGAATTTGTAGAGGTTGTGACTTTTTGTGTGCCCTAGGTCTCTATGGTAACATAGGATGGTGTTGGCTTGCTGATGTGTGGGAACATAAGGGATGGTGGGACCGTCAGACATTTTTGATGTAAGGTTCCATACAAGTCTGCAAATATGTGCTTTTTCTTAATGCCTGCTTCCTTGGTTATGTCTGTAGTGCCAGGGGGAAACCTTTGTTGTTTATTTAAAGTGCCAAGAGGGACCAGTCTAGGTCAGGCCCATTCTCTCCTCTTATGGCTCAGATGTACAGGCGTGAGAGTGTGTTTCCATGATAAGTTCTGCACCAGGCTTATAATGTATGAGCATATTGAATCTCTCCAAGAGTTCCATCCAGAAGGCCTGACAGCAGGATAGGTTTGCTTGGGTTTTGAAATATATGAGCAACTTGTGGTTGGTCAACACCATGAATTCTTCCTGTTGTTCTAGATAGCAACTCCATTTGACTAGGCAGGGTACAATGGCCAACAACTCTTTATTGTGTATAGGATACCAACACTCACCATCTGTCAGTTTTTGTGATTTATAGGCTACAGGCAGGAAGTCACCAGCATTGTTTTTGATTTGTAGTACTCTCCCAATGGATGTGTCTGAGGCGTCAGTTTCCATTTGGTACTCCCCATTGTGTTTGAGGGCATTGCAGGATAGGTGCTGTTGTGAGCTTTTCCTTGAGGCTTCTAAAATAGAGGTAATGTTGGGGGGTCCATACAAACTTGGATTTGGCGCCATTTATGGCAGAAAGGGGTGCAGTCAGGACGCCGCATCAGGTATGAAACAGTGTATAAAAGACATCATTCCTAGGAATGTGCAGAGTTCCAACTTGTCTTTGGGTGGTGGCATCTTGCAGATGGCTTGTATCTTCTAAATTTTTGGGTTTGATGCCGTCTTTTGAGACTATGTGCCCTAGGAAAGGCAGTTGTTTGCGGAAGAACTGGCATTTAGAGGGGTTGGCTAGCAGCTTGTGTTGTGCCAGGGTAGCAAAGTCTGCCTCAAGGAATTTGTGATGCTGCTCTACCAAGGGGCTATAGACAATAATGTTGTATAGGTAGACTAAAGTGTGCTTGCCTATATGAGGGGGCAAACACCTCGTTCATGAAGGTCACAAAGGTTGACAGGGTATTTATCATACCAAAATTGAGCACCACACACTTGTATGAGCCATACATAGTGCAGAAGGCTGTCTTGGGGATATCTTCCTCTTTAATACAGATCTGATTGTAGCCTGCAGTTAGGTCAATATTGGAGAAAACTGTGGCGCCGCCCAGGTCATCAAAAAGGTTGTCAAAAAGTAGTAGTGGGTAAAAATTCTTGATGATAACTTCATTTAGGGCTTGGTAATCTGTGACTAGGTGCAGCATGCCATCCTTCTTGGCCACAAAGAATACGGCAGCCCAAAGGGAGATTGTGGGGACAGATAAGTACTTTCTCCAAGGCCTCTTTGGGGTAGGCGCGTGAGGATTTGTCTTCATTTGAGTCAGACAATAAATGGGCTGTGCCTTGGGTACAGCTCTCTTGAGTTGAATGGAGTGTTGGATGTGCTTTTCTGGATTTAACCCAGGTAAAGCCTGAATAAAGATTTCTGGATGGTGGGCTTGTCATGCCCTGCCCCAAAGGGTAGTCTCTTTGAACTTTTCATATTTATTATTTTTGTTTGGTTTGATTTCCAGTATTTTAAATATTTGGAATTTCAAATCAAAAGTTAATATTTAAGTATTTTAAGTCTATTACCTTTGTTTTTTTGGTGCTATTTGCGTTTGAATCATTGTTGTTGTTGTTTGCTCTGTCTTCTTCTAACACTTTCATATATATATCTACTTTAAAGTCAGAATATTTTCACTATTATTTACCTTTAAAAACTCCTGTTAACGCTGTTGCTGCTCTCTCCCCAGCTTCAACTTGCTGATCTGCATATAGTACTGGCTTCTGTTTCCCCTTTTCTGGTTCTGGATTCTCCAACTTCTCCAGTTGCTCCTCTTCTTGGCTGCTTCCTCCTGGCTATCAGTTCCAACCACAAAGGCTTTTTTCTCTATAATTAAAGAGCTTTTGAAGAGTAGGCTTTAAGCCAAAATATTAAGTGATTTCTTCCCTTCAAAATTTACAATTTATTAACTTCTGATTTGTAATTTTAAGAATTTTGTTTTCAATTCATTTTTTGGTTTAGCTTTTCCTTAAATCCAATGGAACTTTTAAAACAACAAGCCTTAGGCTTGTTGTATCCATTTTTCCCTTAAGGAATCTTTCAATAGTTATATGTATCAATTTGCTTATGGAGAATATCCTAATATTGATATTCCCTTAGTTATGAATTGTTCACTATTGAACACTTTATTTTATCTTCTTTGTTTAGGGTTTTTAAACTCTATTACTCCATTTGTGACGCAAATATAGGTTTTTAGCAGGTTTCTGTAAGATCATCTTACAGACAGTACCTACATTCTTATATCTTTTAAATCTGAATCCCAATGCCTTGCACGCTTTAGTTTATAACCTTGCACCATTATGGGCAAGACCTTAAATTATTTTGGCTTCCCATGGGATTGATCCAGGCAACACTTTTTCCATCTCTTCTATCATATTTTTAGCCTTGTTTCTCTCTATTATTATTGTAACTTTGTTATCTCTAGTAGTTTTTTTACTTGGTTGGCTATATGATAAGGTTTTTTGTAATAAGGAGGAACATACCCCCACTACCTACACCAACCAAACAGTAGTTCTCAATACCTTAGCCCATAGTTCACCACCCCCTAGTATTTTTAACACTTTAGCTTATGCACAGGCCCACTTTACTGCTTACGGGTCTGAGTTCTCCACCAACTCCCAGAAAGTCCTCTATCTTGCGGAGAAGCTCACTGGTCACTAAAGAGATTGGTTTAGCTCTCACTTGATACACAACCCAAGTATCTTCCAGAACTATGATCTCTTTGTCAGTTCACTCCTATCTTTCTCTGGAGAAGACAAGGAGTTGTCCACTCTCTCTGCTTCTTGGTTTGCAGGTCTCACACAAGGTTTGCTTCCACTTGAAAAATACAATTGGAAGTTTTGCTCCCTTCAGTCAATACTACAAGCCTCTGACGCTGAGGCTTGCAGCTTCTAAAATATAGGCCTCAATAGATTGCTCCAGGAATTTTTGGTCCACCACAATCTCCCTGACAAACTAGAACCTCTTATCAGAGAAGTGGTTAAGTGGAACCAGAAATACCTTTCTTCAAAAACACACCCTCCTTCTAACCTATCCCCTACAGCCTGGTTGTTTATTCCAGACAAGGCCTTGCTCTCTTCAACTCCTCCACCTGGCACTGAGCCAAAGTCTGGAGGAGGTTTTTGCCTTACTGCCAAGGAAGTCCTTAGAAGAAGGAACAACAACCTCTGCTCTTACTGTGGATTAAAGGGTCATCTTCTAACAGCCTGCCTCTCTCCAAATGTTCCCCCTTTGTCAACAAGACCTCCACTTTCATTTTGCTTACCCTTAACATCACTTCCAAGTCATCTCCCGTCCTAGTGACCATTCATGGACCTTTGGGAAAGATCAAGTGCTTCCTCTTCTTGACACTGGCGCTGATGCCAAATTCATTGAGGAGAAACTTGCTAAACTACTTGGACTCCCTGTTTTTGGATCTCTTGATGTTAAGGTGGGAAAAAGAACTCTCATTGGCGCCACACCTATCCTCCAACTTGTCACCATTGACTTGGAGGGCTCTCCATTCTGCGTCATGTGTAACTCCTCCCCCAACTTATCCTTCCCGTTCTTCCTTGGATTCCCGTGGTTGAGAGAGTCTTTGCTTAACTTTGATCACCCAAACAACAAGAATTCATTTACATGCAATGACGTTGTCAAATTTTTATCCCTTGTACCTAGTACTCTTGGCTCAACTCCCTCAAAACCAAACCTGACTGCTATCTCTATTACAATCTCAGATACTCTTTCTGCCAAGGACAAAGATGGATTACCTTATTGTTACTCTGACTTCAAGGATTGTTCTAGTGAGGAGGAATGTAACCTTCTACCTCCTCATAGGCCCTATTATATTCAGATAAACCTTAAACCAGGCACCACTCCCCCCTGGGGAAGGCTTATTCCTCTCTCTGATTCAGGCAACACTCTACTAAAGAACTACATCAATGAGGAACTCTCCAAGGGTTTCATCTCACAATCTACGTCTCCATGCTCTTCCCCCATCTTCTAATCAGTAAATCTGATGGCTCTAAGCGCCCTTGTATAGACTATAGAGCTCTTAATGAGATCATAATCAAGGACATATGCCCTATTCCTTCCGCTGAGGCTTTGACCAATTGCCTTGCTGGTAGTTCTGTATACACCAATATTAATCTCCAAAGCACTTTCAACCAGATCAGAGTCTCTCCTGGCCACAAATAGAAGACCACGTTCTGTACCCCATTTGAGTTATACAAGTACAATGTAATACCCTTTGGATTATGTAACGCTCCTTCAACCTTCCAGGCCTTAATGAATGAGGCACTTATGCCCTTCCTTAATGAGTTTGTTGTTGTCTATCTCAATGATATCATCATATACTCCTCTTACATTGACAACCATGTTGCCCACGTCTGCCAAGTACTCCAGAGACTTCAAGACTACAACCTGTTTGAAAAATCTTCTAAGTGCTCATTCTTCTGCACGGAGGTTGATTTCCTAGGATACATTGTCACTCAAAACGGTTTCACTGTCCCCCCTAGCAAGGTGGATGCTATCCAAAGCTGTCCTGTTCCCAAGACTTGCTCACAACTGTGTGGTTTCCTTGGATTGGCAAACTATTGCCGTAAGTTTGTGGAAATTTTTTCTTCTCTAGTCTTGCCACTCACTACCCTCACTTCTCCTTCCGTTCCTTTTGTCTGGACACCTGAGGCCCAGCTTGCGTTTGAGGCTACAAAGGCCGTCTTTTTCTCCACTCCTGCCCTCCTGATGCCTGATCCTTCCAAACCCTTCTCAGTTGAGACTGATGCCAGTGACTTTGCTGTTGGCGGTGTTCTCCTTCAGCTTGAGGGGATGGGATGCAACACCCTGTTGCATTCTTTTCTCAAAAACACCTTCCAGCTGAACAAAACTACCCTGTACACAACAAGGAACTTCTTGCCATCATTAAAACACTCAAGCATTGGCGTTGCTACCTTGAGGAACTCAATAAGCCTTTCCTCATTTACACAGACCATAAGAGCTTGCTTTACTTCACTGAGTCACGCCGCATTTCCAAAGACAGGCTAGATGGGTACTGAAGCTGTCAAATTTTTACTTCAAGCTTGTGTACAAGAAAGGTGTACTTAATACCCTACCTGACATACTTAGTTGTCACCCTTTATTTTCCAAAGCTGACAAAGACTATGAATCCCTCAACACCAAGATAGTCTTTCCACCTGAGAGCTTTCTCAAACTTAATGTTATCATTACTACAACCCCCAATATACTGAAGCAAATCCACAAATCTCAACTTCCAATAAAGCCTTGTCTCAGAACATTGACACTCTTACAAACAATAAGACAGTTACAAATCCTTCTTTCTCCCTGCTAGATGGTGTGTTATACTTCAACAACCTTTTGGTAGTCCCTTCTCTGGACCTTCAACAGCTCCCAACTATCTCATCCATGACTCTCTTGCTGCAGGCCACACTGGATATAAGAAAACCCTTTATAAACTTTGCAATCACTTCTGGTGGCTAAAGATGTCCACCTTTGTCAAGTCATACGTCAGTAGTTGCCTAGTTTGCCAGAGAAGCAAACACTCCACCCAGAAACCTATGGGTTCTCTATGTCCCCTTCCAGTCCCTAAAGGTCCTTGGCAGTCTGTCTCTTTGGATTACATTGTCCAGCTTCCTCAGTCCAAAAGTTTTGGCGCTATACTGGTCATTGTAGACAGATTCTCAAAGCAGGCTATTTTTGCTCCCTGAAATTCTAACATTACTGCAAAGTAGACTGCTTCCCTCTTTTTTAAGAGCGTCTTCATCCACCATGGTACTCCAAGAGATATTGTCTCTGACTGTGGACCACAATTCCTTTCCTTGTTCTGGAAGGAGTTTATGACTCAGCTAGGTGTTCACCTTTCTCTTAGCACCTCTTATCACCCCCAGTCTGATGGGCAAACCAAACGTACAAATCAGACACTAGAATGTCTCCTTTGCTGAGTTCTCCATCATACAATAATACAATTGGGCTTCTCACCTACCTTTGGCCCAGTATTCCTACAATGGTACTTCCCATTCCTCTACCAAGATGATTCCGTTCATGGCAAATTTAGGATACACTCCTGCCTTTGTCCCTTCTGTCATCTCTTCTGTCCGTTCCCCATTAGCCAAGGAGTTTCTTGTCTAGCTAAAACTCATCCAGAATTCCTTAAAAGAGAATCTCTCTAAGGCTATCAAGGTTTACAAGGTCCAGGCCAACCGTCATTGTCAGGAGGGAAAAGGCATCCAGATAAACAACCTTGTATATCTAAATACAAAGAATATTCCTATCAGATGGTCTTCTTGTAAACTTGGTCCTTGGTTCATAGGGCCTTTTCTTGTAACAGAAAGAGTTGGGAAGGTTGCATATCATATCCAACTTCCCCCAGGGTATTACATTCATGATGTCTTCCATGTGTCCCTCCTCAAACTCTGACTTCTCCTCCTTCTTATCATCAGAACAACAAAGTACCTCCTCCTCACATGGTCCAAGGGACCCCTGAATATGAGGTTGACTCCATTATCAACCATTGTTACCACTATGATAAACTCCAATACTTGGTTGTTTGGAAGGGATATTCTGTTGTGGAGAGTTCTTGGGAGCCATTGTCTAATCTTGAGAACTGTCCCAATGTTATCAAGTCTTATATTCAAGCACACCCTGAGCTTGGATCTGGAGGGGGTAATGTCATGCCCTGCCCCAAAGGGCAGGCTCTTTGTTTTTCATATTTATTATTTTTGCTTGGTTTAATTTCAAGTATTTTAAATATTTGGAATTTTAAATTGAAAGTTAATATTTAAGCATTTTAAGTCTATTACCTTTGTTTTTTGGTGCTATTTGCGTTTGAATTGTTGTCGTTGTTGTTTGCTCTGTACGCTTCTATTACTTTCATATATATTTCTACTTTAAATTCAGAAATATTTTCACTATTATTTACCTTTTGAAACTCCTGATTACACTGTTGCTGCTCTCTCCCCAGCTTCAACTTGCTGATCTGCATATAGTACTGGCTTCTGTTTCCCCTTTTCTAGTTCTGGGTTCTCCAACTTCTCCAGTTGCTCCTCTTCTTGGCTGCTTCCTCCTGGCTATCAGTTCCAACCAAAAAGGCTTTTTTCTCTATAATTAAAGAGCTTTTGAAGAGTAGGCTTTAAGCCAAAATATTAAGTGATTTCTTCCCTTCAAAATTTACAATTTTTTAACTTCTGATTTGTAATTTTAAGAATTTTGTTTTCAATTCATTTTTTTGGTTTAGCTTTTCCTTAAATCCAATGGAACTTTTAAAACAACAAGCCTTAGGCTTGTTGTATCCATTTTTTCCCTTAAGGAATCTTTCAATAGTTATATGTATCAATTTGCTGATGGAGAATATCCTAATATTGATATTCCCTTAGTTATGAATTGTTCACTATTGAACACTTTATTTTATCTTCTTTGCTTAGGGTTTTTACACTCTATTACTCCATTTGTGACACAATATAGGTTTTTAGCAGGTTTCTGTAAGATCATCTTACAGAAAGTTCCTAAATTCTTACATCTTTTAAATTTGAATCCTAATGCTTTGCACGCTCTAGTCTATAACCTTGCACCATTATGGGCAAGACCTTACAGGGCTACAATTTTGCTCTCCTGAGGCGTAGTGTTATCCTGGTGATCTTTGAAATATATGATCTTGTACTGGCAGGAATCTCAGTCGTTTGCCTTGAGGTTCTCCTTTTTAGTCCAGGGTCTCTGTGATGTGTACAAAGACGTGGTTGCGTAGGAGTTGGTCCACTGAGTTGTGTTGTGTTTGGCTCCTGGGGACAACATCCAGAAGGACACAGCAGGAAATATTTATGAAGAAAGATTTGAGGTTCAAAGCTAGCCTTGGGTTAGCTCTTCAGGGCAAAATTAAGGACACATACCTTAATTTACTGGAATACAAGATGTGAAAGTCCTTTTGGCAAAAAGGAAAGGAAAAAGCTTGAAGAATACTAAAGCCAACACAAATGTGGATAAACTTCTTTTTATTAGGAGAAATGATTCTACTTAAACTAGTAGACAAGGGTCAATGATCACTCATTAGATAGAGTGGCAGAAGGGGTCACATTGGGATAAGGTCATACTAGAATCAGTCAAGGGCAGGTATGATAATCCAGAATGGGTGAAGATTGAACCAGACCCATTTGCAGAAGGTGAGGAATTTCCAGAATTGAAAGCAAAACCAACCAAATCTTTGCACATATCATTATTCAAAAGCCATATAAAAACAGCATTAATGACGCAATTTCCAACATCTCCCACCTCAAGATTGGAAACAGGGAGTTGATATTTGTGGAGAAATTTGGAGTGAACTCAAGCAAAGGGGTGGCCAGAGAACAGCAACTTCACAGTATACTTGACACCCTTCTTTTAGGGGCAACTTCCAGAATTAACTCATACAGAATGGAACATCCTCCATGTTGACAATTCTCAAAAATATTTTTCTTATTTTCAATATTAAAGATTATTTTTTTCTTAATTAAATAATTGACACTGATAATAGAAGCAATGTTTGACTTTTATTTTGAGCTTTTAATTGAAATTATAAAAGATAAAGCAATTTTTTTGAAATTGTTGACATGGAGGATGTTCCATTCTGTATGAGTTAATTTTGGAGGTTGCCTCTTGTAGGTGACTTCACAAGCCCCAACCCAGAGGGAGTCTAGCTTATGGGCACGGCCTCCAGTACAATTTTGATAATAGAGGACTAGGTCACCTACTTGGTACTCAGGGAGGGGGGCTCTGGCAGCATTGGGGGACAAAAGATCTAAAGCTTTGACTTTATAAGCGGCAGAATAGGCTGTAGCTTGAATGTCAATGATCCAATTAGACAAGTCTTTGACATGAGTTTCAGGTATGTCAGAGGCGTCAACTTTGATTAACAGGGATCCCAAGATTGAGGGGGTGATGGCTTATTGTCCATACACCATGGCAAAGGGGGACTGGCCAGTCACTTATGTCTACTGAGTCTATACACAAAGAGGGCAGCAGGGAGGAACATATCCCAGTTAGCAGCATCAGAGAAGGTAAGCTTCCTCATAATGGACACAAGGGTGGAATTTTCTTGTTCCACATTCCCATTGGTTGACAGGTTATACAGAGCAGAGAAGGATTGATGTGTGCCATAGCTTCTACAATGGACGTTATGAGGTGAGCATTAAAGTTGGTCCTATTGTCAGAAAGCAGCACTTGAGGGCAACCATGACAGTAGAAGATGTCTTGAAACAAGAAATTAGCTGAAGTCTTGGCAGTTATATCTTTGGTTGCTCTGGCTTCAACCCATTTGCTAAAGTGGTTGACAGCTACCAAGATAAATTGACACCCAGACCTGGAACGTAGGAGAGGCCCAACCGCATCAATGATCACAGTGTGGAAGGCATGCTTAGGAGGGATGAGCATGAACTGATGTTGTGAAGGTTGGGGTCATTGGAGCTGACAAGAATGATAGAAGGAAAGGACATCAGGGATTAGGAGGCGCATGTTTTCCCAGTAGAAGTTCTTGCACAACCAGTCATGAGTTTTTGCTGTACCCCCATGTCCGGTATCAATGTGGGCTTGGAGGATGATAGCTATTCTCATACTGGGGCAGACTTAGGGCAGATAAGCATTGTTGACCTTCTTGAAGAGTTGTCTATCTCAAATCACAGTATCCTTGGATAGGGCTTGCAATGCCAAGTGTATGTCCTCTGGCTCAGTGGTCCAGGAGTCAGGGTACCCTATCATCTCATATAGGTAATCAGTGTCAGCAGTATGGATAGCTAGAATAGGCATCCTCAACAAAACATCAGCATTCTGATGTTGTGCACCAGGACAATTCACTACAGTGAAATTTTATCCTTGAAGGCGTAAGGCCCAGCAGGCTAGTTGACCTTTGGGATCTTTTAGTTGCTGCAGCCATTTAAGGGATGAGTGTTCAGTGACTACAGTAAAGTGGGTCCCATAGATATAGTTTCAAAACTTCTTCAAATCATTTATCACAGCCAAGAATTTTTTTCAGTAACACTATAGTTCTTCTCATGTCTATTAAGGACTCAGGAAGAATAGGCTACAGGTTGGTCAACGCCTTCATCATCATACTGGGCTAAGATGGCACCCACAGCTACCTCACTAGCGTCAGTGTACAAGATGAACTCCTTATCATAATCAGGGCAGAATAGAATGGGAGCCTCTTTGAGTTTGGCTTTTAGCGCCTCAAAGGATTGCTGTTGGCTGTCAGTCCACTCAAAGGGTACGTTGCAAAGGAGCTGGACAAGGGGTTTGCTTGGTTCAGCAAAATCAGGGATGGATTGTTGATAGCACCCCATCATACCAAGAAATACTTGGGCCTCCTGTAGATTTGTGGGAGGCAGCATCTTGTTAATGGCTTCCACCTTATTATTCATAGGGTGTATTCCGGTTTGGGTGACCTTATGGCCCAAGAATTAAAGCTATTCTTTGAAGAAGGGGCATATAGAAGGTTTAAGTTTCAGAACTGCCTCCCAGATTTTGATAAAGACAGCTTTGAGGTGGTTCAGGTGATCAGTAAAGGTAGTGCTGAAGAATTATATATCATCCAAGTACACTAAGACACACAAAACTTTCAGATCAAAAAGGATGGAGTCCATGGCCCTTTGAAAGATAGCAGGGGTGTTGCATAGTCTCTGTGTCATATATGTAGGCTCAAATAGTCCTTCCAAAGTGATAAGCGCAGCCTTTTCTCTATCTTCAGGAGACAATTCAACCTGCCAGTATCCTGATGCTAGATCCATGGCAAAGAAAAAATTTGATCCTCCTAATTGTCTGAGGGTATCATCAATTCTAGGAAAAGGGTAAGAGTCCTTTTTGGTGAGCAAGTTTAGACAGCAGTAATCCATCACAATCTGATGGCCTCCATCCTACTTCTTTGAGACCAACAATGGGGAGGCCCAAGGGCTCTGAGAGGGGGCTAAGAGCCCAGCATCTAGGAGCTGTTTAAGCTCCTTAGAGACCTGGTCATCTTCCACTCTACTGCAGCAATAAGGTTTGGTACAAAAGGGTGGGGCATCACCCATATCTATCTGGTGGATGACCCCCTTAGCTAGACCATAGTTGGTGGGTCCAGAGGCAAAGATATTTATAAATTGGTCAAGCAGTCCCAGCATATCCTTTTATTAGACAGGCAACAATTGTGGGAAGTTGGCAGCGGTGAACAGGGAGATAACCTGAGGGTTTTCTTCAGGTAGATTAAAGTTGCTGAAGGTTCCAAAGGGGTATAGGGACGACACTTACTCTGAACCTAATATGCAACCATGCCCAACAAACTGACCCTTGATCACCTGCATTAGTAGGGCAGTCAGGTTAGCCAACAACAGCTGCACAGGCTCCTTGTGAGTCCGGTCCAAAATCCCAGGGCATAACTGAGGCTCTTTACAGCTTAAGGAATCAGGTGAATATAGCTCCAGAAAGGATTTCTTGGGTAGTTCATAGAATATCTGAGAGTCTATAATCACCTAGGAGCCAGACAGGATGGTGATAGCAGCAAGGGCAAAAAGAGGCACACTTTTTTCTGCAGGACAGAAAAGAGGGGGGAGCACATATTGGAAGAATGAGTCCTGTACTTGAGTGAGAGGATACCTGTGGGATATTTGGGCATGCAAGTCTTAAGGCGTTTACCCGGGAGATGCAGGGGCTCTTCAAAGATTAGAGGGATTTCATACCCTAAGAGAGAAAGGTACCTATCTCAAGGGTTCATAATCCCATTGTACTCTCAAAGTAATTGTGTACTAACCAGGAGATTGTGGCTTTTGTTTTCTAGGACAACAGCAGGGGACGCAATAAGAAGCTTACCAAACCTCATTGGCAGGGAAGAATAGGCACCAATGGCTCAATTTTGGGCCATATCATATGTACCATATGACTGAGTGTAGTTGAGGTCAGGAGCCAGCTTAAGCTTCTTCATTAGCTTGGACAGCACCACATTGACTGGAGAGCCTGTGTCCGGGATAGCCTTGATTTTGACCTTTTGGATCAATACTTCTACACAGGTAGTATCTTTCCCAAAGGGGGGCAAGACAGCTAGAACGTCCTGAGCAGCTTCCAATTATTTCTCCCACTTGGCCAACATGAATTTTAAGGCAGGAATTTCCTTATATACAGTCTACAAGGGGAGAGATATGGTCACATTCTGAAAGAGAGACTCTGATAATTCAGCAGCCTGTTTAGAGAAATCTACCAAGACAGGAGACAATGGGCCTGTGCTGAGTAAGGACAAGCCACTATTGGCTTAGTTTTGCTTGAGGTTGGGCAAGTAGTAGTCATAGTTTTCCCTGAACGTAGCTTGTAAGGGACAGAAACTGTCTCTGGGAATGCCAGCACGGAGTAACCACAACCACCAGACTCATTGAAATCAGAGTCTTTGGGTTCAGAGTCACTGGAAAAGTTGTGGAACAGGTGAAGGGTAGTTAGGCCAGCCAAGGGGGAATATTCCATGTCAGATGGGAGATCAGGAGGAGACGGGGGAGATTGGTCAGCAGAGAGCATCTCCACCTCTAGTCTGACCTCTCTTTTCCTGCCTGCTCCTTTGGGTTGCAACTCTCTACTCAAGGGTTGGTGCAGGTACATTAGTGGTGTCTTATTTGACCACAGTTATAACATCCTTGTCTTTTAGACTGCCCACTTAAGCTGAGAGTCATAATGTGCAGAGTACAGGAGGTGGTTCCTGCATTTTTAGCCTTATTTTTTGCGTACCACAGTACCACCATGGGTCAAGTGCATATCTTACAAGAGAATCTTGATACTCTTCATTGAAGTAAGGGAAGATTTATGGGCCTTAAATTGCAGACACAGGAGTTGGTTCACTTTTAAAGCGTTTGAACAAGCTGTGTAAGCTTCTCAGGAGTTAACTGACAACTGGTGATTAACTGTTGTCTGTCAATATAGAAGCAGTCTGTAAACTTTTCCAGGATTTTCTTGGGCTTAAAGACAATGTGCATAAAGGCATCTTTCTTGACCACCAAGCTGAGATCTCCTCCAAATTCCTCAATAAGTAGGTGTTTCATATCCTCCCAAGTGACAATGGATGGGAGTTTGGGGACAACAACTTCTTGGTAAGTAGGATGCAGACAGTTAAGAATATGCTCCTTCTTAATCTTGTAAGTAGCCCTACACATTGAAGTTTTATATATTGTCAGAAAGGCAGCAATGGTAGAGGTTTTGGGGTCAAATATTTGTTTGAATGAGGGCTTATAATTTGGGTTAATAGAAAAAAAGGTGGATTGGCTGTTGTCACCCTGGTTGAGAACTTTAATATGGGGATTGCCCTCAAACTTAGATTCCACAGATGGTTGTCTAGCCCAGAGAAGTCAAAGGCTCTCCTCCAAGGTGTCTAGTGTAGAGCTTTTTTGTCCACTGATATCCCTGGCAGTAGTGGCAGAAGTTCCAAATTCATCAATCAGTATCTGTTGTACTGCCAAGGTGCCCCTCAATCCCATTGCCACAAGTGGCTAAGGCAATAGTCTGGGATGTCAAAGGAGTAACCTGCTCATTCATTGTTTCTGTTAAGAGAGTAAGGTTCTGCGCTTCATGTTCCAGAGTGTCCTGTCTATCTGCAATGTCATTTTTTTACTGCTGCCAAATGACCAAAGCAAGGGCACAGTTGACACAAGGTTGACCTTCCAAACCAGGGCAGCATTTATGATCTGTATGGGCAGGGGTATTAGTGTTCTATGTCTCTTTTTGCCATCAGATACATAAGAAAAATGATCAGGTTAAGGAAAGCGTTGATGCAGATATTTAATCTCACCACACAGCGTAGCTACTTGGTTTGTTGGGGAAGAGATGCAGTGGTCAGTCATAGGTTCCACTGTTGAAGGATTGGGAACAGAGGCCTGGATTCAATTAGTGGCTTTAAGCTCAACTATGGATTCTCATACCTTTTCCTCAAAGGCAGATGGAACCTCAACAGAAGGAGCAGGGGAGTCACTTCAATTGATACCACTCTGTTGTCAACATAGCTTTGATCCTGGCACAGTGTGTTGCCTAGAGCAGCCTTTTCTAAGCCATATTGCTGGCATAGATGTTGACCCTGATTGTCAATGTGGGATCCAACCAACTTGAGAAAAGAATTGACATATTCCCAAAATTTTGGTTGAGCTTTTTAACCAAGGTCTCAAAATCTTGACAATATTTTAAGAGAGCTGCTTTGATCTGTCCTTGCCATGTAGCTTGGTGGTTGCCTAACTTGCATGGCTGGTGTGACAATTCACATGGAAGCATTTTTAAAAGGCAGGGTTGATTTGGCTTCAAATAAAGACACAATGCTGAGAATTAATAGTATGATGTGGTTTTAAGACATGTATATACCCATCAGGGATTATTGGCTACTAGGGAAGGTAATACCTGCCTAGTAGGTAACAAGGGTCTACTGAAGGCAATTGATGAGCCAGCCCAACAGGGACTGTTGGCTGCTTGGGGTGGGGAGTGGATGACCCTGGCAGGTAAAACAGACTGCCAGGGAAGGAGGTGGAGCTAAGATAGCTCTACATGCCCTTGTGCACTCACAGGGGGTATGTGAGCAAGCAATCTACCTAATATACTGGTAGGTTGTCCTAGTCTATGTCTCTGTGGGAGCTTTGGGGAGTTCTCAAAGTGATCATTGGAGAAAATGGATATGCTCAAAGGTGTTACCAGAGTGATTGATCAGGGAAGCATCTGCAGAACTTGGTGTAATCAGGTCTCTGGGAAGTAAAGTTGATTACTTTGCAACTGAAAGCTCAGACTTAATCACCTGAACAAGTATAGACAACTGCACAGACATGAGGATTGTCTGTGGTTAAATTTCCCAGGTAGAGGACACTTTTAAGTGATCTAGCTAAGCGCCAGTAGCCCTGTAGACTTATTGCCTGATTCTGAGGTATTAGGGGCTGATTATAGGACCAAGGCAGTTCAGAATCCACTGTAAAGACTAGTAGGAGGGACTTTATGATCACAGTAAAGATTAGTTGAAGAACTAGGAGATCATTGTGAGGATTGGAACCTAGGCAAAACATGGTGAGGACTGGACTATGTGCTGACTAGAAAGAACTGGTTAATTGCTGACTGGAAAGACTAGACTGTGTGTTGAATGGAAAGAACTGGTTGATTGCTGACTGGAATGAATGGTCTAAGCTAATTGCTGACTGAAGGGGCTGTTTGATGACTTAATAAACTGATTGCAGGCTAGGCTGGAAAGGGCTTTTAATGAGTTAGGAAGAACCAGAAGATGTTGGTGAAGGACTAGCTGAGGGACTGAAAGATGGCCTAGAAGTACTAGCTGGAATGAATACAGGAGCTATAATGCTGGTTTTGGTTTCTTAAGAAGAGAAAATGATAAGAAAGAAGCAGTTGAAAATTATTTATTGCTGCTAAAAATATGATATAAAATTGTATTAATTATCATATGGTTAAAGAGAGGAAAAGAGAAATATTTCACAGGAATTAAATTGTAATTTATTAAAGAATCAATTGAGTATGAAGAAGCTAGAAGAGGTCCAGAAACAGGACAGAAAAACTGTGAAGACAAAAGTCAGAATTTTGCCAAAATGACATAGTGAGACAGAAGGCAAGCAACATGCACGTTTAAAGTGGTGAAGCTTTAAAGAAAATGCAGAGAAAATCTAATTATTAAAGAATTGAGGGTTTGAAAATTCTTTGTGTAAAACATAGGCAAAAGAGCTAAAGTTTTTTCAGAGAACCCTGACAGAAATTACAGCAGAACAGTTCAAAACGCAGAGCAGTTGTTTATCTGGAGTAAGACAGTGCTGGGTTTGAACCATAGTCATGAGCAAGTCATTTGGATGAACTTTTTGGAAAAACTGTTGAATTCAAGCGTTTGATTGGTTGCAGGTTGAAGCCTGTTTGATCAGTGTTTTGAAGGCTTTAAATGAAGAGTTTAAGCCTAAAAATAAGGAGCAGAAGCAGAAAATTTAGGGGTTTATTGGCTGAAGTAAGTTATAGAGCTTAATATGTTGTAGAGAAAAAACTGGATAGTTAAGTTTTGAAAACCAGAGTTCTGAAAGAAAATTTGGACTGAAACAAGAAGCTATAAAAGGGGAGGCTATCTAAGACTTTTCAAGGACTGACACAAGTGAGGTTATAAAGGCCACAAGGACTTTCCAGAGGACTACGGCATATAACAAAGGTACAGGAGTCAAAGATACTGAACCATTGCCCAAGATAACGGAGCTGGAGCTGAAGATAAAGGAATTGAAGTCAGAGCAGAGTGCAGGAGCCCAAGACTTAATTGCAGGAGTCTAAGACCAAGAGGGAGGAGCCCAAGACCAAGTACAAGAAGTCCAAGATATTGTTGGAGGACTCCAAGGTATTTGCAAATCCCTATTGTTTCCCAGACCCCCAGGCAATATATCAGAAGGTTTCTAAGGGAATCTACTTTCTGATTGTGAATAAAAGCCTAATTCAACCCCTTCCCAAAGTTCCAAGTAGTACAGTAAATATTCATAAGTGAATTGTCCCATGTATTTTACCTTGGACAAGGGGAAGAGAATACCTATTGTCAGAGTTGTAGAAGGGTTTTCACTAGTAAAACTTCCCAGGAGGAGTGGGGGAGGTTAACTAGACACATTGAAGTGACAGATAGGGAATGGGAGTTCATTGGGAATGAGTTTACTAGGTTTCTGAAAGACTGGTACAGGCCTACAGAAGGTTTAGTACCAGCTGAGGTACATGTGCATGGTGGGGATGCCCGCTGAGTGATTATAAAAATGCTGGAAGAGTTTGAAGTCATGCAGGCTAAGTACAAGCTTATAGCTAGCCAACACTCTCTACTAGTAAATGACATCTCCTCCAAGCTGTTCCATGGCTATGACCCAGGGCACACTTTGGGGTCTGGTGACCAGGAACCCCACAACACAGTCTTTAATGTACCCAGGGAGCAAGAAATAAGGTGAGTTCAACAATGAGGTTAAGTATTTATGGGATGCCAACAAGTCATTTTAGTTGTCAGAAATATAGGCAAACTTGCTATGAGTCCACTCCTGATAGGCCATGTTCTGTGCATGGTTATTAGAGACAGCAGTAGACCAAGAAGTCAGGATTAAATTCTGAGATCCTAAAACCAACTGGTGATGAACCAAAGCAGGCTTTATGAATTGGTTGACTAACACACCAATAGTCACCATAGACTCCATCAACGCAGGGGAAGACCAAATCCAAGAAGAAGGAATATAGATTTTTGGAGGCATAGCCAGGTCAGAAGCCAAAAATGAAATGGTATGCATTATAACAGTGCCTTTATGAAGGAGGGAGATTGTGATGTTGCAAGCTTGTTTATAATTGAGAGAGGAAGCTGGGAGGGGGCTGACGCAGGCCCAAAGATAATACCATTACCATTGGATTGGAGGGGATATCAGTGATATCTTCCTCAAGAAGAGGACTAGAGACTTTAGGTTGTTCAGGTACTTCAGAGACAAAAGGAGAAGAATCAAAGAAGGTACAGGGGAATGGAGTAACCAAGGGGCTTGCAGCCCCTGTAGTGAGCACCATTTTGTTGTGTTTGGCTCCTGGGGACAACATCCAGGAGGACACAGCAGAAAATCTTTGTAACAAAAGATTTGAGGTTCAAAGCACGTATTGGGTTAGCCTTCAGGGCAAAAATAAGGGCATATACCTTAATTTCCTGGTTACAAGATGAAGAATTCCTTTAGGCAAAAAGAAAGAAAAAGGCTTGAAGAATATTAAAGCCAACACTAATGCGGATAAACTTGTCTTCATTAGGAGAAATGATTCTACTTAAATAGTAGACAAGGGTTGATGATCACTTAATAGGTAGACAGAGTGGAAGAGGGGGTCCTGTTGGGCTGGCATAATACCAGGATAAGTCAAGAGCTGGTATGGCAATCTGGAATGGTTGGACATTGATGACAATCCATTTATGGAAGGGGGGAATATACTAAGTCAAAACTGCAAAACCAACAAAGTATTTGCACATATCACTATTTAAAGGCCATATCAAACTAGCATTAATGGCGCAATTTCCAACAGCAAACAAAGATCACAAAGCAGAAACAATCAACTACTTTATCAATAAGGAAATCATATTGGACTATGAAACCTCAGACTACATTATCACCAATGGAGCCATGGAACTTCCAGGACATGTAATGAATAATAATATGAAAACAAAGAACATAAAACATTCCAAAACCTCGCCTTACAGGCCACAAACCAACAGTAGAGTTGAACAACTAAACAACAGCCTCCTCAGAACCCTGGAGAAAATAATGGATGTCAAAGCCAGAGACATATGGCTACTATATGTGAATCATGCATTATTATTATCTCAGATTTGCACTAAACCAGATACAGGCTACTCACCATTTGAATTGAAATATGGATACAAACCAGAGATAGCAACCCGCAATAACCAACCCTATGTGAGGATTCCCTTGGGAAAACCCCCCACAGTGAAAAAAGTCCCAGCACTACAGCACATACAGCTCAAAGCCAAGATAGCAGAGATCAAGAGACTCAAAGCACAAAGGTAACCTCAACAGAGCAATCACTCCCAATCAACTCCCCCGTTTGGATCCTTGCTGTAAGCAGAAAGAAATTGGATTCTGTACACAGAGGACTGGAAAGCATTTTCAAATACCAACCAGAAAGAAACACCTACATAGTCAAGTTCCAAGGCTCTAAAGATCTTATCATTAAGAATTATCACATATCCCATTTTGCCTCAGCAAAGAAAAACACTCAACTCATCTAGTACCTACTATCAAACAACTCCAGGATCATTAGGCGGTAGCTGTCAAGATAAAGCCCCCTCCTGATGTACCAGAGAAACCCCTTAAAGGAGGGGTGTTTCAAGGAGCTGTATTTACTGATTTTCTGGTTATTGCCAACACACATATAATCAAGTCATTGAATGGTTTGGTGCCAATCCAATATTTAGTTAAGCATTCTGGGAATGGCAACAAGCCAATACCACATGAATTTTCCAAGTAACCAGAATTCCAAATCCAACTCACACATGGCCTCCTCTATATTTGATCTGACTTAAGTCCCCACCACAGTGCAAGCTATATAAGTCCAAAGTATTATCAAATAAAATATACTTCTTTCTTCTCTAAATCTATATTTGAAGCTTCCCTAAAAGTTGCTCCTCATCACAAAGAGATTATTTTAATTGATAAAAAAGCTAAACTAGAATTGTGATTCAAATTTGGACGTAGGATTTGAAAATCCAAAAGGTTTTTCAACAGGCTCTAAATCTGCAGTATTCCTATAGTTTATTTTTACCAAATAATAAACAGATTCAAGTTTGCAAGTAGCCTGAAAATATTTTTAAAAGTACATGGACAGTAGTTTTCAGACTATAGTGCTAAGCAGAAATCAATTCATCTGTAAACAAAAGCAACTCAGATTCAAACAAAATTTATCCCCAGTATATTCACATTATCTAAATATAGTTTGGGTTCACTTTGGTTTCATTTCAATCTGAGTTCATTTGGATTTTAGAAGTGTAGTAACATCTTTGATTACTTCCTCTCAGGAAATTAATTCCCCAAGTGACCTTCTGAATGATTCCCTGACTAACCATTAAGTTGGTGGCACTTTTATCATTCAGCCATCTATCACAGAAATCAAACATTCCAAATCCTAAGCAGAGCACAACTTGAACAAGTCTTTTCACTTAATAGAAACATTACTTGGATAAGCCCCATGACTTCCATGACATAAATGGACAGTATGTGGCTTCCCACAATATTATATATTATACTATATTCATATCCAATAAAGTATCATTCTCTTCTTAATTTTCCCTTTATCTTGTTTATTATACTTCCAAGAATTATATGATTGACAGTGGTAGCACATGTAGGTTATCCACACCTACACAACTTCAAGGAAATTTTCTCTAAAGAAAAGAGCCCAGCAGATGACACTTCCTGCAAGTTGAAGAGACTATAAAGAAGGACAGAACGTCCTACAGGGTTTGTTGTCTTTAACAATGTCCTTGTCCCTACCAGACAGTATAATATCCTCAACACCTGTGGACTCCTGAACCTGCTCCAACTCCAGTTCTGCAGACAACTGAGATACCCAACATTGTGTTTTGACGTCTACGCTTAGAAGAGATAGGAAAGTTTGCAGGACTATGTTGAGAGAACACCAACCTCTGGATTCAAAGCACTAAAAGAAAGTTTACATAAGTAGGCTAACCCTGCAGACTTTGGGCCAGCAACATCTCCCTCTGTGTCACAGGGGCTGCCTCCTGCTTTGTCAGTGACTGGTTTGATCAACATCCTGATCACTGCAAAGACTGGGATATGTTCAAAGCTTCCAGCCTCAAGAAGGTTGCCATAAAGGATACTGATGTGGTGATCATGACAGAGCTCAGAACCTTCAAAATGACAGGAACCATTGAGGAGTACATTGCAGCCTATGAGGAAATACAAGATTGAGCTCATGATACCATCAACTTTGATGAATCTGGACCATTTCTGGCCTTTTAAAATGGCCTCTCCACACACATTAGACATCAGTTTGACATGAGCCACTGCAAGAATCTCTAAGACAAATTCCTGGAAGGGAAGCAAGCTGCACAAAAATCTGACAACCTACACACAACAAACAAACAAAAATAAAGTCCCACAGAAAATAAGAGCCCTCAACCTAACAAATAGAACAACCAAGCCAATAATCCCCATCCTCAAAATGACAATTGCACCACTCAAGCAAATCAAATGAGCACTAATAACACTCACCAAGAAAGGAAAGCTTAGGGGAGTGCTTAGACAAGCTGCCCTCCCCCACGTGGTAAGACTTGTACAGGAACCAGTATGTGGACTTGATCACCATGATACAAGTACCCTCCATCAATACTATAATGTTTGCTATCTAAACTGTAAATAAACTCTTCACCTATTCTTTCTGCTTTTGCAGATATTAGGGCACAGCACCATTTGACACTGGAGAAGACTGATCCCTTGTTGACAAGAAATTTTCCAACCTCACGAAAATATCCACGGTCTGTAGCAATATCAAGAGAGTTATCATGGAATACAATAGAAGCACACCAGTCACCAAAGAAGCAAAAAATTTCTGCGCCCAAATAGAATATGTGTATACTATGCTTAGTAGTCCAATCATTCTAATCCCCAAGTACAATGTTGGACTTGTTATGGGCTGGAAGATGAAGAAAACCCCTCAAATTGACTGGGATAGTGCTACCCTCACCATGTAACAAGGCAAAGTGCATCATCATGTATATCCAATCCACCTTGACACACTCATGAAAAAATATGTGTTTGTGAAGATTACAGAAACAGAAGAGAAAAAAGATCCTATCAAAATTGATTGGAACACTTGCACAAATGAAATTAATTACTTCAAAGTTAAGGATGTTACATATGAAAAAGGCCCAATCCAAGTATAGCTAGTCATAAATTTCCCTTCAGTTTTCCAATCATCATTACCAGGGCTACCACCCAACTGCAGCATCAGACATGAATCTGATTTCAAGGGAAGCATACCAAAAGTGTGAACCATCTACTGTCTTATGCCTCAGGAAGACAATGTGTTAAAAGCCTACCTTAACAAAGCCCTTGAAAAAGGGCTCAGCCAACCTTCAAAATCACCTTTTGAGGTGGCTGTATTTTTTATAGTAAAGAAGGATGTATGACTCTTCCTAGTCACAGACTACAGGGCGCTCAACAAGGTCACAATTAAGAGCAGGTATCCCCTGTCCCTGATTGATGACCTTTTTGACGCCCTGAGAGGTCTAAAGTCTTCACAAAAATTGACTTGACAGCAGTTTACCACCAAATTTGCGTAAACCCTGAAAAATTCTGAAGACTGCATTCAGAACTAAACATGGCTTGTTCAAATGTGTTGTCCTTAATTTTGGTATGAAAAACGCCCCCAGCACCTCTGTAACCTTTATGAATGAAGTCTTCAAGAAACCCATTGGAAAATAAGCAATCATCTACCTGAATGACATATTCATATACAGTCCAACTGTAAAACATCACTTGGAAGATGTCCACTTGGTCCTCTACACTCTCAAAGAGAAGCAACTTATAGCCAAACCCTCAAAGTGTAACTTCTTCTTGTCTGAACTTCTATTACTTGGACATATTATTAGCAAGGACAGAATCAATTCAGACCAATAAATGATTTTTGCCATAACTGACATGCCAGCACCACAAAATAAAAGTAACTTTGCATATTTTTAGGCATGATAGCCTATGTCAGAAGGTTCATTCCTGACTGGGGCGCCTTGACTTCCCCATGTCAGAGATCACAGAGAAGACAACTAAATTTGTATGGAAACCCTAAGAGACCAACATTTCCAACAACTAAAGAAGTGCATGGTCATTGCACCTATCCTTCAGTATCCAAATTGTGAGGGAATATACAAGTTCATGTCAAAACAGCAGGCTTGAGCTGCCAGTAAGTTTCCAAGTAGCAGGTTTGCAACCCACAATTCAATTACCCAGGTGCTTGAAGCCAAACTAAGAAGTCAACTAGAATTAAAAAATCCAACAACATGAACAAATGATGATCCCTTACGGTGGATACCTTGTTTTGGTGCTTGACTCATTACTTTGATCAAGACACTCCCTTCACCATCCAGCCGTGTGATTTACACAATCATGTTCCTGTTATCCATGACTTGCATTAACTAAATAATCATTATCTCTCAATAAATAATATTATCTAGCTTCTAAAATGTTTTCCCCTTGTAACTCTGCTAAAACAGCACAGTTACAGCACTGGAAACTGATGCATCTGATTACGGAATATGAGGTTTACTCCAAATTGAAACTGTAGAAAAGAACTTTCTCCTTGTAGCATATGGCTCAAGAAAACTTTCTGATGGTAGAAGGATATCTTATACATGACAAAGAACTTGTAGCTATTGTACACTGCTTCATGAAGTAGCAATGTTACCTGGAAGGTGCACAAATATTCAAAGTGCTAACTAACCACAAGTCATTGACATTCTTAAAAAAGAAACAACACCTATCAAGAAGACAAGATTAATGGAGGATCCTTATACAAAGGTACCCCATGACAATTGAATAAAATTCAGGCAAAGAAATGCTCACTGAAGATGCCCTATCAAGGCTATACTGTAAACATCTCTTATGCACTGATGAGGACCCCAATTGGCCCATGTTAATCATGGGGAGCATCCAAGAGGAGTTACCACCTGGTACACCAATGGACATCCAAGAGAAAGTCCTCAAGAACAAACATCTGTTAAAAAATGTATATGATACTCTATACCACCTATTACCAAGCAGTGATACTGTACCCTACGTCCTGTCACACAAAATTTTGACAAAATTCTTTGATACCACAGAGATATGTAACACACCTGTAGCAGGAACTTTCATTAATACCCTAAGACGCGCTTCTGGTGGCCCAACATGCTAGATGATATCAAGGAAGTACTGGAGAAATGCAAAGTCTGTGAAAAAATGCCCAATCCAGGCACTGCCCAAATCTTAATACAAGTGTCAATCACACAACCTTTCAAAGGTGACCACTGGATATTGTGGGACCAATGCCTGGCAAAACAATAAAACATAACATTATTGCAACTATCAACTATACAACTAAATTGTCCGTAGCTCAAGCTACAAAAGAGCATAAAGGAAACAATGTGAGACAATATATTGGCAAAGAGATCATAGCTAAGTTCAGGAAACCCAAACTCCTAATAATAGATAGAGGAACCAAACTTAAAGATATTGACACCAACATCTAGATTGCTGAAAACTGAATTAAACATACCATAACCAGCCCCTATTACCCAAAAGCAAATGGAAGAGTTGAAAGACTAAATGGCTTTTTTTGTAGAGGCCCTCATTAAGTTGTCTGCCTATAATCCAAAATCCTGGGTTAACATGCTACCAACAGCACTCATGGTGTGTAGAACAAGATCTAACCGTACTACAGGCAAAAGCCCTTATGAACTTGTCTATGGGCAAAAGCCTGCTCTTAAAAGCACTACCGCAGGAACATGTCTACCTTTACCTAAGAATGTACTAGACAACAGTAATCCTGATTTACACTGCGCTAGAAAGGTCAAGAAGACATGGAAAGGGAAAGAGTTGAGAGAGGGGCAATTCCACTACAACAGGAAAGATCTCAATTCAGGGGCAAGATTTGGGTTGTCAACCACAATCAGCACAAGTTGGATCCAGATTTACAAGGGTCAGGCATCATCATGGAGGTCAAACCAAACAACACTTACCTCATCAGGATAATTGGTGCAGGAACAAAACTAAAGCGCATAAACCACAACCTCCTCTTCCTGTGCAAGGCAAGAACAGCTCAACAAAATTCCAGGCTCCTTGTACTCAACTCCAATATATATCAGTACCAAACCAGTATCCCTGACACTATCAAGAAAATTCCTAAGGTTCCACCTTCCAGCACCCCAGGGGAGATGACACAACATCCTCAATTACTCCCTCTCAGGAAAATAATCCCCTGAGTAACTTGTTGAATGATTATCCAACTGATCATTAAGTTGATAGCACTACTATCATTCTGCCATCTATCACAGGAATCAAACATTCCTAATCCTAAGCAGAGCACACCTTGAATAAGCCTTGTGGATTAAGAGGAACATTATTTGGATAAGCCCCATGACTTCCATGACATATATGGACAGTATGTGGCTTCCCATGATACTATATATTATCCTATATTCATATTCAATAAGTTAGCATTCTCTTCTTAGTTCTTCCCTTTACTGTGGATTCAGAACCTAGCTGTAAAAATGTGGGATTGTCAAATACTTGGTCCAAATTTCAAATCATATTTGCGGGATGGAATTTTTTAATTAAATTGATTTTTTTGTATTTTATTTGAATTTTTAAAAAATCTGGAACTCATAGAAACTTTGCAAAGTTCAAGTTGAACTGCATATTTCCAATGGACAATATGAATTAACTGGAATAAGATTTGAAGCGTTCAAATCCATCAACTATTTTTATTATGTTTGCTATGTTTTTTAAAATTGTGGTGTTGTAACTGTGCTGTTTTAGCAGAGTTACAAGGGGAAAATATTTAGAAACTAGATAATATTCTTTATTGAGAGATAGGTATTATATAGTCACTGTGAATTGTGGATAACAGAAACGTGATAGTGTTAATCACACAGTGGGATATTGGAGGGGGTGGCTTGATCCTGGTAATGAGTCAAGCGCCAAAACAAGGTATCCACTGTAAGGGATCATCATTTGTTCATATTGTTGGATTTAGAAATTTGAGTTGACTTCCTAGTCTGGCTCCAAGTGACTGGATAATTGGATTGCAGGTCACAAACCTGCTTACTTGAAACCTTGCTGGTGGGTCAAGCCTTCTGTTTCAACACCCCCCAACTGAAGGTCGGCCTCCTCTGGGGGCAGGTTGTCAGGGAGGTTGTCAGGAGCCCGGGCACCATATTGGACTAACTGCTGCTCTGTGGCAGGTGAATGGCCCCCTGCTGTCTCTGTCTTGCCTTACAGGGCCTCAGGCAATCATGGTGGAGAAATTTGTCCTGTTTACATTTCCTGAGTCCTTGCACAAGGTAAGTGTTGTTTTTGTTTACCTTTAAGATGATTGCTGGACCTACTTTCTTGGGTTGTAGTTTACTTTTGTCAATGTTTATGACCCAAACTTTGTCACCAACCTCATGTCTGTTTTAGATGGGGACAAACAATTTTTGTAGACACTTGTTTTCTTTCTCTGCTAGATCACCATTGGCCTCTATCACCTGGGGATCAGAGCAATGGGGAACCTTGCTTGGAATCTCCAGCTTGGGCCCCAATAATGCTTGGATGATATTGGGCTGTGTGCCATATACCAGCTTGAAAGGGCTTTTCCCAGTGGATCTGTTCACACAAGTCTGGCATACAAGTAGTGTGACCATACAACAGTCACTGTTAAGTATTTAGCCAAATAAATACTTTAAAATATAAATTTGCTCTGTTTTTGTTGTTTGTTTTATGTAGATAAGTTTGGCTGGAATTCTTCAGATAAAGACTCTGAAACTTAGTATCTATATTAAATAGAAGAACATAAAGCAAGATTGGCTGAATTAATCATGGAGACTAGGCATCTCAAAAACAATTTAATTAACTGGGAAGATTAGCTAATAAATACATGGGAATACAATTAATGGGATTTAATTATATTGGTTAATTTCCTTGACTGTGTCAAGAAGTTTGGTTGAGGTTAATCAAAAGTAAACCCCCAAATTGTGGGTTAAAAGTGCCGTTTTGGCAAATTCATTAGGTTAGGTTTTGCGTCTCACCGCCTAAGTAATTTGAGAAGCGCTGAGGCGCTGCCCAGTGAATTTTTCAGGCGCTGGGGCGCCGCCTGGGAAAATTGTTGTGCACAGCAGTGGCGCCTGGTTTGAGTTTTGAAGTGTTTTAATGGGTTTTAAGGCAAAAAATCATTAAATTCAAAGATAACTAAATAAGGGCAATGATGTCTAGGAATTCAGGTTTGATCAGCTGGTTCCCAGTTGGAACATTGATAGCTGAGTTTTGGAATGTGTATATTCCACAGGGTTTTCTTATTTGAGCCTCTGGTCTGGAGGATGCAGAGAAACATCATTGGTTGGAAGTTCTTGCAGGTCCTGCCTGCTTTAAGTGGTTTGAGAGACGTAAAGGCAACAATTTGACCACATTGTTGGAGAAATTTGAGCCAGCTACACAGTAATCCTCAGATCTGGTGATGCTCTTCAGAAAGCCCAAGACGTCATTCAAGCTGGCCATGAAACTGTGTTGATGTATCTTTCCAGAGTGGAAGAGTTCCTAACCTTTGTGGACGTGGAACACAGTCAGAATCTGGTGGAGGATGCTATCTTCACTGGAATGTGGCCCAGGTTGAGAACTCAGGCTTCTATGCTGCGTTGTGAGAAGTTGTCATGGTCAAAACTTGTTCAGAAGGTCATTCAAATGAAATGGGATCTTGGCCCTCCCCCACACAGTGCTCCTTGTCCAAGAGTAGGAGCTCATGTGGCTGCAGGAGAAGGGTCTTCCAAGAGAACAAGACGTCCTAGAAGTCCCTCAGATAAGGATTGTATGTCTAGATTTAAATGGACATGTAAGTTTCCCATGGCAAAGGGATGCTGGATCTGCGGTAAAGATGGCCATTTTGCTGGGAAATGTCCAAATTGTGCGGAATTTGACAAGGAACACCCAGACCTTATATTTAAGGATTCAGGAAATTGAAAGGCGGGCTTAGGTGTCTCCCAACCTGAGTTTGGTAATTTGGAGAATAATAATTGAAGAATATGACTTCAATCTAGATGGCCTTGAAGGAGTACAGGAAAAGCACCAGTGAACCAGTGGAGCCACCTGTACAGTAAATTGATGTCTCTCATCCAACTCTGCCTGAAGAAAGTCCAGATGCCTCTCCCAATGAGTGGATATTGGATGTGAGCTTGGGTATGAAGGAAGATGGGGAAATTGCTTGGAAGCCTGTGCGGGTTCAGTTGAGCATGGATCAGCTCAAAGAGGTGAATGGCAGAAAAGGTGGCCCAGAGCATGCCATCATTTTTATTTGCAAAACCTTTTGTGTGGGCATTGAAAGGGGTTATCCTCTGGATATTTTTCTTGATGGCATTTCAGCAAAAGCAGTATACAATCCAGGGAGTGCTGGGTAGCAGTATCAAAGAACTTTGTCCGTAAACATGGTATGGACCCATCAAGATTGATCACACTGACTTTATCTTCTGTGGATGGGGTTATCACTATTGAACAAGATGTGTTTGATAAGGTGGTAATAAAATGGAAAAATACCATGGTCAAGACTTCTGCCGTAGTCTTGCCGGGAGCAGGATTTGATGATCTGCTTGGTATGACTTGGATTATTGAGGCCAAGGTGAGCCTAGATGCTGTCAAGAATGTCTTGGTCCATGGTGGAGTTGAGTACGCTTATCAACAGCTGAAAATTCCACCAGCTCCAGAAGATGTTCAGTCAGTGTTCATCTATGCCAAGGAACATTGTTCAATTCCACCAAAAGGAATTGCCTAGTTAGAGCCAGTAGTTTCAATTGTGAAATACAGGGAGGGCAAATTATCCCAGAATTACCTGGCATATATCCTCAAATGTGGCAATATTTGAAAATGGGTAAAATGGCAAACTCCTCAAGTCCTGGAAGTGTTTTAACACTTGCGCAGCTCCCGTGGGCATTCAGCAAGGTCAGTAAATTAGAGTCTGGATGCCTGTGGTTGGAGAAGTCACAAAAAATAAACTTCCTGTCTCTTATGTTTGTGTGCCCTTCAACAATTTAACCCATATACTATGTTCAAGTGAAGCACCAGGTACTCCATTGTATACTCTGGTGTGGAAATGAAGTAGTTGTTTCTTGTTGGACAAATATGATGTGGGGAGAACTGGTCCACCCTATTTCATAAAAAAACTAACAGGAAAACTGTACAAAGGGTATGTACCCTGTTGTAGTTCTGCTGCAGTTGCTGCAATTATAGAAGAGGTGGAGAAAATGAGAAGGGCCAACCTGATTGAGAAAAGTAACAGTCCTTACTCTGCTCTGATGATTTGTTTTCCAAAGCCAGATGGGAATAAACACATTTGTATTGATTTCCAAATGGTGAATAAGGATATTATAAATGATGCCTACACTATGCATAGTATTGAAAACCAGCTAGACGCCATGAATGGATCTTCCTAGTTCACCACTTTAGACCTGACTAAGCGTTATCACCAATTTTTAATTGATGAGAAGTCTAAGGAGGTCACAGCATTCTCTAAACCCGACGGTCTGTATCAATAGAAAGTCTTGCCATTGGGAATAAAGACAGCAGGTGCTGTGTTTTAGCATGTAATGGACCAGATTATGACAGGACAACAGCCTAGATGTGTTTTAGTATATATAGATAATATTAATGTATATATTTCTTCCTTGGAACAGCATCTAGAGGATCTTGATCAAGTATTTTGCCGGATTGAGAAAGAAAAGATGATAATTAGTGTATATAAGACTAAGATTGCCTATCAAGAGGTCAAGGTGTTAGGGAATATTGTGAATTCTCAAGGGATTAAACCAAGTCTTGAGAAAGTTATTCTGTTGTTAAGCATGAGTTTGTTTCAGTCAGTCTGAGAGGTTTGGGGCTTTATGGGGTCAGTGAATTTCTACTGGAGATTCATACATAATTGCTCTGCACTTGGAGAGCAATTGTTTGCGTTAACAAGGAAGAATGGCTGATTTGTTTGGGGATAAAAGTAAGAGTCAAGTTTCTTAGAGCTAAAGAAGAAACTCTCTTAGGCCAGCATATTAAGATTCCCCATTGGTCAAAGTTGTTCTACATTGAAACAAATGCAAGTTCAACTGGTCTTGGTGCTGTTCTTACTCAAGAAAGAGAGTCAAAGTTATCCCAAAATCTCATGACATATGGTTCTAAGACATTGGGGACAACTCAAAGGAAATACTCTGCTACTGAACGTAAAGGATTGGCAATAGTATGGTGGTGGAGCATTTTAGGATGTATATCCTAGGAATGCTGTTTATTATTATCACTGACTACACGGCGTTGAGAGAAACTTGGATAAAGAAAGATTTACAAGGCCAAATGCAATTGTATGCAGAGAAAATCTCTGGATATGATTATGATATCACCTACCGTCCAGGGCTGCAAAATCAGATTCCTGACTTATTTTTCCAAGCACTGTTGGCTTGTGGAGAAATTGGGACGCAAGGAGCCCGGGAAGCTTTATCAAGGAATAGGATTTATGTAGAAAAATCCAAGCATCTACAAGTAATCAGAGATCTCCATGTGCAATGGGGAGGTCACCTCCAATATAAGAAGTTATGGCAAGCAGTTAAAGCTTGGTATTGGTAGTCAGAGATGAGAGCTACAATCCTTAAGATTTTGCAAGAATATGATATTTGCTCTAAATTCTCAGCGGCTAAATCCAAGGTGCAGTTCAAATCAGTGATGTTACATTATCCTTTTGAGTTGATCTCAATAGATACGGGTCATATTACGTTAGAAAGTGGTTATAAATAATACTTTGTAGTGGTTTTTGTTTCTTTTACAAAATGGGTAGAAGCTTGAGCACTGATCAAAGAAACAAGTGTTGCAATTGCTAAGTTTCTCCAGGAAGAAATAATAGCACAACATGGTTGTCCTGAGAAGATTCTTGCTGATAATGAACTGCCTTATGTAGGGCCAGCATTGACTAAGGAATGCTTGAAATGAGGCATTTCTCTGTTAACCTCAGCCCCATATAACCCTGATACAAATGGTTTAGCCAAAAGAACCATTGAAACACTGAAGCACATCATGGAGAAATTGGCTGGCAGAGCCACAACCTATTGAAAAGATTACCTGGCAATGAGTGTCATGGCATACCATACAATGTCCCATGATGTTACTAGGTTTTCTCTGTTTCAGATGTTTTATGGCCAGGCAACTACAACAAGCACTGAGGTTGATCAATGGGAGTTTTTTTGAAAGAATTTCTATTAGGACACTATAGAAGAACATGCAGTTGAGATGCAGAAGTTATTTGCCAAAGCTAGGAGTAAAGGAGAGCAAGTTTGAGAAAGATGTGCCGTCAAATGGAACTCAAAGCCTGGAGTAATTCCCTGTGATCATTTCCAGGTTGGAGATCTGGTATGGTTTGATCAAAGGAGCCAAGAAAAACACCCAAGAAGAGGTCTTCAGCAATGGGTAGGTCCTATGAAGATTATCCCAGTCAGTCCAGGGCCAAACTACCTAGTTTGAGAAGTTGGAGCTGCCCTAGGAGAAGAATGGTCCCATGTTCATCCTCAATTCCTTAAGCAGTTACTGGGGAATTAGAGCTAATAAAGCTCCAGGAAGATAAAGCCAATTCCTCCAAAGAAAAGGAAGGGGCCTTGTGACTGTACAACAGTCACTATCAAGTATTTAGCCAAATAAATACTCCAAAATAAAAGCTGCTCTGTTTTTGCTGTTTGTTTTATGTGAATAAGTTTGGCTGGGATTCTTCAGATAAAGATTTGTGAAAACTTAGTATCTATATTTAATAAAAGAACAGAAGGAAAGATTGTCCAAATCAATCATGGAGACTAGGCGTCTCAAAAACAATTTAATTAACTGGGAAGATTAATTAATAAATACATGGGAATATAATTAATGTTAGTTAATTATATTGATTAATTTCCTTGATAGTGTCAAGAAGTTTGGTTGAGGTTAATCAAAAGTAAACCCCCAAATTGTGGTTTAAAAGAGCTGTTTTAGCAAATTCATTAGGTTAGAAGCGCCACCGCGCTGCCCATTGAATTTTTAGGCGCTGAGGCACTGGGGCGCTGCCTGAGAAAATTGTTGGGCGCCACAGTGGAGCCTGGTTTAAGTTTTGAAGCGTTTTAATGGGGTTTAAGGCAAAAAACCATTAAATGCAAAGATAACTAAATAAGGGCAATGATGTCTAGGAATTCAGGTTTGATCAGCTGGTTCCCAGTTGGAACGCTGATAGCTGATTTTTGGAATGTGTATATTCCACAGGGTTTTGGCAACGGGAGCTGAGGAAGCTCCATGCCAAATGATACATTGAGATGAATGGTGTCTGGTGACTTCTTCTCATTGTAGGTTAATTCACATAGGCTGAGAATTACAAGGGATCTTTTAGGTAAAGATCTAGGTTTGGATGACTCAAATGTCATATACCACGTGATATAAATCATAGGTTGATTCAGGAACTGGAGGAAGTTTCAGCCAAATATGCCCCAAATGGTATATAAAAAACAGCTAATTTTTAAAGAAGATATATTGTAGATTTTGACGCTTTCCCCTCAAACTTCTTTTTAATTATCATGTCTTATTTACTATCATTTAAAAGAGCAAAATTTGGGGTGCGTTGTGTAGAAACTGCTGCTGCTAGGAAGGAAGTTCCTACCTGTTCACTCAAGGAGGCTTTGGCAAGTTTGGAGGTCTCTAAGTTAGCACCTGAGGAATCTTTGGTAGAAGTGAAGGCGGCTTTTGAAGAACTATATTCTGACTATTTTGCCAAAGAGGAAACCCCTGCACAAGGAAATTGAGTTTATACATGGGACTCATGGAGCCTGCTGTTAGGGTTCAATGAAATTTTACAACAGGTAAAGGACAGAGCTAATTGTGAATTTGAGGCGTCAAGAAATAGGGAGGAAAAGAGCGCTGAAATCATGGCTTGTTGGTGAGATGGCAATAAAGTGTTATCTCACAAAATTGACTCCCTGGAGGCAAAGCTCCTTGAAGCTTTGTCACAGGAAGGTAACAGTAATAAGAGTCAGGGGCAAGATAACGGCAAGTTTGACTGGTTGGACCTGGATCTGTCACAAGTAGTGCAGTTGGTAGCTGCTTGTACCAGTCCTCAGGTCTCCCAGCGGTGAGCTTGGCCAAGGCTTGCGTGAGGCTGCCATTTAGCTGTTCACACGTCTATTGGCCTGAGGGTGGTAAAGTGTTGTCACAGTGTGCTTGACCCCATTCTAGGTGAGGTATATGTTTGTATCTTCAGAGGTCAATTCTTTGCCTCTGTCAGTTATCAAGAGTTCTGGCTTTCTGATTCTTGCTGATGATCTCTTTTCTTATGAATTGCAACAAGTTGTTGCCAGTATGTGTCTTTACTGCTTGTGCCACTGGCCATTGTGTGGCAAAGTCTATTGCGGCAATGATGTACTTACTTTCATTGTTCTTTCCTGGCATGGGGCCTACAATGTCTAGAGCCCACACCTTGAAGGGTAGTTGTGTGCAAATAGGTAGTACTGACTTAGGTGGGGTTTTGCTTCTTGCAAATTTCTCACATACTTTGCATTGTTCCAAAACTTCCTGCACGTCTTGGTACAGGGTTGGTCACCATTCTTTATGTTTAAGAGATTTGTAGAGGTTGCGCTTTTTGTGTGCCCTAGGTCTCTATGGTAACATAGGATGATGTCAACTTGCTGACACGTGGAGACATAAGGTATGGTGGTTCTGTTGGACACATTTCTGTGCAAGGTTCCATACACATCTGCAAATAAGTGCTTTTTCTTAATGACTGTTTCCTTTGTTATGTCTGTAGTGCCAGGGGGAAATCCCTTGTCTTTTGTCTGAAGTATCAAGAGGGGCCAGTCCAGGTTGAGCCCATTCTCTCCTCTTGTGGCTCAGACATATAGGCGCAAGAGTGCATCCGCCATGAGAAGCTCTGGACCAGGCTTGTATTTTATGAGCATATTGAATCTCTCCAAGAGCTTCATCCAGCGGGCTTGACAGCAGGATATGTTTGCTTGGGTTTTGAAATATATAAGCAACTTGTGGTTTGTCAATGCTGTGAATTCTTCCTGCCAATATAAATAGCAACACCATTTGACTAGGCAGTATACAATGGCCAGCAGCTCTTTATTGTGAATTGGGTATCAACACTTGCCATCTGTCAGTTTTTGTGATTCATAGGCTACAGGCAGGAAGTCACCAGCATTGTTTTTGATTTGTAGTACTCTCCCAATGAATGCGTCTGAGGTGTCGGTTTCCATTTGGTACTCCCCATTGTGATTGGGTTATTGCAAGATAGGTGCTGTTGTGAGCTTCTCCTTGAGGCACCTAAAACAGAGATCATGGTGGGGGTCCATACAAACTTGGATTTGGTTCCAGTTATGGCGGACAGGGGTGCAGTCAGGACGCCACATCAGGTATGAAACAGCGTACATAAGACACCATTCCTAGGAATGTGTGGAGTTCTGACTTGTCTTTGGGTGGTGTCATCTTGCAGATTGCTTGTATCTTCTGACTTTTGGGTTTGATGCCGTCTTTTGAGACTATGTGTTCCAGGAAGGGTAATTGCTTGCAGAAGAACTGGCACTTGGAGGGTTTGGCCAACAGTTTGTGTTGGACCATAGTATCAAAGACTGCCTCTAGGTCTTTGTGGTGCTGTTCCACCAAGCGGCTATTGACAATAATGTTGTCTAGGTAGACTAAAGTGTGCTTGTTTATGTGAGGGACAAACACCTTGTTCATGAAGGTCACAAAGGCTGACAGGGTGTTTATTATACCAAAATTGAGCACCACACACTTGTATGAGCCGTACTTAGTGCAGAAGGCAATTTTGGGGTTATCTTCCTCTTTGATACTGATCTGGTTGTAGCCTACAGTTAGGTCAATATTGGAAAAGACTGTGGTGCCACTCAGCGCAACAAACTTTTTGTCAATAATTAGTAGTGGGTAACGGTTTTTAATGGTAACTTCATTTAGAGCTCAGTAATCTATCACCAGGCGCAAGGTGCCATCCTTCTTGGCCACAAAGAATATGGCAGATCCAAAATGAGGTTGTGAGGGGCAGATAAGGCCTTTCTTCAAGACCTCCTTGAGGTAGGCACATAGGGTGTTGTCTTCATTTGGGGTCAGGCAATATATGGGTTGTGCCTTGGGTACAGCTCCCTTGATTTGAATGGAGTGTTGGATAGGTTTTCCAGAGGCAACCCGGGTAAAGCTTCCTTGAAGATTTCTGGATGGCTGGCTACAGTTTGCAATCCTGAGATGTAGTGGTGTCCTGATGATCTTTAAAGGGTATGATCTTGAACTGGCAGGAGTCTCAGTTGATTGCCATCAGGTTTTCCTTTTTGTCCAGGGTCTCTGTGATGCGCGCAAAGACATGGTTGTGTAAGAGTTGGCCCACTGAGTCAGGGTAGATATGGCAATTGGCACCTTCACGCTTAATGCTCAACACTGAGGTTGCCCAGTCTACGTGGAGATTGTTCTTTTGTAACCAATCCAGACCCAGTACAATGTTGAACTTTGGAAAGTCAATGCCAGGGCCTTGGATAGTGAAGTGCAGGTTCTCAAGCATGACAGAGATTGGACAGCTTCCCTTGTCACGGTGATGTGATGTTCATCAGCTAAAACCACATTTTTAATCCACAAAGAATTAGTGGCCAGCTTTAACTTGTCTACAAAGCTGCTGTTGACTAGGGTTCAATAAGTGCCAAAGTCCAGGAGTGCCAATCTTGTGTAACTGCAAAACAAAAAGGGTAAGATATCAGTTTATCAGGGTGTCTGGCAATGGTGTACAGCATCAGGTCCTGTGAGGATAATTGGATCATTGGATACTGTTCCACGTCCTCAGGCCGGTATTCATCATTGGGCAAGTCAGGAGTTGTGCAGAGAGAGCTTGGCTTGCTTAATGCTCTCCCCAGGCTTTTACCTTGTCTTGGTTGCCTTGTGTGGCGGTGATACGGAAATGAGTACAATTTTACTGGCCATTGTTCCTGTTCCCATGTCCATTTGAACATGTGGGTTTATGGTTTGTGCTGCTGCTGTTGTTCCCAGGGGGTGGTCAACTGGAGCACCCAGCTGGGTGAGAGTCTTTTGGTCTCTCTTGTTTTCCAGTTTGTGCCTTGTGAAGAGCGTTGGAAATTTGTTATGCTTTCTCCGCTTTGCAATACAGGCTCTGTAGATTGGTCACTTGGTACAGGTTCATGTGTCTCATTACATGCAACTTGAGTGTGTTGTAGTACACAAGGTTTGTGGCTGGGGTGTCAAAAGCCATGTCAGAGAATGCACATAGTTGGAGTTCCTTATAGGCGCAGGTGAGTTCCTTCACAGTGCCTGTCTGGGTAAAGTTCTTTACTTGACATATGATCATGAGTGTGGTGTCCTTGAGCCTAAATCTTGCCTAGAAGTCTTGTTTGAAGGTATCCCAGTTCTTCTCAGTGTGTTCTTTGTGCCACTTATCACACCAGGTGCCAGCGTTGTGGGTCAGTTGGATGGAAATTTCAGCAATCCAAAATTGCTGTGAACATTCCATCTGGTCCAGCTTGCTCTGGGCGGACTGAATCCATGTGACAGTGTTGGTGTTGTTGGCCCTGGCAAAAGGACTCAAGGCGGCGCTTTGTAGTCTTTGTGCTACGTAGACTGGCATGGTGCTTTTGTTGGTTGGTTGCAGCATGGAGGCAGGAGCCTGGAGGAACCCTTGTGCAGACATGGCGTTGAAGGCGGGTAGTGGAATCACCGTGTTCTGGTACAGGACAAAACCATCAGATATCTTGTAACCAGGAGTGTACAGGGTCCAGTCAGGCGGGAGGCCAGACATAATTCTGTCAAGGATTTGTTGGCCGCGGCGTGTGCGGGCAACAGGCGGAATTTTTCAAGATAAGGTAGGAAGGAGAACCTACCTGGGCTACCAATGTCATAACTGTGCTGTTTTAGTAGAGTTACAAAGGGGAGATTTTTAAAACTAGATAATTTTCTTTATTGAGAGATAAGTATTATATAGTTGCTGTGAATTGTGGATAACAGGAACATGATAGCGTTAATTACATAGTGGGATGTTGAAGGGGGTGGCTTGATCCTGGTAATGAGTCTTGTGCCAAAACAAGGTATCCACTGTAAGGGATCATCATTTGTTCATATTTTTGGATTTGGAAATTTGAGTTGACTTCCTAGTCTGGCTCCAAGTGACCAGATAATTGGATTCCAGGTCAAAAACCTGTTTACTTGGAACCTTGCTGGCGGTTTGAGCCTGCTGTTTTGACAGCAGGATTGTCAAATCCATGATCCAAATTTTAAAATCACTTTTGAATGCCACTAGTAAACTCAAACAATAAAAACAGGAACTGGAATCCAAATTTAATGTACAGTAAGAAACTAGGACTAATCAGTCCAAATCAAGAAGCTCCACTCTGATAAAATCAAATGATAAATTCAAACTCAACAACCATGTTTAGAAATGAAATTAAAAGAATTGTAAAATCATCTAAGCTAAAATTGATGCAATATTATTTACTCCAAATCCATAATATAGAAACCACACAACCATGTAATGATATATGAGCTACCTTCCTGATGATGCAAAAAGATTTAGAAAAAATTTAGCCCCTGGCTACGCCAGGGGCCAACAAAACTTCTTTTCAAGGTAGAAGAAGAAGGGTAAAAGAAAAAAACAGAGTGGAACATCACTTTGTCACTACAGTATGTGTTAATGGATTGCTATTAAGGATACTTGATTACAGTATATTTTACAAAACACTAACAATAAAGTAGAATGATATATTATAATCTATTTTATATGTTGCCTTTTCTTTGTTGTGTTGATGGTTCATTTGCTGTTGATAAAGTGCTTGTATTCAATTTTGTAGTTTCACCTCCAGTTGCCTTGGCAATGTTGAAACAGCAGGTCTGACCTGCCAGCAAGGTTCCAAGAAAGCAGGTTTGTGTCCCACAATCCAATTAGCTGGCCACTCAAAGCCAGACTAGGAAGTCAACTCAAATTCCCAAATCCAACAACATGAACAAATGATGATTCTTACAGTGGATACCTTGTTTTGGCGCTTGACTCATTACCAGGATCAAGCCACCACCTTCACCATCCAACTGTGTGATCAACACAATCATGTTCCTGTTATCCTTGATTCACAGTGACTATATAATCACTATCTCTCAATAAAGATTATTATCTAGTTTATAAATATTTCCCCCTTGTAACTCTGCTAAAACAGCACAGTACAACATTGGTAGCACAGGTAGGTTCTCCATCCTACCTTATCTTGTAAAATTCCGTCAGTTTCCTGCACTTGCCGCAGCCAACAAATACTGGACAGAATTATGTCTGTCCTTCTGCTTGACTGGACCCCGTACACCCCTGGTACTGAGATATCTGATGGCTTTGTCCTGTACCAGAACATGGTGATACCACTCCCTGTGTTCAATGCCCTGTCAGCACAAGGGTTCTTTCAGGCTCCCACTTCTATCCTGCAACTAACTGACAAAAACACCATGCCCGCCTACGTAGCCCAAAGACTGCAAAGCGCTGCCTTAGAACCTATTTCCGGGGCCAACAACACCAATGCTGCTGCATGGATCCAGTCTGCTCAGAGCAAACTGGCCCAGATGGAATGCCCACAGCAATTTCAGATTACAGAAATCTCCATCTGACTAACCCACAACACTGGCACCTGGTGTAACAAGTGGCACAAAGAACATGCCAATAAGAACTGGGATATCTTCAAGCAAGACTTCTTAGCAAGGTTTGTGCTTAAGGACACGGCGCTCATGATCATACGCCAAGTAAAGAACTTAACCCAGACAGGCACTGTGAAGGAACTCACCTGCGCCTACAAGGAACTCCAACTATGTGAATTCTCTGACATGGCTTTTGACACCCCAGCCACAAACCTTGTGTACTACAACACACTCAAGTTGCATGTAATGAGATACGTGAACCTGTACCAAGTGACTAATCTACAGAGCCTGCATTGCAAAGCGGAGAAAGCAGAACAAATATACAACACCCTCCATAAGGCACAAACTGGGAAAAGAGAAAGACCCAAGGATTCCCATCCAGGCAGGCACTCCACTCAACCACCCCCCTGGAGGCAACAGGAATAACACCAACCACAAACCCACGGGTTTGAATGGACATGGAAGTGAAAACAATGGCCTGTCAAATTGTACCCATTTCTGTATCACTGCCAAGCAAGGCAATCAAGACAAGGGAAAAGCCTGGTGAGAGCGCTAAGCAAGCCAAGCTCTCTCCACGCAACTCCTGACTTTCCCAATGATGAGTACTAACCTGATGATGTGGATCAATGCCCAATGATCCAAGTACCCTCGCAGGACCTGGTGCTGTACACCATTGTCAGACATCCCAATAAAATGATGACGTATCCTTTCCTCTTTCACATTTACAAAGGCTCAGCACTCCTGGACTTGGGCGCTGATTGAACCCTAGTCAACAGAAGCTTTGTAGACAAGTTCAAGCTAGCCACTAATCCTTTGCGGATTAAAAATGTGGTTTTAGCTGATGAACATCACATTGCCATGACAAGGGAAACTGTCCCCTTCTCTGTCATTCTTGAGAACCTACACTCCACCATCCAAGGCCCTGTCATTGACTTTCCAAAGTTTGACATTGTACTGGGGTTAGATTTTTTACAAAAGAACAATCCCCACATAGACTGGGCAACCTCAGTGTTGACTATTAAGTGTGAAGATGTCAATCATCAGATCTACCCTAACTCAGTGGACCAACTCCTACACAACCACGTCTTTGTGCGCATCACAGAGACCCTGGAATAAAAGGAAAACCCAAAGGCAATCAACTGGGAATCCTGCCAGTACAAGATCATACACTTTAAGGATCACCAGGTGTGACCGTACAACAGTCACTGTTAAGTATTTAGCCATATAAAAACTCCAAAATATAAAGTTGTTCTGTTTTTGCTGTTTATTTTATGTAGATAGGTTGACTGGAATTCTTTAGATAAAGATTCTCGGAAACTTGGTATCTATATTTAATAAAAGAACATAATGTAGTTTGTTAGTTAGTCCGTGCTAATTGACAAAACTAAGACAATATTAGTCAAATCAATCTTGGAGACTAGGTGTCTCAAACTGGTTAATTCCCCTTGAAGGTTGATTGATACCTAGGGTAAAAGGGAAGCTTGGAATGCTTCAATCCAAAAAAGACATTCCACTGTAAAGATTCAGATGATTCTGGAACAATCTAGGTATTCTCTCATAGGTTGAGAAGTGTGAAGATCTTTTAGGTAAAGATCTGGATTTGGAATACATAGATTCCACAGGATTTTGGCGCCGGGAGCTGAGGAAGCTCCATGCTAAATTGATACATTGAGATGAATAGCGTCAGGTGACTCATTCTCATTGTAGATTAGTTCTCATAGGCTGAGAAATATTGGTGATCTTTTAGGTAAAGATCTAGGTTTGGATGACTCAAATGTCATAAACCACGTAATATGAATCATAGGTTGATTCAGGAACTGGAGGGGTTTTCAGCCAAATATGCCCCAAATGATATATAATCAAAAACAGCTAAATTTTTAATAAATATATTATTGATTTTGACGCTTTCCCCTTAACTACCTTTTCAATTATTATTTCTTCTTTGTTAAATTTTGAAAGGGCCAAATTTGGAGTACTTTGTGTGGAAACCACTGCTGCCAGGAAAGAGGTTCCTACAAGTTTGTTAGAGGAAGCTTGGGCAAGCTTGGAGGCCATCAAGACTGTGCCTGAGGAGTCCTTGGTGGAAGTACTGGCTGCATTTGAAGAGTTATACTCCAATTACTTTGCAAAAGAAGGGACTTGTACCTAAGGAAACCAAATCTATGCATGGGATTCCTGGAACCTGTTAGTAGGATGGGACAAAATCTTACAACAAGTGAAAGCAAAGGCAAATTGTGAAATTGAGGCTTTAAGGGCAAGGGAGGAAAAGAGCACTGAAATCATGGCTTGTTGGCAGGATGACAACAAAGCTTTGTCCCATAAAATTGCCTCCCTGGAGGCAAAGCTCCCCAAAGCTTTGTCCCAGGAAGGTAATGGCAATAAGATTCAAGGACAGGATAATGGCAGGTTGGACTGGTTAGACCTGGATCTGTCACACCAGGATACCTCCACACCTCAGGATTGCAAAATTGTGGACCGCAATCCAGAAATCTTCAAAGAAGCTCTACCCGGGTTGCCCCCAGAGAAACACATTCAACACTCCATCCAAATCAAAGGAGCTATACCCAAAGCACGTCCTATCTATAGGCTGACTCCAAACAAAGACAATTCCCTATGTGCCTACCTCAAGGAAGCATTGAAGAAAGGACTTATCCGCCCCTCACAGTCTCCTTTTGGGGCTGAAGTCTTCTTTGTGGCCAAGAAGGACGGTACCTTGCATCTGGTCACAGACTACCAAGCCCTAAACAAAATTATCATCAAGAATGTTATCCACTACCACTGATTGACAATCTTTTTGACGCCTTGGGAGGAGCCACAGTCTTCTTCAAGATTTATCTGACTGCAGGCTACAACCAAATTTGTATTAAGGAGGAAGACATCCCCAAAACAGCCTTCTGCTAAAAGGATGGCTCCTACAAGTGTGTGGTGCTCAACTTTGGCATGACAAATGCCCTGTCCACCTTTGTGACCTTCATGAATAAAGTATTTGCGTCACACATAGGCAAGCATGCCCTAGTCTACCTAGACAACATCATTGTCTACAGCCCCTCAGTGAAACAGCACCACAAGGACCTAGAGGCAGTCTTCACTACCCTGGCACAACACAAACTGTTGGCCAAACCCTCCAAGTGCCAGCTCTTCAAGAAATAACCCTTCCTGGGACACATAGTCTCAAAAGACGGCATCAAATCCAAAAGTCAGAAGATACAAGCCATCTGCAAGATGCTGTCACCCAAGGATAAGTTGGAACTCCACACCTTCTTAGGGATGGCGGCCTATGTACACTGCTTCATACCTGACTGTGGCATTTTGACTGCCCCCTTATCTGACATAACTGACGCCAAATCCAAGTTTGTGTGGACCCCCAATGTGACCTCTGTTTTAGACGCCTCAAGGAGAAGCTCACAATGGCTCCTATCCTGCAATACCCCAAACATGACAGGGAATACCAAATGGAAACCGACACCTAAGATGCATCCATTGGGGGGTAATACAGATAAAAAATAATGATGGTGACTTCCTGCCTATAGATTATGAATAACAAAAATTGACAGACAGAGAATTTCAATACCCTATCCACAACAAGGAACTGCTGGCCATTGTACACTGCCTAGTCAAATGGAATTGCTATCTAGAGCAACAGGAAGAATTCACGGCATTGACCAACCACAAGTTGCTCATATATTTCAAAACCCAAGCAAACATATCCTGCTGTCAAGCCTGCTGGATGGAGCTCTTGGAGAGATTCAATATGCTCATACAATACAAGCCTGGTCCAGAGCTTTCCATGGCGGACGCACTCTTGCGCCTGTACGTCTGAGCCACAAGAGGAGAGAATGGGCTCAACCTGGACTGGCCCCTCTTGATACTTCAGACAAAAGACAAGGGATTTCCCCCTGGCACTACAGACATAAAAAAAGGAAACAGTCATTAAGAAAAAGCACTTATTTGCAGATGTGTATGGAACCTTGCACAGAAAAGTGTCCGGCGGTACCACCAGCCCTTATATCCCCATGCACTAGCAAGTAGACACCATCCTACAATATCACAGAGACCTTGGGCACACCAAGAGTCAAAACCTATACAAAATCCTTAAACACAAGACCTGGTGGCCAACCCTGTATTGTGATGTTAAAGAAGTCCTAGACTAATGTGAGGTATGCGAGAAATTTGCCAAAAGAAAAACCCCTCCAAAGTCAGTACTGCCTATCTTCACACAACTATCCTTCAAGGTGTGGGACCTATACATTGTGGGTCCCATGCCAGGAAAGCATAATGAAAGAAGTACATCATTACTGCAATAAAATTTTCCACAAGATGGCCAGTAGCCCAAGCCGTAAAGGCGCACACTGGCAATGACATACAATAATTCATTTGAAGAGAAATAATCAGCAAGTTTGGAAAGCCAGAACTCCTGATAACCAATGGAGGTAAAGTATTATCCTCCAAGAACACCAACATATACCCCGCTAAAAATGGGGTAAAACATACTGTGACAACACCATATCATCCACAGGCCAATAGACGTGTAGAGCGGCTCAATGTCAGCCTCATGCAAGCCTTAGCCAAACTCATCACCGGACCTGAAGACTGCTTAAGCAGCTATCAACTGCATTACTTGTGTGCCAAATCTAAGTGAACAGATCCATCAGGAAAAGCCCTTTTAAGTTGGTATACCGTACACAGCCAAATATCATTCAAGCATTAACAGGACCTAAACTGGAAATTCCAAGTAAAGTTCCCCTGCATTTGGACCCTCAAGTTAGAGAGGCCAACAGCAAGCAAACAGAAAAAGAAAATGAACATCTGCAAAAAACTTTTGTCTCCATCCAAGATAGACATGAAGTTGGGGACAAAGTTTGGGTCATAAACGTTGATAAAAGCAAACTACAACCCAAGAAAGTAGGTCCAGCAATCATTCTAAAGGTAAACAAAAATAACACTTACCTTGTACAAGGACTCGGGAAGCGCAAGCAAGACAAAACCATACACCATGATTGCCTACGTCCCTGCAAAGCAAGACAGAAGCAACAAGATACTGCCCTGCCCGCCACAGAACAACAGTTAGTCCAGTATGACGCCAAGGCTCCTGACAACCTCCCTAACAGCCTACCCCTAGAGGAGGCCAACCTTCAGTTGGGGGTGTCAAAACAGCAGGCTCAACTTGCCAGCAAGGTTCCAAGCAAGCAGGTTTGTGACCCACAATCCAATTAGCTGGCCACTCAAAGCCAGACTAGGAAGTCAACTCAAATTCCCAAATCCAACAACATGAACAAATGATGATTCTTACAGTGGATACCTTGTTTTGGCGCTTGACTCATTACTAGGATCAAGCCACCCCCTTCACTATCCAACCGTGTGATCAACACAATCATGTTCCTGTTATCCTTTATTCACAGTGACTATATAATCACTATCTCTCAATAAAGATTATTATCTAGTTTCTAAATATTTTCCCCTTGTAACTCTTCTAAAACAGCACAGTTACGGCAGCAATAGGAAATCAAGTTGCCTCCACAACCACAGCTGGCCTCACAGAGGCAACTTGATTTCATATTGTCAAGACAACTGTAGGTGAAACTATACAATTAAATACAAGCACTTTATCAACAGCAAATGAATCATCAACACACTAAAGAAAAGGCAACATGATAGAATAGATTATAATATAATATTTCAATTTATTGTTAGCATTTTCTAAAATCTACTATAATCAAGCATCTAAATTTTAGCCGTCCTAAAATGGAATATGGTGATTTTGAGAATGCCTGTGATTCCTAAATGAATCAGCATAAATCCACTCTAGATCTTTTAGCATCTTTTTTGAACCCATAAATTATTTATTTTTAAATTCACTTCATTTTTGATTTGAAATTTTGTTCTTGGGTTTAACTATCCCACAATTTCACCTTCATTAATTTTTACATGTTGTCTATGATTTGTTAGACATATAGGAAATCTCAAATAGTACATTAGAGTCCTGTATTTCTGATTCATGTATCCTGCATTTGTTTGTTGTGTTTTTTCTTTTGTTAGTTGAGTCATCTGCGCAAGAGATTCAAAATCTGCCAATTTAAATAAACCAAAAAAGTCAACAAAAGGTTGATTTTATTAAGTATTTTATTTTTCACTCAGCTGAGTTGCCCGCAAAAGCAATTTGAAATTTGGACCAAGGATTTGACAATCCCACATTTTATGTTCAGGTTCTGAATTTACAGTATCTCATTTATTATACTTCCCATAAGTATATTTTTGACAGATGAGTTGATTTCATTTAAATCTCAATTGTTTTTTTGCTTAGAGCCAAGGATTTCAAAACTACTGTGTATTATACAAAATTTTAACCAATTATTAATTGAGGAATTAGCTGGAGAGAGATGAACCTCTGCATAAGAGTTTACCATGGCTGATTTACAAACAAATTAAAAAATTGAAGTCAGCTTTGGTTATTTTTGCATTGTGTTTTGAGATAAACTTAAAAAATAATTTTATCAAAATGCTATACGCTTTATAAAAACAAGGCAAGAGTGTATAAGATCTAAACAAAGAGAAGCACACGTTAGAAAAAATAGGCAAGTGTTAATTGACAGTCTGTAAGCTTTAAAATTGTCGTTTTCAACTTGTCCATTGCCAATAACATGATCATGGATAGAGTACATTGATCCACACATGAAAAGCTTTCTCTAAAAGCAAATAAAATAAATTTTTATTTGCTTTTTGGATAAAGACGTCTGTTCCTTTTTTCTAAGTCGCTAGCTGAATAGCTCACGTCATTATTCAGATAATCACCGATGTAGACATAACAATCCTTGCATTCCTTTGGGATGCAGTATGTTCTGAAATAATAAACTCCGCATCTGTCACGGTATTTGTAACCTTTTTTATTCCTGATGTATTCCTTGATTATAACACATGCTAAGTGGGGAAAATTTTTTCATTTCTTTTCTGCCAGTTGGTATAGCAGTCCATAGGCTTTTTGTTTGAGATTTTAATTGCATCTGCCATCAAAAACACACCAAGTAATAAAGGGATCATCTGCATTGGTGAAATAGTAAACAAACTAGTTTTAAGTGAAGTGAATGAGTTAAAGCAAGCGTATTCAAGAGAAATATTGGTTGTCACTTTATGTTTGGGGAAAGGAAGTATTATATAGGGCCAGAGATGCAAGCAAGGAACATGCTAAGTCGTAGTTCATTTTTGCATGATGCAAGTGCTAGGCATAGGTTTAGTAGTTCTTGAGAAGTGGCCCAGGTTTCACCTGCAGGAACAGCGACACTTCTTTAGACCAAATTGATTGGATAGAAAACTGGAGATGATTCTGAGAACTTAGTGGCCCGTTCACATGTATAGCAGTTGAATATCTCTACATCAATTTGTAGATTATCATCCAGGCAGATGTAAAGATGAATTTTTATTAATGTTTTGTTATATTTTAATCATTTTTATCAACCTTTTGATATTTATTTTAATATTTATTTTAATATATTTAAGGTTATATTTTTTTATATTTTAATTACATTTTTATTTTTAATTAATAGTTTATTATATTTTAATTATTTTATCTCTTTTTTAATTATTCTTTTTGATTATTTTTAATGCAGAAACAAAACATTTTCGATACAGCTTTGCATGAGATTTTTCAAATCACACCTGACAATTGTTCCACGTGAAAAATGACTTACCACGGCTTCTCTTGCTTCGCAGTTTTGTCAATTAGTTTCACCATAGGTTACAAATTTATTCTAAATCATTGATACAATAAAGCATCTATCCATTGAGAGCTGTAGCTATAGATTTAGCCTCGCAGCGTTTCCACCACAACTTTTACTTTCATGCCGCCCACATCATGTAGCAAAATTACACCCATATTTCCTTTTTGACTTATCTATGATAGTTTATTTATAGATTTAATTCCAAACGTGATTCAACAGCTGTTTTTGAATAATTTCCTTTTAATCTTCACTGCTTTAAACAGAACACTAAAACAATTTATGCCACCCACATCATGCAGCAAAATTTCATCCCTATTTCCTTTTTGCTTAATCTATGCTAGTTTATTATAAATTCCTTCCAACCATGATTCAACAGCTGTTTTTGAATAATTGCCTTTTAATCTTCACTGCTTTAAACAGAACATTTGAAAATTCGACATGGGGCCTAGCATAGCACAAGCCACCCTAAAATTAGTTCCGTCAGAATTCACTAGCATCGATGCCGTCAAATCAGTAGCGACTAAACGCTACATCTTCACTGCATTAAATATAAATACTAGACTAAATATTACTTCTGATAAAATTTTCTATACTCTATATTTTATTTAACTTAAATAAAAGCTTATCTGTGTTTATCTGGAAACCACTTGTTCAAATAAATTTTGTTCTATCGACCCAATTTTCCGACAAACAATATTACACGTAATGTTTTTCCGGCATTTTAATAAAATACAAATAAAAGAAAGCCAATCGTTTGCTAACTTTTCAGAAAATAACAATACATATTAAAATGGGCAAGTGGCAAAAATTAAAGTGCAGAGATTGAAGCCTAAAATCAATGGATTTTCTAATTTATGTACCTTGTTTCAATTTTTATTTTTGCCAAAACATTATATATTTTTATTATTTGCCTTTTTTCCAATGTTTTTATTAGTAGCTAAAATAAAGAAAAACTAAGATGGTGTTGCAACTGAACCAATTAGAGCTCATTATTTGAGTTGGGAAGACAACAGTCCAATATAAAGGACAGGTGTCACAGATTGAATGGATTAGACATTAAGTTATCTATCTAGGAATTGAGCGACAGAACAGTTGTGTGGTTGCGCTATTGCATCCTGATTTTACTAGGGATAAAGACATTTAAAACACCTCTAAAACGGGTGTTCAATTTGCCTTTTAAATGCGCACAAGGCACAGGTTTTACTTCCACAATTATAAATAGAACAACAAAGTTATTTATATCTACCTCCTTAAGGAAAGCTGCGTGGAAGCGGTTGTTCTCTTGCGGTAGACTTTTAGCTGTGCCAATCCACTCTCCTCCATTAGGGAAGTCCTTCTGTCTGTGCCTCACTGCCCCTGGTGGCAATTCCCCTGCCTCACACTATATAAGTGTGATACTATCTAAATAAACACCAGTTTTGTCTTATTATCTTCTTATATTCTTCTGTCCTTACCCAGGCTGTCATTATACCACAACAGGTATAGTATTAAGATAAAGAAGTAGTAGACTAACTATTTGTAGAAATCAGCACCCAGGCTGCATATTTTACAACAACAGGAATAATAAGAATAAGATGTTGTTTATAGTAGAATATTGTGATTAATATACTATATGGGAAAATCCACTGAGCCACAAGGAGGTGGAATGTTCAATGTAGGGTTTTAAGCTGAGGAATAAATGTGCGGGGTTCAGCACGTTTGTTTGGTAGCGCTCCTAATTAGGAGAAAGTGCCCACAGTTTGACATTGCCATAATATGTGTTATGTTGTTAGACACATCAAGGGATGACTCATTGGGTGCCCCCTGTGTATTGTAAGATATGTTTGCAGACAAGTCTGGAAACTCAGTTGCAACACCCTCCTTGCCCCCTACTTGTTTTTAGAAACCAGGTTGGAGTCTGCAGGAAATCTGGGAAGGTCCACACAAACAACCTTTGTGTAGGGATGGCACAGCAGGGGCGCAAGCAATTATGGTCAAGCTTATTGGTGTTTCCTTGGGCATCCTCAAGTTGGTAGGTGTGGTTGTCATAGACTGCTGCTACCTTGATGGGTCCCAAGTGGTTTGGTTCTAATTTGGAGGAATTGGGGTTGAGGGCGTGGAAAGGATCACCTACAGCATATCAGGTCTCAAAGTGTTTTTTTCCACCCTCAATCCGCTTGTGTTCAATGCCTTAGGCCTTGGCATGCCACTGGCTCAGGGAAGGAGTAGTCAACAAAGGGGGTTTCCTGGAAACTGTGGATTGTAATTTCCCTTGTTCTACTCCTGTCAAGCTGACAGGCAACCCAAAGGCCAGGGCGCTGGGGCTGAACCTGGTGCTCCTGTTGATTCTTGCTTGTAAGATGAGTAGGGTGGTGAGCAATTGTTCAGTCCACATAGTATTGGGATGCTCCTGTGAGAGTTTGGCAATCAGTTGGACCAGTGAGCCATTAAATTGCTCTACACATCCATTAGCTTGTAGATGATAGGAAGTTGTGACTATTTATTGGAGGGCATCCTTGGCGCAATACACCTTCACGACATGCCCAACAAGCTCAGAGGCACCATCTGTGATGAGACGTTTGGGTCGCCCAAAGTGGGCCACAATTTCCTTGCCAATGAAGCAGGTGATGGTGGTGGCGGTGTGGTTAGTTATTGTTCACGCTACTGGCCAACAGGTGAAGTAGTCAATGGCTGTAATGATGTACTTTTTGCCTAGTCTGTCTTCAGGGAGGGGTCCAACAATGCTGAGGGCCCACTGTTTGAAGGGCCCATGGCTTTGATGGGCAGGACATACTTGAGAGAGGCAGGTTTAGACATATTCTTTTTACACAACACACATGTTTTGAGGATATCCAAGATGTATTGGCGCATATGCGGCCAGCAGACCTTACGCTTCATTATTTCAAAGAGGTTACATCCTCTGATGTGACTTAAGGTGTGGTGGTAATGTAGTATGGTGTTGCCCTGTTAGTGATGGGAATTTAGAAAGTCTTTTCATAAGTCTCAGCCTGGCAGCAAATGTTGACAGCATTGGTGGTGAACTGACTTTCATTGTCCTTTAGCTTGGAGATAGTTATCAAATTAAGGCTTTTGTAACAGGTTGCTTCACAACGGAGGTAAAGCATTGGTCGATCTGGGTCCAAGCCATTGTCCCCAGTGATGGATGCTACATAGAGCCTTGAGAGGGCAGCTGCAGTAATACATTCCATTCCAGGCTTGTACTTGATGCGCAACTGATAGGGGGATAGGCACTTGACCCAGCCTGATTGGTGGTGTTTCAAGTTGGACTGTGTGTTAAAGTACTGGAGTGTGACTGTAATACAGTTTTGTTGGGCTGTGGTTTCACAAAGAGGTTGAATTGTGATGAATTATATAGGTTGAAATTCAAAACAATAGTATTGGCCTTGGAGAGACTTTCATAATAGTAATGAATTACTCAGAAATCAATTAGGCTGTACTAATTGAGGGCCATAATGAATAATCTGAATTGTTTGGATTATGAGACTAGGTGTCTCAAACCAAGTGATTAACTGGGAAGGTTAATTAATTGATACCCTTGAATATGATTAATGAGGATTTAATCATAGGGCCAAAATGGACTAGACTGTGTCAAGTAAAGACTTGTTGTCTTCAAACAGATTAATTAACTGGGAAAGTTATTTATATATACTGGGAATATAATTAATAAGAATTTAATCAAATTGTTTAAATTTTCTTGACTGTGTCAAGAAGTTTAGTTAAGGTTAACAAAAAACCACAAATTGTGATTTAAAAGCGCCATTTTGGCAAATTTATTAGGTTAAAAAGTGCCGCCGCGCCACCTAATTGATTTGTAAAGCGCCAAGGCACCGCCTGAGAAAGTTCCTGGGCGCCGTTATTGCACCTGGTTTGAGTTTCAAAACGTTTTAATGAGTTTTTAACACAAAAAACCATTGAATGAAAAAATGTCTAGATGTAGAAAATAGGGTATATGCATTCAGGATTGATCAGCTGGTTTCCAGTTGGAACAAGGATAGATTGGATCAGGAATACATATAGTCCACAGGGTTTTGGCTCCAGAAGTCCAGAATGTTCAAGCCAAAGCAATATATTTCCACAGAAGGAATCAGGTGATTCTGGAATGGTTTAGGGCACATTCTTATAGGTTAATAGTGTGAAGATCTTTTTGGTAAAGATCTGGATTTAATGACGCTGTCATGTCATAAACCATGTGATAGAAATCCATGTGTGATTCCAGAATCAGATGGGTTTTCAGCTGAATATACCCTGATTGATATATAATGAAAACATGATAATAATTAATAAAAGATGGTACTTATGTGTACAATGGTTGCTTTCTCCTCAATATTTTTATGCTTTGTGTTTTTGGTTTTTAACTGAAATAAGACTACAATGGAATGAAAGAGATATTCTGCAGCTAAGTCTATGGGAAGCAAAAAACGTGGAAGTGATCACCAGATGGCAACAAGTTTAACGTCAAGATTGCTTGCCCAGAATCCAAGCTCATTGAAGCTTGCATAAAGGATTACCCATCAAACTGTAAAAGAGTTGGACTGGAATAATGAAGAAGCAAGCATGAATTTCCTGGATTCACAAATGGAGTGACTTGTGATCTGTCAGGACGCAGGGTGGAAAGGTGGCCCCTTCCAGGTAACAGTGCCTTTCTTGACAAGTACACAATTGCCACTAATTCTTTATCATGTATTGGGTAAAGTTGTTCTGAGTCAGTGAGCTTCCTGGATTTTATGACACAGGGAGGAAGTTTCTTTGTCATTTTCCACCCGTAACACCCCCCCTGGCCCTGTCAGAGGCATCAGTCTTGAGTTTGTATTGGCGGTTCCAATTAGGGAATTGCAGTACAGGAACAGTTGTAAGTCTTTGCTTCAACGTCTAAAAGGCTTGATCTCTGGCAGGGGTCCAATGTAAGCGCTGTTTAGTGTTCAGGAGCTCAGTGAGGGATGCAATTAGTTCCCTGCAATTGGAAATAAACTTGCGCATGTAGGCAACCATGCCTAAGAATATACACACATGGACCACATTGGTGGGTGGTGGCATACTGGTTAATTACTTAATTTTGGCAGAGTTGGGCTTTATTCCTTGGCCAGAGATGGTGTGCCTAAGGAACAGGAGCTCTGACTTGAGAAATTTACATTTGGAGCGCTTATCTTTCAACTGGTTTTTCCAAAGGGTGTCAAGGACAGCATGGAGGTGTTGGAGGTGTGTGGTTTTATCTTGACTGAAGACAATAATGTGTCAAGGTACACAACAACAGATTTTTCAATCAATTCCTCAAATGCTTTGTTCATTAACATGGAAAGGGTGAAAGGAGTGTTGATCATTCCAAAGTTCATGACCTGGCACTCAAGCAACCTGTAGCATCTGCAGAAGGCAGTCTTTGCCTCATCCCCTGGTACAATGCAGACCTGGTTGCACCCTGCAGTGAGATTGATCTTGCTAATGCCCTTTGCTTCTGTGAGTGTGTCAAACAGGTTGTCACTCCACAGCAGGGGGTCTTTTTTGTTAATGATCACCTAATTTAAGTTGCAGTAGTCTGTGACCAAGCAAAGGGACATGTCCTTCTTGGCTACAAAGAAGACCACAGCCCCATATGGCTAGAGAAGGGGCAGATGAAGTCCTTATTGAGTGTGTCTATAAGGTTCTAGTAGAGGTCTCATCTTCTTTTGGTGTTAGGCTATAGAGAACATACTTTGGGAAGCAACCTTTGCAGTTATACAGCATGATGGATCTCTCAAGAAGGTGGTAGTTAGTCCATTGTTTCATTGAAAACATCCTTATATTCCTCAAAGAGCGTGGTAAGTGCTGGTGGAGGTGGAGTGGTCAAGGGGAGGGCCGCGGGCAATTCAGCGTGGTTAACTTCAACTGAGCATTTATTGAAGTATAGTTTCCCCACCTTGAAATCATACAATTCCGTTTGTTATTCTGAAAAACAAGGTGTTGTAAAGTAACTTGCTCATTTTGACAGGTATATCTGAGGACCCACTCCATTTCTATTGAGGGTAATTAAAGACATATCACATTCAATGTAGGGACAGTTGTGAAAAAGCCATTCAAGGCCAGCAATGACATTGTGGCCAGACCCTGCCATGATTAGCCCAGAGAGCTTAACAGTGGATGTTCCCCATTCTCACAGAGAGGGTTACTATCTCATGGGTAATTGCCACTCTATGGAAATAAGCCACTCATACTGCTTTGAATCTGATTGGCACCAGGTCTAACTGTTGAGAGTCAGCAAACGCCTGACCAACCATAGTGTGATTGGCCCCAGTATCTACTAATAGTTTATGGGTGTTCCCACAAAAATGAAAGGGTTAGGCCAAGCAAGTTACCTTATTTAAATAATGGCTTTCTTGAAGAACAGGGCTGTTGCTCTGGACCTGGAATATGTCAAGGGCTTCAACTTCATGCACATTGTAACTGCAGGGGTTCTTTGCAAGGAGGGATTAAGATTGAGGATCAAGTGGGGTTATAGAACCTCTTGTAACTACAACCCCCAGGCTTTTCCCTGGTCCTCAATTTGTACTAACTGGAGTTCCCCCTTGCGGGGACGCTTAACCCCATTTTTCTACTGGTGGGGTTGGCAGAGGCCTACTTGATTGTGAGCACTGCCAGGTCTGGAACAAGGTTAGGGTGGTGCGTCATTGGATCTGCAGTAGCCCATAAAAGCCTGATTGTTGGCCTCAAAAATGGACTTGAAGCAGTTGTCAATGGAGGTACAGCAACCTACAGGGACACACATGCAGATATGGGGTTTGAGCCCATTAACTATCAAGGTAAGAAGCATGGTGTTCCTATCAGTCAGTGGATTCTGGGGTGGCAACAAGCGCTTGTTGCCAGGAAGCAAGGTATTCAGGGACAGACCAGTCTGTTTAATGGCCAGGAGGGGAGTTCTTACTACAATGGCTGAAAATTCTTAACTGTAACAAGACTTTGCGGCATCCCTGAACAACACCCAGGTAATCTCTTTTTCTTAGCTGGCCCAGTTGGTGAACCAGACTGCGCAAGTCCCGTAAGGCGGCCTGAAGCACTGGCAACCCACATGAGCTCAGGTACTTGGCATATACAGAGGCAGGTTTTGGTGGAGTGAAGCCAACTGACAATGTCAGCTCCTTTGACACCTCCTATAATGGATTAAGCTGGAGGTTGATCATGCATTGAGAGAGGTCTGATTGGGGTAGGGTGACACTTGCGTTGCACTGCTCAAGGCAGAGTCAGTTATAAACACTTGTAAGTACCATTTAATCTTGATAGATGACATACCTGTCAGGGATGTCCCTCTTGGGGATCAGCAGGAAGGTTTCTTGATGAGGAGTAACCATTCAGCCTAGTACTCTGTCCTTTCTTGGGGGAATTTTTCTTTTAGGCCGTTGTAAACCTACTTCTGCTACCACTGTTGCAACTGAACCAATTAGAGTTATGTATTTGAGTTGGGGAAGACAACAGTTCAATAATAAGGACAGGAATAATAAGAATATTAAGTTGTTTATTGTAGAATATCATGATTAATATACTATATTGGGAAAGCCACTGGGCCACAAGGGGGTGGCATGTTCCATGTAGGGCTTGAAGCCAAGGAATAACTCATTCAGGGAACAGCAAGTCAAATCAATAGCACTCCTAATTAGGAGAAATTGCCTGCAGTTCAACATTGTCATCAGATTGATTAATGTTGTTAGACATGTCAAGGGCAGCTCATTGAGTGCCTCTGTGTATTGTTGTCATGATCTGAGGTGCGGCACAGAGTCACAACGGGAAATCCTAACCTTAGGATTGGATTTTTACTAAGTCTCAGTTAGAATGGCAGGGAAGGCTATGTGATTACCTTGTGACCCTTATTGAATAATATCTGCTAGAAGTGGCTAGAGAGGCGCCAAAGTAAGTGGAGACACAAAGACAAAAATGTGAATAGAACTTAATTTTATTGGAAAATAGAAAATGGATTATATAGTGGTAGACAATACCACAAAACACTCCCAGGACAGTAGGATCACTTGCCACAAGAATGAGTGGCAAGTGAGTTGTGCAGGATCAGGAAACTGAACAATTTTATTTCCCAATCCAGAGCCAGCCTCATTTCAAAGGGAAAAACAAAAGAGAGAGATTTGTCCTCAAAAAAACCCAACAAAGGCAAAATTGAAACATGGTGAATGACGGCATTTACAACATTACCCCCCCTCTAGATTGGCCTTAGGGGGGTGATACTTGTGGAGGAACTTGGCATGCACGCAAGTAAAAGGTTGACTACTAGAGAGGAGTTTTACCGTATACTCCAACCCTTGCTTGAAGGTCACTTCCAAGGGACCAATCCACAACAAGTCTAGCTTATGAGCTTGTCCTCCTACTCTTTGTTGATAATACAGAACATGGTCCCCAATGTTGAACTCAGGCAGGGGGGATCTCCCAGCACTATCAGGGGAGAGCTCAAGCAACTTGGTCTTATAGGCGGACATGTAAGTAGTAGCATATATGTCAATGATGCGGTTGACTAGATCTTTGATATGCTCATCAGGGTTCTTAGCCTTATTGATTGGAGAGTAGGGCCCCCCAAGAGCAACAGGGTAGTGGCTTTACAACCATACAGCATAGCAAAAGAGGAATACCCAGTGACACAATGTTTGCCAAGGCATTAGGCAAAGAGAGCAGCAGGTAAGTATAGATCCCAGTTGGCGGCCTCAGAGTAAGTGAATTTCCTCATGATAGAAACCAGAGTTGAGTTTGGGCGCTCAACTGCCCCATTGGTAGAAGGATTATAGGGGGCAGAGAAAGACTGAAGCAACCCCAAGGCTTCAATAACAGAGGTCACTAACTTGGAGTCAAAGTTAGTCCCATTGTCAGACAACAACACTTTAGGGTAACCATGGCAGAATAATAAATCTTGCAGCAGAAAGGTGATGGTTGTCTTGGCAGTGATTTCTTTAATAGGACAAGCTTCTACCCACTTGCTAAAATGATCAACAGCAATTAGGATAAAGCATCAACCAGAGCGGGAGCAAGGGAGAGGCCCTACCGCATCAATACTGACAGTGTGAAAGGCGTATTGAGGGGGGACTAGCTTGAACTCATGAGCGGTGGCTTTAGGTCGGCAGAGTTGGAAATCATGACAACTAGCAATAACATATGGGATCAGCAAGAAATGATTTTCCCAGAAGTAATTCTTCTGGATCCAGGCATGGGTCTTGGCAATGCCTCTATGTCCAGTCTCTTTATGAGCTTGGAGCACCAACAAAAGGCAAAGACTAGGCTTTACATAGGGCAAGTAGTGGTCTTGTAATATCTTGAAAAGTTGATTGTCACAAATGAGGGTGTCTTCAGATAGCTTAGAAAGGGCAGCTAAAACTTTCTCTTTCTTGTTCTCCCATGACAAAGGGTATCCAATTAGTTCATATAACCGGTCAGCCTCAGCAGGGTGTAGGGCAAGGATGGGCATTCTGGACAGTCCATCAGCATTCTGATGTTAAATCCCGGGGCAGTGCAGCACAGTGAAGTCATACCCTTGCAGTCAAAGAGCCCATATAGCTAGTTGGCCTTCTGGTTCCTTGAGTTGTTGTAACCATTTGAGCAAATAATGGTCAGTAACCACAGTGAAATGGGTGTCATACAGGTAATGGCAGAACTGCTTGACAGCATGCAGCACAACAAGGCACTCCTTCTCAGTCACACTGTAGTTCTTCTCATGCTTATTCAGTACACAAGAGGTATAGGCTACAGGGTGATCCACACCCTCATTGTCTAGTTGAGCCAAGATAGCCCCAATAGCCAGGTCACTAGCATCAGTATATAAGATGAATTCCTTATTGTAGTCAGGATATACTAAGATTGGAGCCTCTTTGAGTTTTTGTTTGAGGGCTTCAAAGGCTTGCTGTTGACTGGCGGTCCAATTGAAAGGGAAATTACACAGCAGCTGGACTAAGGGTTTGCTAGTGTCAGCAAAATTGAGGATGAATTGCCTATAGTATCCCATCATGCCCAAAAAGACTTGGACTTCTTGCAGGTTGGTGGGCGGAAATTTTGTCAATGGCTTCAACTTTCTTAGTCATGGGGCGGATTCCTTTCTGAGTCATCTCATGGCCCAAAAATTCAAGGCGTTCCTTGAAGAAGGCACACTTAGATAGTTTTAACTTAAGTCCAGATTCACAAATCTTTATGAACATCTCCTTGAGATGGGCCAAGTGATCATTGAAGATGGCGCTGAAGACAATTATATCATCTAAGTACACTAAAACACACAAGAGCTTCAAATCACAGAGGATGGAGTCCATGGCTTGTTGGAAAGTAGCTGGAGAATTACAGAGCCCTTGCAGCATTTTTGTAGGCTCAAACAATCATTTGTAAGTGATGAGCACAGCCTTTTGTCTATCTTTGGGAGAGAAATAACTTGCTAGTAACCAGAAACCATATCCATGAAAGAGAAGAACTTAGAGCCTCCAAGGCGGCAGAGAGCATCATCAATGCATGGTAAGGGGTAGGAATCCTTTTAGGTTAAGGAATCCAAGTGTTGGTAGTCCATTAAAATACAATGGCCTCCATTCTCCTTCTTCAGTATGATCAAGGGGGAGGCCCATGGACTTTGGGAAGGTGCAAGAAGTCCAGTGTCTAGAAGTCAATTAAGCTCTTTAGACACCTGAGCATCTTCTACTTGACTGCAGTGGTAGGCTTTAGTACAAAAGGGGGAGCATCACTGGTATCAATCTGGTGAATGGCACCTTTGGCTAATCCATAATCTGTGTTATCCTTAGCAAAGATATCCAAAAACTGATTCAGTAGGTCAAGCATCTCTTTCTGTTGAACCAGAGATAGCTGTGGGAAGTCTTGGGTGGTGAACAAAGATAGGACTTGTGGCTCATCCTTGGGTAAGTTAAAGTCCTGAAACATACCAAAGGGATGTAGTGATGGGACGTCAGGAGCATTCAACAACCTGTCATAGCCAACAATCTGCCCTCTAGACACATGTATGGGGAGAGCAGTCAAGTTGGCAACCAGAAGTTGAACAGGGTCTTTATGAGAGACATCCAAGATTCCTGGGCAGAGATAGGGTTCATTGTGTCCTAGGGAGGGAGGAAAGTACAACTCTAGGAATGTGCACTTGGGCAGCTCATAAAATATCTGAGAGTCTAAGATAGTTTGGGATCCATGGGGAATAGTAACAGCAGAAGTGGACAGGAGAGGAATCCCCTCAGACGCAGGACAACCCATGAGAGGGCACTTCATGTTGGAGGAATGGGTATGGTATTTTAAAGTGAAAACACCAGTGGGGTATTCCAAGGCACATGTTTTGAGGCGCTTCCCAGGAACTTTAACTGGCTCTTCAAAGATCAATAGGACCTTGTATCCTAAGATATAGAGGTAGTCATCCTTTAAGTTGATGATCCCATTATATTCCCTAAGGAATTGAGTACCAACTAGCAGGTCATAGCTCTCATTCTCCAAGACAACAGCAGGCGTGGCCAAGAGTAGCTTGCCAAATTGCATGGGCAGAGCAGAGTAAGCTTCTATAGTGCAAGTCATGGACAGCCCAGCTGTGCCATACAACTGATGATAGTTAAGGTCAGGGGCAAGTTTGAGCTTCTTGACTAGCTTCAAGGAGGCAACATTAACAGGAGATACTGTATCCAAGACAGCCTTAATCTTCAAATTTTAGATGGATATCTCTACACAAGTAGTAGTACAACCAAATGGTGAGAGGTCAGCCAGGATATCTTAGGCTTCAGCTAGCTCCTTGTCCCACTTCTCAATCATGCATCTCAAGCCTGGAAACTCCTTATAGACATTCTGGAGAGGGAGCAAGACGGAGACCTTCTTGAACACAGCTTCAGCAACCTCAGCAGCTTCTTCAGAAGACTCAACAAGCATGGGAGATCTCTTGTCTTGGGTGAGGTAAGGGCAAGAGACAAACTCCTTGGCTTCAGGCAGAGGCTTGGTGATTGTAGTAGTTTTCCCAGAACGTAGCTTATAAGGGACTGATATAGTTTCAGGGACAGCCAGGATAGAATACCCATAGGCGTCAGGATCTTCTATATCAGAATCATCCATGTCAGAGGCATCAGATATGTTGTGGAATAGCAGCAGAATGGGCGGAGCCTCATTGTCAGCAGGCTCAGAGCCAGCAATGGAGGGGGGAGTTGGAGGAGACTGGGAAGAATTGTCAACCAAGAGCATCTCCACCTCTAGGTTGACTGTTCTTTTCTCGCCTGTTCCTTTGATCAGCTCCTTTAACTTGAGGATTGATGCAGGCTTGGGAATGATGGCCTACTTGTTCACAGTTATGGCAACCCTGGCATTGAGGAGGATTCTGTGAGCTCATAGTAGGATACGCGGACCAGTGAAAACAAACCAGAGGCAGAAGCAGCATAATTCTCCTGCACAACTGCCCCAGAATAGGTAAGGTGCATATCCTGCAACAGTGTATTTATGCTCTTAATGGAAGAAAGCATGGCTTTATGGGCCTTGAAGTGAAGACACAGGAGCTGGTTAACCTTGAGGGCTTGAGCGCAAGCCATGTATGCTTCATGTGCAGTCAATTGGCGGCTTGTGATCAGTTGTTGTCCTTCCATGTAGAATCTATCTGCAAATTCAGCTAGGGTCTCCTTTGGCTTGAAAGCAATGTGCATGAAGGCGTCCTTCTTCACTTCAAAACTGAGGTCACTATTAAATTTGTCAATCAGAAGTTGCTTCATATCTTCCCAGGTTTCAATGGTGGGCATCTCAGACACTACTACCTCTTGGCAGGTTGGGTGTAGACAGGTCAAAATATGTTCCTTCTTAACCTCATCTGAGGCCCTTCTCATGACAGCTTTGTAGATAGTTAGAAAAGCTGCAATGATTGAGATTTTGGGGTCAAAGACTTGCTTAAAGATAGGCTTGAAGTGAGCTTATGGAGTTGGGCCACCATTGTTACTATCAAGTATATTTATACATGGGAAGAATTATGCTTCTGACTTGGTAGGGGGCTGCTTGGCTCACAGCTGGTAAACACTTTCTTCAAGGGTAGTCAAGGTTTCAGAAGTGTGGGTGCCTTTATTATTAGCTAGGGTGGTCTGTTGCTCAGTAACATCCAGGTGCTGGCCCTGTGCTGTTACTACTGAGGACAGTTCAGCCAGTTGGGAAGTAAGAGACAGGCCTACCAAAAGACAAGGGGCAAACCTTGCATTTACTGAATCGATCACTTCACTTAGTTCTTGTACGTCTTTATCAAGCTCAGAGTGATCTTGTTTCAGGAGGTCCACTTCATTAGCTGAGCTATCAACTCTCTAGCACAGTGAATGTGGGAGGCTCCTGAAAAGCCAGGGCAACAACCATCTTCTCCCATAACTTCAGGTGGACTAACAACAGACGTCATTGTTGCAACTGAGTTTCTTGCCTCGCCTACTAACATATCTTATGATACATAGGGGGCGCTCAATGAGCTGCCCCTTGACGTATCTAACGTCATGGATTAATCTGATGGCAATATTAAATGGCAGGTACTTCATCCTAATTAGGAGCACTACCAAAATGACTTGCTAATCCCTGCACAAGTTATTCCTTGGCTCCAAACCTTACATGGAACTTCCCACTATGCCACCCCCTTGTGGCCTTGTGGCTTTCCCCATATGGTATATTAATCACAATATTTTACAATAAACAATACCTTATTCCTATTATTTTGTCCTTTCTATTGGACTGTTTACTTCCCCAATTCCAAGTACTGAATCATCATTGGTTCAGTTGCAACAGTGGTTGCAGAAGTAGGTTTACAACCTATCTAAAACAAAATTCCCCCCAAGAAAGGACGGAGTACGGGCTGTATGGCTACTCCCCAACAAGAGACCTTCCTGCCAATCCCCAAGGGGGACATCCCAACAGGTACATCATCTATCAAGACCAGCTAGTTCTCACCAGCATGTACAATTGGCTCTGCCTCAGGCAGCGTGACACCAGCGTCACCCCACCCCAGTCAGATCTGTTCCAGCGCATGCTCAACCTTCAGCTAGAATCCTTCACTGGTGGCGTAGAGGGGGCTGAATTGTCAGTTGGCTCCAATCTACTGAAACCCGCCTTTGCATCTGTCAGGTCCCTGAGCCCATGTGGGTTACCACTGTTTCTGGCTGCCTCACGGGGCCTGCCGCTGTGTGGTTCACCAACTGGGCTAGCCAGGAACTTGACGTTACTGGGGTGGCATTCCAAGATGCTGCCAAGTCCCGCTACAGTGAAAATTCTCCCCCATTGTTGTGGGGACTACTTTTCTAGCAATCAAACAAATGGTTCCGTTCCTGAGTACCTTGCCGCCTGGAAACAAGCTCTTGCTGCCACCCCCAAAGCCATGACCAACGGAAATGCAATGCTACTCACTCTCATCATCAATAGGTTAAAACCCCATATCTGTAAGTGTGTCCCCGTAGGTTGCTGCACTTCCATTGACAACTGCTATAAGGCCATTGTGGAGGCTAACAACCAGGCCTCAATGGGCTTCTGTTGTACCAGTGATGCTCCATCCCAACCACATACAACACCTGGCAATGGCCACAACCAAGTAGGCTGCTGCCAGCTCCGTCAGCAGGATAATGGTACTAAACACCCCTACAAGGGGGAGCTTCAGCTAGCGCAGATTGAGGATCAAGGAAAAGCCTGAGGGTTGTAGCAACAAGAGGCCTTGCAACCCCACCTGACCCATCCTCTCAATCCCTGCTCACAAAAAAATCCCTGTGACTACAACATTCAAAAAGTCAAAACTCTGGACGTCTTTCAAGTCCACAGTGACAACCCCGTATTGCAAGCAAGTCACTCCTCAAATAAAGTAACACACTTGTCCTATCCCTTCCGTTTCCGTGGGAACACCCACAAATTACTGATAGATACCAGGGCTAACCACACTATGGTAGACCAGGCGTTTGCCAACTCTCAACAACTGGACCAAGTGCCAAGCAGGTTCAAAGCAGTACAAGTAGCTGACTCCTGCAGAGTTGCCATCACCCACAAGACGGTACCCTTCTCTGTGAGAATGGGGAACATCCAGGTTAAGCTCTCTGGGCCAATCATGGCAGGGCTCAGCCACAACATAATTGCTGGTCTCAACTGGCTTCAGCACAACTGCCCTACATTGATTAGGATACCTCTGTCATCACCCTCAACAGAAATGGGGCAGGGTTCCAGATTTACCCTGTGGAAATGAGCAAGTTACTACATGATACTGTGTTTGTCAGAATAAGAGAGACAGGCTCATACAATTTCAAGGGGGGAAACTAGACTTTAACCAATGCTCAGTCAAAGTTATCTGTGCTGAACCATCTGCAGTCCCTCCCTTGACCTCCTCATCACCACCAGCGCTTGCTGCACTCCTCAAGGAGTACAAGGATGTATTTAGTGAGACACTTGAACAACTACCTCCTCCCTGGGAGATCCAGCACGCTGTACAACTTCAAGGGTTGTTACCTAAAGCACAACCATTATACCATCTCACACCAAAGGAAGATGAAACCCTCTGCCAGCACCTTGTGGACGCGTTTGATAAGGGCTTCATTTGCCCCTCGCTCTCTCCATAAGGGGCAGCTGTCTTCTTTGTAGCTAAGAAGGGCGGATCCCTTTGCCTGGTCACAGACTGCTGCACCCTAAATGAGGTGACAGTTAAGAACAAGTACCCCTGCCGCTGATTCACAACCTGTTTGATACACTCACAGGTGCAAAGGTCTTTAGCAAGATTGATCTCACTGCAGGGTACAACCAGGTCCACATTGCACCAGGGGATGAGGCAAAAACTGCCTTCCACATGCGCTACAGGTTGTTTAAATGTCGTGTCATGAACTTTGGAATGATCAACGCTCCCTCCACTTCCACCATGTTGATGAACAAAGCCTTTAAGGAACTGATTAGAAAATCTGTTGTTGTGTACCTTGACAACATTATTATCTTCAGTCAAGATCAAACCATGCACCTCCAACACCTCTGTGCTGTCCTCAACACCCCTCAGAAAAACCAGGTAAAAGCTGAACCCTCCAAATGCAAGTTTCTCAAGTTGGAGCTGTTATTCCTTGGGCACACCATTTCTGCCCAAGGGATAAAGCCAGACCCTGCCGAAATCAAGGCAATCACTGGCATACTGCCCCCCACTGATGTGGGCCAGGTGCGGACATTCTTAGGCATGGTTGCCTACGTGTGCAAGTTCATTCCCAATTGCGGGGAACTAATTGCACCTCTCACTGAGCTCCTCAATACCAAACAGGGCTTCCATTGGACCCCCATCAGAGATTGAGCCTTCAAGACGTTGAAGCAAAGGCTCACAATAGCATCAGTACTGCAGTTCCCCAATCAAAACTAACAGTACAAACTTGAGACCAATGCTTCTGACAGGGCCATAGGGGGTGTGCTAAGGGTAGAAACTGACAATGGCGTCTTCCTCCCTGTGGCATATGAGTCCAGGAAACTTACTGACTCAGAACAACACTACCCTATCCCTAGACCAATGGCGTACCAAAGCCCGGGCAATTAAATACAAGCGGATTGCAGGAGGGACAAAGCACCTCAAAGCTAGATACGCCAGAGGTGACCCTGTCTACACCCTCAATCTCAATTCTGCCAAGTTGGAACCCAACCACCTAGGGCCCTTCAAGATAGCTGCAGTCTATGACAATCACACTTATCAACTTGAAGATGCCCAAGGAAACACCAAGAAACTTCACCATGATTGCTTGTGCCCCTGCTGTGCCATCCCCACACAAAAGTTGTTTGTGCGGACCTTCCCAGACCTTCTGCAGACTCCGGTCTTGGTGTCTGACAACAAGCAGGGGGCAAGGGGGGTGTTGCAACCAATTTTCCAGCCACTCCTGCTAAAGTATCTTACAATAAACAGGGGGCGCTCAATGAGCTGCCCCTTGACGTATCTAACGGCATGGATTAATCTGATGGCAATATCAAATGGTAGGTACTTCATCCTAATCAAGAGCGCTATCAATTTGACTTGCTGATCCCCGCACAAGTTATTCCTTGGCTCCAAACCTTACATGGAACTTCCCACTTTGCCACCCCCTTGTGGCCTTCCCCATATAGTATATTAATCACAATATTCTACAATAAACAATACCTTATTCCTATTATTTTTTTCTTTCTATTGGACTTTTGTCTTCCCCAATTCCAAGTACTGAATCCTCATTGGTTCAGTTGCAACACCATTGTCTCACACAAAGTAGTAACCTCTTGTTGTAATTCAGCAATCTGAGCCGTCAGAGCAAGCACTTGAGGGTCAGGCTGAGGGGCTTTGGGGGGGCGATCCTGACTACAGGTAGATGCTCTTAAATCTTAAATGGCATCCCAGAGTCTCTGTTCTCTATCTTATATCTTGTTAGATGGAGCAGAAGGCAGGGCATCTGCTTTGGAGGCAGATAGTTCATTTACTTGACTCTGGAGTTTGGTTTTGGTAGCAACAGTAGCAGCCCTTTTTGATCAAAGTCTTTGCCAAGTTTGCAGAGGCCCTTTGCAGCATGGACCACTACTTGCTGTAATTGGACAAAGGAATAAGCACTGAACTTGTTGAGTTGTTACACAAGTTATTTGAAGTTGGTGAGATAGGCGTTTAAAGTGGAGTCTACTTGGGCACACCAGGGCTGTTCCAGCTGGTGGAACTCATGAAGGCGCTCTCTGACATACTCAAGGATGGATTGGCACATTCTTTTAATGGAGATGACCAAGCAAGATTGGGATATGACAGAGTTGCGCTGATTGTCAGATACTAAGGAAAACTGGGAATCAATCCTCTGCTAGTAGGCCGCAAACTGATCCCAGTGATTAGTGACAGCAGCTTGTAGAGATGAAATCTCCTGAACGTGGAGCCCTAACACCATTTGATGATGGGATAAGGCGGGTTGTACAAAGGAGGACAAAGAAATGTTCAGCAGAGCCAGAAAATGAGAGGAGATGCTGTGGAAATTGTGGCGCTACAATCAATTTGTAGTATCCTGCTCAATTGAACTGAAGCTGATGGTAAAAGATGGCGCTATCATGGGCTATCCCAAGGGCTACTGTCATGACTTGTTCCAAGTCAGGGGTACCCAAAGGGTAGGCCACTAGGTATGGACTACTTCCAAGGTTCAGCACAGTAGGAACAATAGGCAGGTTGGCAATGTCTTCCTCAATAGGAGGATTGGTGATTTCAGGTGAAGAAGGATCTTGTATTAAAAAAGCAATGGAACTGAAACTGTGGTTGCAAAAGGAATAACCAAGGGGCTTACAGTCCCTGTAGTGAGCATCATTTTTGTTGTGTTCTAAGGTGCGGCACAGAGTCACAACAGGAAATCCTAACCTTAGGATTGGATTTGTACTAAGTTTTGATTAGAATGGCAGGGAAGGCTATGTGATTACCTTGTGGCCCTGATTGAATAATATCTTCTAGATATGGCTAGAGAGACGCCAAAATAAGTGGAGACACAAAGACAAAAATGTAATAGAACTTAATTTCTTTGAAAAATAGGAAATGTATTATATAGTGGTAGACTATACCACAAAACACTACCAGGGCAATAGGATCACTTACCACAAGCATGAGTGGGGCAAGTGAGTTGCGCAGGATCAGGAAACTGAACAATTGTATTTCCCAATTTGGAGCCAGCCTCATTTTGAAGGGCAAAAGCAAAAGAGAGATTTGTCCTCAAAATAACCCAACAAAGGCAAAATCAAAACATGGTGAATGGCAGCATTCACAACAATTGTAAGATACATTAGCAGGTGATTCTGGTAACTTGGTTGCAACAGTGAGAGTGCCCAAATTAGTGTAATTTGAAACATATCCTAATTTAAATTGGAACATATAATAGATTTTACTACTCCTTAAAATAGAGAGATAAAGTTGAAAGTGCAAAATTGAAGCGTAGAAAATCTTCAATTCAATATTTAATATCAAAACAAATAAAAAGATTTGACTTTTTCTATATGTGAAAAAGAAATCAAGAGTTAAAATATTATTTTTCCTAAAGGCATAATTTTAATTATTTTCATTTTAATATGAACATAGATTATTATTAAAAACATTCTAGTATTTAAAAATTTTACCTATATAACTTTCTATAAAATTTATAATGTTTTCTTAATTGGGCAAAAAAAATCAAGAGTTAAATTATTATTTTTCCTAAAGGCATAATTTTAATTATTTTCATTTTAATATGAACATAGATTATTATTAAAAACATGTTAGTATTTAAAAAATTTACCTATATAACTTTCTATAAAATTTATAATGGTTTCTTAATTGGGCAAAAAAATCAAGAAGTAGCTAAATATAAAATCCATAAAATACAGTAGTTTTCAAAGCTATGGCACTAAAAAACCTTATCTCAGTGTAAAATTAATTTATCTGTAAAAGAATCAACTCATACTGTAAATTCAGAGCCTAAACTTAAAAATGTAAGATTGTCAAATGCTTGGTCCAGATTTCAAATCACATTTGTAGGATGGCATTTTTTAATTAAATTGAATTCTTTGTATTTTTATTTGAATTTTTAAAAAAATGCAAGAACTCATAGACACTTTGCAAAGTTCAAGTCAAACTGCATATTTCAAATGGAAAAAATGGATTTACTGGAATCAGATTTGAAGTGTTTAAATCCATCAACCATTTTCATTAAGTTTAATATGTTTTTGAAATTACTGGATTGTAAAATCCAAGAACCAAATTTCAAATCACTTTTGAATGCCATAAGTAAATTCAAATATTAATTGCAGGAACTGGAATCCAAATTCAATGTGCAGTAAACACTCTAGGAAACACCAACCCAAATTGAGAAGCTCCACTATGAGTAAACTAAAATAAAAAGCTCAATATTGATAACCATTTTTTAGACAAAAAATTGATTAAACTTTAAAATGATTCAAACCAGTAAAGAACACAAAATTATACACTTCAAATCTTGGATGTCAAAATTCTGTTACTATTCAAGGCTAAATCAAGAAAAACAACTACTCACAACCAAACCTAAAATCTAAATAAATACATATTTAATCTACAATATATTTTATTCCATTTTTATGGACAGACCATCCCATTCCCAGCCAGCTCCTGCACCAGCCCACAGGGCAGCCTGTCCACAAGGGCGTCCCAAGGGTCCAAGAATAGACCTGGAATACAACTCAAAGGGAATAACACCAATACACAGGCCTCCCAAGGCATCAGCGCCAGCCAACCACCTCCTGTGTCACAAGTCAGAACTACCAGCTTTAATCCCAGGCAGAAGCCACTCTTAAGACCTGCCACTAAAGTCTCTCATACCAAGGTCATTGGGAATAACAAGGTTACATACATCTTCACTGTGTACCCATTTGTGACAAGCCCCGTACACTGGATTCCAGAGTTACCAGCTCATGCCCCCACATTTTTGACACCTACTATATGCTATTGGCCATAACTGAGGAGCCTTCTGTGCCTGTTGTGTATTTAGCATTTTATGTTACCACTACACTTAAGAGTGATCCCACCTTTTACGCAAAGGTCCCGTTCCCATGTGTTGAGTCCAATAGCTTGGATGCTGTGGTACCCTACAAGGACCGGTGTCAGTTGTTAGACAGTGAGCATGAAGCTCTTTTCAACTGCCTGAAAATAGTAATGGCAGTTTGGAATACTGTGTCCCAATTTAGTATTACTAACAGATATAATGGTGACCTCAACACCAAATATGGTGACACCAGTTGAATTGCCACAAATATAAAGGCTAAGCGGAAGCCCAAACTACTACAACCCGTGCACATTGATGCAATCAAGAAGTGAGTGTCCAAGGATTGACACCTGGACTCACTTGCTGTCCAATCAATGCTTGCCAACAAGTTCCAGCTTTCTGTCTTCAAAACCCTTTTCTACAAAGCCATAATTGATTTGGGCTTCTCCTGGAAAGTATTGGGTATTTCTCTGTACAACAGAAACAGAGAGAAGACAATGAGGATCACCACATTTATGCCAAGCCCTATCTGGCTCTAAAGCAACCTGGTAATGTACAGTTCTTCATTGTATATGAATTGCTGTTTTACTCCTTACTCAGGTCTAGGCATGGGTGGGTCAAGAAGGAGTCCAAGGATGGTGTAGCACATTACACAGCTGTCTGTTACCAAACCTATTCAATGGTAGCGCTTTTTTATTCCTCATGGGTTAGATCAATATCAAATGATCAAGGGTTTCCATAACAGCCAGACATTCATTGATTTCTCCAAATTGTCAAAGAGTATTTCTGTATTAATTAACAAAGCACAACTAACATTGTTGTGTTGGATAATTTTGGGCTCCACAAAGTGGATTGGTTGTGTCTGAGTTCCCCCCATTGACTAAAACAGCAACAACCTCCAGCCACTTCCTTACTCATTGTCCAATGAGACTCCTCTTCCTTCTGCCTTATTCTCTAATTATGAATCTAATCAAGGAGGTGTTTTTCGACAGATCCAGGTCTAACCAGTCAAACTTACTGTTATCTTGCCCTTAACTCTTGTAACCAGTACCTTCCTGTGACAAAGCTTCAAGGAGCTTTGCCTCCAGGGAGGCAATTTTGTGAGACAACACTGTATTGTCATCTCTCTAACAAGCCATAATTTTGACAATCTTTTCTTCTCTGTTTCTTAACGCCTCAACTTTGCAATTGGCTTGGTCCTTTACTTGTTGCAAAGTTTCATAGAACTCTAACAGCAAGTTCAAGGAATCCCATGCATAAACTCAATTTTCTTGTACTGTGGTTCCTTCTCTGGCAAAATAGTTGGAGCATAGTTCTTAAAAAGCCGCTTTTACTTCTACCAAAGATTCCTTAGGTGCAATCTTAGAGACCTCTAGACTTGCCCAAGCCTCCTCAAGCAAGCTGGTAAGAACTTCCTTCCTAATAGCAGCAGTTTCTACACAAATTATCCCAAATTTTGCTCTTTCAAATGATATTAAAGAAGACATTTTAATTAAAGAGTTGTTTGAGGGGAAAGCGTCAAAATCAACAATATATCTTTATTAAAATTTAGCTGTTTTCACTTATATATCATTTGGGGCATATTTGGCTGAAAACCCCTCCAGTTCTTGAATCAACCTATGATTCATCTCACATGGTCTATGACATTTGAGTCATCCAAACCTAGATCTTTACCATAAATATCACCTAGTTTCTCAGCCTATGAGAATCAACCTATAATGGGAAGAAATCACCTGACTCCATTCATCTCAATGTATTGATTCAGCTTGGAGCTTACTCAGCTCCTGGCGCCAAACCCCTGTGGAATCTACATATTCTAAATATAGATCTTTACCTAAAAGATCTTTACACTTCTTAACCTATGAGAGGATACCTAGATCATTCCAGAATCACCTGACTCTTTACAGTAGAATGTCTTGTTTTGGCTTGAGGCATTCCAAGCTTCTGGCGCCAAAACCCTGTGGAATTGCGTATTCCAGATCCAAACTATCAATGTTCCAACTGGGAACCAGCTGATCAATCCTAAATACCCAGGCATCATTACCTGTATTTAGATGATTTTTCTTCTGTTAATTAGAACTATCAAATAACTTAATTAACTTTCACAGTTAATTAATTCATACCAAAGACCACGGGTCATTGTGAAGTATTCAGATCAAGTACTTATAATATAATCACCTGTTATACACTGTATATTTGTTTATTGCACACTGTATACTCACCCAGTATACAACGTATAATTGTCTATTATACACTGTATAATCACTAGTCTACATAGTTATAACCATAAATTATATGACAGATAGGCTTTGATTTGATACTGAATCAAGTCAGCTATTATACAGCGTATAATCTCTAACTCAAACCATCATCCCAAGAACTCAACTTGGCGTACTTGTTAAGAGCTGCAGATAATCATTGAGAAGTGACGTTAGACTAATGCAACATATAAATTCCAATGTAGCTTTGGTACATCTATAAAGGACGGACTATGTAGCCTTGCTCAATGTCAGAGGGGATCTCCTTTCACTGAGATTGAAACAGGGTGTGGTCTAAAATCTAAAGACAAATCTGTGATTAAGCAGAAGATACAGAAGTTCTACTCCAGTCTGTATGCTCATGCAGATGTGGATAAGGATGCCCTCTCTTCACTAATGACAGAGGCTGTTCCAGAACTCACACAATGTCCCCCGGCAATGTGTGGACCTCTGACAGCCAACATCACACTGGAGGAGACTCTTGCAGCCATTAAAGAGTCCCCAAATGGCAAAACGCCAGGTCCAGAATGCATTCCAGCAGATGTGTATAAGACTATTAGAAATCTGTTAGCACCTCATCTGACTAGACTTTTGAACTATGTCCTTTCCTCATACCCCCAATTTCCTGAGGGGAATGAGGTGTCAGTTTGCCTCCTCTTCAAGAACAAGGGTCATAGGAGCAATGTTAAAAACCGGAGACCAATTTTGTGTCCAACACAGATTACAAACTGCTGACCCGAATTCTGTCTAACAGAATCATGAAGATTTCAGACATGATCCTACATTCAATGCAGTTTGGCTTTGTCCATGGCTGCTCCATCTGGGATAATATTCACATGGTCCAAAATACCCTCAAGAATAGGGTTAAATCAAATAAGAGCTACCTTCTATTTCTGGACATGAAGAAGGCGTATGATTGTGTATTGTGGTCATATCTCTATGCGAGTATGCGGGCTGTGGACCTGCTGGAGGAATGGATCTGTTGGGTAAAGACGCTGTACTTGAACCTTCAGGCGAGCGTTATTATCAATGATGACCTGAATGAGAACATTGAAATTTTTCAGGGATTGAGACAAGGGGATCCTCTGTCTCCTATCCTGTTCAATTTTGCAGCAAACTTGTTCTTGGCAGCTGGAAACGCTAGGCTGAGAGGCTTCACTCATCCTAGTCAGAAGGCACTCTGTATGGCTGCCTTTGCAGATGACACTATTGTTGACCTGACCACAAAGGAGGACTCACAAAAGCTGACAACCCTTCTGGAGCTCTACTAGAGGGCATTCAATGCAAAGGTTAACATTGAGAAGACAACACTGGTTAAAATAGGTGTGCCAAACTTTGCACCCCCACATGGCCTCACGCCTATCCCAGCCTGTGAAGATTTTAGACACTTGGGAGTATGGTTCAACTCTATGGATATTGATCTGCAGACCAATGAACATATTCTCCTTAAGGCTATTGCAAACAAGATCAATGGGTGGTGCCATTTTGGGTTCAATGTAATTGGACAGGTTACCGCCCTTAACATCTTTGTGTTCTCCAAGATATGGTATGTAGCACACATTGTACCCTTCTCCAAAGCCTTTGAGAAGAAGGTGTCAGCCATGACCCACAACTTCTTGTGGGGTACTCCTAATATGTCCCCCGTAAAAATGTCAGTGGTCTCTCTCCCCAGGTCAGTAGGAGGACTGGGTCTGATAGATCATGTCCAGCATTGCCAAAGGATGTGGGAGAAAGGACTAATGGAACTACTGGCTGCTCATACTGATACACCAGCAGCGGGCAGAGCAGTTAACTGGGCGCGGGCTATCCAGATACCCAACCCTTTGACATTTGGTCTAAGACAATGGTTCTTGAAGAGAAAGAGATTCACACCCCCCAAAGACACTCTGGAGTACTGGCGCCGCTGCTTGGCAATAATGCAATCCAATGAATGGGAAATCTCTAAGAATCTAGATCCTGCTGGTCCACAGAATTGGGGACCTTAATGGCTTGTATCTGTCAAATAGAAACAGACAGATCAATTAAAATCTGGATATGAAGAGCATTGTTACACACCAGAAAGTGGTAGTGTTCAAGTATGGGAAGAAGGTTGTCCAAGACCCAAAGCCCAAGCCATAATATTCCAAGATGGTTTGCAAGTGGTTAGAAGCCAGCAGGATGGTCACAATCACCTCAAAAGAAATGGCTACTCTGACGCGGGTACCAATGGTGACAACAGGCGCACAGACTCTGACTTGAAGACTGTTTAACGAGGCCTTCTGGAGTAAATCAACATTCCCAGTGGCTATCCCAATTTGCCAGTGTGGGCTGTGCTCATTCCAAGATGCCAATTTGGAACACAAATTCTTTGATTGCATAGTTGTGTTGCAGTTCTGGACAGAGGTTGCCGCCATGTTGAACCTCTGTACGCTTTCAACCAAAGTTTGACATCTTCTTCATGAGGAGTCTCAAGCAGGAACCCCCAGTAGTTCAAGCAGTTGCTTATTATATTGCACTGTGGAACATCCACACTACCCATATAGATGTGATCTTTGACAATGGAACCAACCTAGTGTCACTCATGAAGGAGAAATTCCGCTCCCTAATGGACAATACTATGATCTGTACAGACAAATTTGGCCACACAATTTCTGGGAACAGGAAGCTTATGGATACCATTTTTGACTCACCCCACCTCATAGTTGAGGGAGTCATTCAGTTGAAAGACAGGCAAACAGAGGGCCTGCGCACTGCTACCCCTTCCTCTGGTATCCCTCACTTCCCTCCCCCCCACGGCCGTGTTTCCTTTTAAACACTGTCTCTGAACCTTAATAAAAATGTGATCCCCTCAAAAAAATAGGTGTACTTGTTAAGATCAACCTAACCTTATGGCTTGAGTTTAACAAGTCCAAGGTTCAAATCCCCTACCAAGCTTCCCTTTTTACCCTAGGTATCAATCAACCTTCAAGGGGAATTAACTGGTTTGAGACACCTAGTCTCCAAGATTTATTTGACCAATATTGCCTTAGTTTTGTCAATTAGTACGGCCTAACTAACAAACTACATTATGTTCTTTTATTAAATATAGATACCAAGTTTCCAGGAATCTTTATCTGAAGAATTCAAGTCAACCTATCTACATAAAATAAACAGCAAAAACAGAACAACTTTATATTTTTGGAGTATTTATTTGGGTAAATACTTAACAGTGACTGTTGTAAAGCCACATGTTTGGTTGGATCAAGAATAAGCTGAAGAAAGGCTTCTCACAGGAAAACAAAGATCTCTTCAATATTCTTAAGGTCTGTCAATTTGCAATTCCACCTGATGTGGTTGCAGCTTTTTACAAGCACTGAAAATCTTCCTCCCCAAAGCTCTTACTTCTGAGCAAATCAGATAAATGGGTGTTCATGGATTTAATTGCTTTTTTTTATTTATTTTTTTTTAATGGGGCTTGAGAATAATATGTTATGTTATAATGACTTAAAGTTGTTTGTGTTTTAGAGGTAAAAACTTCATATGTTAGTTAAATAAACTAAACATATTAGAATCTGATATAATTATTGTGACTGTACGACAGTAACTGTTGAGTATTTAGCCTAATAAATACTCCAAAATATTGAGTTGTTCTGTTTTTGCTGTTTTTTTATGTAAATAGGTTTGGCTGGAATTATTTAGATAAAGATTCCTGGAAACTTAGTATCTATATTCAATAGAAAACACAGAAGGTAGTTGTATTAGTTAGGCCATACTAACCAACAAAACTAGGGCAAGATTGTCTAGTTCAATATTGGAGACTAGGCATCTCAAAAACAATTTAATATTGCAACAGCAGGCTCAACCCTCCAGCAAGGTTTTGAGCAAGTGGGTTTGTGACCTGCAATCCAATTACCCGGCCACTTGAAGCTGGACTAGGAAGTCAACTCAAAATCACAAATCCAGCAACATTAACAAATGATGATCCCTTATGGTGGATACCTTGTTTTAGCGCTTGACTCATTACTAGGATCAAGCCACCCCCTTCATTATCCAACCATGTGATCAACACAATCATGTTCCTGATATCCTTGATTCACAGTGACTATATAATCACTATCTCTCAATAAAGATTATTATCTAGCTTCTAAATATTTTTCCCCTTGTAACTCTTCTAAAACAGCACAGTTACAACATTGGTAGCACAGGTAGGTTCTCCATCCTACCTTATCTTTTAAAATTCCGCCTGTTGCCTGTACTTGCTGCGTCCAACAAATCCTTGACAGAATTATGTCTGGCCTTCTGCTTGACTGGACCCCGTATACCCCCGGTACCAAGATACCTGATGGCTTTGTCTTGTATCAGAGCATGGTGATACTACTCCCTGCGTTCAATGCCCTGTCAGCATAAGGGTTCTTCCAGACTCCCAATAAACTGATTTCTATCCTTTCTGTTTTTGAAGTTGCACAGGCTCAGCACTCCTGGACTTGGGCGCAGATCAAACCCTAGTCAGCAGCAGCTTTGTAGACAATTTCAAGCTAGCCACTAATCCTTTGCGGATTAAAAATGTAGTTTTAGCTGATGAACCTCACATTTCCATGACAAGGGAAACTGTCCCCTTCTCTGTCATGCTTGAGAACCTACACTCCACTATCCAAGGCCCTGTCATTGACTTCCCAAAGTTTGACATTGTACTGGGGTTGGATTGGTTTCAAAAAAACAACCCTCATGTAGACTGGGCAACCTCAGTGTTGACCATTAAGTGTGAAGGTGTCAATCACCAGATCTACCCTGATTTAGCAGACCAACTTCTACTAACCATGTCTTTGTGCGCATCACAGAGAATCTGGGAGAAAATAAAAACCTGAAGCCTATCAACTGGGACTCCTGCCAGTATGAGATCATACACTTCAAGGACCACCAGGATACCTCCACGCCTAAACATTGCAAAATTGTGGCCTGCCATCCAGAAATCTTTAAGGAAGCTCTACCTGGGTTACCCCCAGAGAAACACATTCAACACTCCATCCAAATCAAAGGAGCTGTACCCAAAGCACGTGCTATCTACAGGTTGACCCCAAACAAAGACAACACCCTACATGCCTACCTCAAGAAAGCATTGGAGAAAGGATTTACCACCCCTCACAGTCTCCTTTTGGGGCTGCCGTATTCTTTGTGGCCAAGAAGGACAGTACCTTGAGTCTGGTCACAGACTACTGAGCTCTAAAAGAAGTTAACATCAAGAATTGTTATCCACTACCACTGATTGACAATCTCTTTGACGCCTTGGGAGGAGCCACAGTCTTCTCCAAGATTGATATGACTGCAGGTTACAACCAAATCCATATTAAGGAGAAATGCATCCCCAAAACAGCCTTCTGCACTAAATACAGCTCATATGAGTGCGTGGTGCTCAACTTTGGAATGATAAACACCCCTTCCACCTTAGGACCTTCATGAAAAAAGTGTTTGCCCCGCACATAGGCAAGCATGCCCTAGACTACCTAGACTACATCATTGTCTACAGTACATTGGTAGGACAGCACCACAAGGACCTAGAGGCAGTCTTCACTACCCTGGCCCAATACAAACTGTTGGCCAAATGCTCCAAGTGCTAGTTCTTCCGCAAGCAATTACCCTCACTGGGACACATAGTCTCAAAAGACGCCATCAAATTTGACAGTCAAAAGATACAGGCCATCTGCAAGATGCCGCCACCCAAGGACAAGTTGGAACTCCGCACCTTCTTAGGAATGGTGGCCTATGTACGCCGCTTCATACCTGACTGTGGCGTTTTGACTACCCCCTTATCCACCATAACTGGCGCCAAATCCAAATTTGTGTGGACCCCCCAATGTGACCTCTGCTTTAGATGCCTTGAGGAGAAGCTCACAACGGCTCCTATCCTGCAATACCCCAAACATGATGGGGAATACCAAATGGAAACCAACGCCTCAGATGCATCCATTGTAAGAGTACTACAGATCAAAAATAATGATGACAACTTCCTGCCTGTTGCTTATGAATCACAAACGTTGACAGATGGCAAGTGTCAATACCTATCCACAACAAAGAACTGTTGACCATCATACACTGCCTAGTCAAATGGCGTTGCTATCTAGAACAACAGGAAGAATTCACGGCAATAAACAACCACAAGTCACCCATATACTTCAAAACCCAAGAAAATTTGTCTTGCCGCCAAGCTGGCTGAATGGAGCTCTTGGAAAGATTCAATATGCTCATACAGTACAAACCTGGTCCCAAGCTTGCCATGGCAGACACCCTCTCACACCTATATGTCCATGCCACAAGAGGGGAAAATGGGCTTGACCCAGATTGGCCCCTCTTGGTATTACAGACAGAAGACAAGGGTTTCCCCCCTGGTACAACCAAAATAACAAAAGAAAAAGTTATCAAAAACAAAGACCTATTTGCTGACGTGTACAGGACCTTGATCAGAAAAGTGTCTGATGGTACTACCATCCCTTACATCCCCATGCACTAGCAAGTAGACACCATCCTATGATATCACACAGATATTGGGCACACCAAGAGTCAAAACCTATACAAATTCCTTAAACACAAGGCCTGGTGGCCAACCCTGTATTGTGATGTTAAGGAAGTCCTAGACCAATGTGAGGTATGCAAGAAATTTTCCAAGAGAAAAACCCTCCAAAGTCAGTACTGCCCATCTGCACGCAACTACCCTTCAAGGTAAGGGCCCTCAACATTGTTGGCCCTATTCCAGGGAAACACAACAATAAAAAAGTCATCATCAACTTTGCCACAAGACGGCCAGTAGCCCAAGCAGTAAAGGCGCACACTGGCAATGACGTACGGAAATTTATAGGAAGAGAAAAAATCAGCAAGTTTGGAAAGCCAGAACTCCTGATAACCTATGGAGGGAAAGAACTAACCTCTGAAAACACCAATTTGTACCTCACTCAAAATGAGGTCAAACATACTGTGACAACACCATACCATCCACAGGCCAATGGACGTGTAGAGCAGCTCAATGGCAGCCCTGTGCAAGCCTTAGCCAAACTCACCGCCGGACCTGAAGACTGGTATAAGCAGCTATCAACTGTATTACTTGTGTGCCAAACCCAAGTGAACAGATCCACTGGGAAAAGCCCATTTGAGCTAGTTTATGGCACACAGCCCAAAATCATCCAAGCACTATCAGGACCTAAGCTGGAAACGTCAAGCAAGGTTCCACCCTGCTCAGATCCCCAGGTCATGCAGGCCAACAGCAAGCAAACAGAAAAAGAAAATGAACATTTACAAAATTTTTGTCTTCATCCAGGATAGACATAAAGTTGGGGACAAAGTTTGGGTCATGAACGTTGATAAAAGCAAACTGCAACCCAAGAAAGTAGGTCCAGCAATCATACTAAAGGTAAAAAATAACACTAACTTTGTACAAGGGCTCATGAAGCGCAAGCAAGACAAAACCCTTCACCATGATTGCCTGAGACCTTGCAAAGCAAGACAAAAACAATGCAAACCCGCCCTGCCCGCCACAGAACAACAGTTAGTCCAGTATGGCGCCTGGGCTCCTGATGACCTCCCTGACAACCTACCCCCAGAGGAGGCCAACCTTCAGTTGGGGGGGGTTGCAACAGCAGGCTTGACCTGCCAGCAAGGTTCCAAGCAAGTGTATTTGTGACCCACAATCTGATTACCCGGCCAATCAAAGCCAGACTAGGAAGTCAACTCAAATTCCCAAATCCAACAACATGAACAAATGATGATCCCTTATGGTGGATACCTTGTTTTGGCGCATGACTCATTTCTAGGGTCAAGCCACCCCCTTCATCATCCAACCGTGTGATCAACACAATCATGTTCCTGTTATCCTTGATTCACAGTGACTATATAATCACTATCTCTCAATAAAGATTATTATCTAGCTTCTAAATATTTTTCCTCTTGTAACTCTGCTAAAACAGCACAGTTACAACATTAATTAACTGGGAAGATTAATTGATAAATAAATGGGATTATAATTAATGAGAATTTAATTATATTGATTAATTGTCTTGACTGTGTCAAGAAGTTTGGTTAAGGTTAAATATAAGTAAACCCCCAAATTTTGGGTTAAAAGCGCCTTTTTGGCAAATTCATTAGGTTAGAAGCACCACCTGGGAAAATTTTGGGGCGCCGCAGTGGTGCCTGGTATAATTTTTGAAGTGTTTTAATGGGTTTTAAGGCAAAAAACAGGTAGGACACGCCATTTCAAAAACAGCATTTCCAAAAACGCCATCTCAAAATAGCCATCTTGATTTTTAGCTATCTCAATTTTATAGTAAAAATACCATTTTGATTTACAGCATTTTAACTAAGAAAAAACAGTTTTAAAATTTTAGATTTTTTGAACTCCAAAAACTACCTAAAAACTTCCCAAAAAATAAAATTAAAAAAAAACATTTCTAGGCTAAAAAAAGCCTCAGGATTTCAAATCTTCAATAAAAAATGGGTCAATTGGTAGCAGCATAGTTGTGTAAAGCCCAAAAGTTAAAATATACCCAAGAACAACTATTTTCATCTATTACAACTTTGATCCATACTTTAAAATAAGCATAGAATTATATCAAATACCAAAAAAAGTCAAAGAATAGTAAAATCAAAGGAAATAAGAGAGAAGATAAAAAATACTTTATTGGGAAAGGACTCAAACATTGGTAGAAAGAGCAACTGGGATAGCTTGGAGATGGTCAAGCTTTCTATCCTTAGGATAGTAGGCAAGGACCACCTTGCTGATTTCAGTATACTTTTTCACTGCCTTGGTCATCTTGGGGGAATCACCCTTGGTCTTTATACCAGTCTTAAAGAGGCGGGCAGAGATGGCCTGCTGGGTTTTTAAATGGACCATGATCTTGTTGAATTTGGGCTTATGAACCCTGACCCTTGTAGCAAACTGGCTATGCCACCCTTCAAGGGAAGAGGTGGCTTTGATTAAACCATCTTTTATCTGCTTAAAGCAGTTCCAGATGATTGATTCACTGCCCTTTCTGATGTGGCGTGCTCCTTGAAAGATACCAACCAATTGAGTTTCAAAATACTCAATAAAGGGCGCAAAGGCTGCCTGGTTGGCTATAATATATGGGTGACAGAGGAGGGCATCATAGAAGGCATTTTTCTCCTCCTTTTTAACCAGAGCAAGGGAAGCAAAGCAATTGAAGACGTCCTTGGCTTCTTTGGCGCCTTCAGAGTTGACCAGCTCATGGAGGTCAGAGCACTTTTGGAGGTGGCGGCAGAGTGCCTGCCAGAAGTGGAAGTAGCATCCCTGAGGAGATCTCTTAAAGACACAAATAAAGGCATTTGCCTGAGCCTGTTCAAAATCCACTACCAGATATTCATGGTAGGGAAGGCTTTCTGGCTGCTTTTTGGGGGGTGTGGAAATCTTCTGCTTGGGATAGGGTCTTCTTCTTGCGCCCTCTGGTCTCCTTGGGCTCCTCTTCAACGGTTGGAAGGATTTCATCAAGCTTGGCCTTTAGGATTGTGAGTGCACGGACATATGTTTCCTGATTCTTGTTGGGAAGGAAAAAGAATACCAGGGGAAGAACTAGATTATCAACCTGCCCATGGATATTCCAAAGCTGGCTGAAGAGCTTTGGGCAGGTTGAAAAAGTGCCATCTGCAAGCCAGGTCTTGCATTTTAGCAGGTTGCATAGATCCTGGCTTGTGGCAAAGCATATAATACGCTCAGGGGCATGTTGACCATCATTATGAAGAAGGAATCTCTCCTCATAGCAGGATAATTTTTATTCCTCAGTAAGGATCAATTGGTCAATGGATGTAGCACTGCTGCCTTCAGTGCTCAGAGCATATCTCTGATCAGTGAGATATCTCTGTAGTTTTGAGGCGCCACCAACAGTTGAAAGTTGGGTATCATTTAAATTAAGGAGGGCATCATTGACAACCTCAGTTGCGGTTTGATCCTTAGTGGTTGGGATAACCTGGCAAAGAAACCAGCAGATAAGTTGATAAAGGGGATCAAAAGTCTCAGCGCAGGCATGGTTGACAGTTAGGGCTTTAAATCTAGTGAACCCATAAGTAGTGAGTATAGCTGGGCAGCCAATGTTATCACATTTAAAGTGATGTTGACAAATGGCTTTTTTCTTGTCATTACAGCTGAATGGTTAAGTGGCAGTCACAGCAAAGGTACCATTTTAATTGCATATATTATGGATGGTATTAAGATCCCAGAGCTCAATTTGGTCATCTGCAGGTGCAACAGGATCAGGCTCCTGCTCCTATTCCTCCTCAGGCTCTGATGTGGGATCAGAGAGGCAATTGAAGTTGAATAACCTCTCTTGGGGGTCTGAGGGGGAGTACACAAATGGAGAGTGGGGAGGGGTAGGACTGTTTCCCTCTGGCTCAGTGATGGAGTTGGGGTCTTGGGGGGAGTTTTGGTCTTAGAAGGCTGCTTCTTTGGGGTAGTCTTGGCCTTTTTGGCCTTTGGAGGAGTGATCTTGGACTTTGAAGCCTTGTAGGCCTTGGGCAAAGCTTTGGTAATTGACTTGGGAGGCATCTAAAAGTGAATTAGTTTAAAAGTATGAGCAATTTGGGGGTTGTTTTTAAAGAGAAAAATGAGAATGTTTTTGATATAAAAAAGTAGTAATTGTTTTACACAGAATTGTAGAAAAAATTCAAAAATATATAATATCAAAATTTCAATGTTTTTTGTTTTGTAAAAATAAAATTTTATTAGTAACGCAATTATGAAAACTTTGAGTTTTGACTTGAAACTTGCTTTCAAAATGGCGTTTTTGAAGTGACATAATTGAGGTGATGTAGCTCAAAAACATAGTGTTTTTGACCATTTTTATATTAAATTAACAAATCTATGGTGGAGCTACCTCAACTGGGCCAAAGAGTAAAACTTGAATTTCTCAAAATCTAGCTTATACAACTGGGGTTAAAAAGTACCCAGTTGTTTAGAGGAGGCTATTAAATATATATTTGCAAAGTTTAGTTAATTTCTTACTTTTTTTAATAATATGATAATTGACGTGAAACTATACTTTTGAAAAGTGGAAATCAGGAATTGTGGTGGGGGAATTGATATAGTGTAGCCTGGCGTCATAGGTAATTTCCCCTTATTTCCCCTATCCATTGTGCGCATTAAATCAATTGGGTGATATGAAACTCAGTGGAATTTGAAGTGACGTAAATCAAAATGGCATAATCACCCCCTTCCATATTAAAATCACTATTAAAACATTTTATTAAGAGATCCCTTATCAATGTATCCATGTATAATAAAGTTATAAATTACATATAACAAAACTGGTTTTTTTACCCAGCAATGACAATCACTAGAAGGACTATCATAGTGGCGTCTATTTAGGTTGTTCTTAGTATAAGTATCTTGGATTAATACTATAGGAACATCTTCTGGCACTATATAGCAGGCTTTGTTTTAGTTTGGGTATAAGCTTAATTTAGTTAAGATAAATAGCGTGATTCAAAATGAGGTAAAGCCAAGATGGCGTAAACACGCCCCACACTAAGTGATTTCATATATAAATAAAGTTAGCAAAATATGATTTAATTAATCTGACTCAAAGTGACTGAATTGAGATGGTATAAATTCAAGATGCCACATTAATAAAATATATGTAAATTTAACTATTTTATTGTTTTTTTTATTTTTTGTGATTCAAAATCACTAACACAAAAAACACAAACTCAAATTAAATCTGAGATGGCGTAAAATTGAAGTGGCATTTTTAAGATGACATGTCCTACCAAACAATCACATAGGACATGCTCCACAGTATTTTAGCCCTGTGGATACTTTTTCTTCTCTAGTATAAGTCTGAATATGTCTATCTGGACTGAGACCTCTTCACATTTCTTTACATTTGATTTATTATGCAATGTAAGAGGATTCCCAAGTACACCACAATGTGTATTCTTTGTAATGTATATAGTTCTGAGAATTGAAAAACTTTTTGTTAGTTGATATGAGCCAGTTTATGTACCTAGTATATGAAAATTTGAAAAACATTCCCTCTGATGTCCTTCTCAAGTCTTCCCCCCTACTTCAGTAAACAAAATTAATAAAGGTTTTAATCTATTCACAAGTTTGTTAACCAACTTTATTTGATGGTGAATTGAAAAATTCATTAAAAATTGCCAATTTTAAAATTTCATTTGCTAATTTGAATTGGATTTTCTTTGTATTTGATTTGTATATATTCATATTTGATAACAGGATTCTTTTTATATATTCATAGATGTATTCATCAAAATTCATTTGAAAATCTGATAAGATTTCACTGATTTCTTATAATTTGATTGTTGCTCCCACTTCATATGATTCCCTCACCCAAGTTGAACACCCTGCAGGTGATTATAAATGGAAATTGGTTGCTTCCTTGTTTTAATATCAATTCATATTCCTTGAACTATTTTATTGATTTCTCTTTGACTTCTTTGAATTACAGGAGCTATCAGTTTTTGATAGCCACCATATACACCACTTGGTGTATATGGCGTCATTTAAACAACCTATTTCCCATTTCTTGATGTAACTAAAGAGAAGGTAAGTAAAAGACAAAGGAACTCAATGATTCTTTCCCCTGAGGCCCCTTCAGCCACAGGCAACCCATTGGCAAACTTCATGAGCGCTAGGTGCTCTTCAATAATCTTTCTTGGTTTTATCTGTCTTTGCTTTTTCACAATTCCTTCTTCCATTTGAGTTCCTTTGTTGATAAAGTTTCCTCCATTATTAAGGCACTTATGAATCTTGATTGCTCTTCATTTTCATTGTTTGATTCTGTTTCCATTTTAATGCTGCAACTAAACCAATTAAAGTTCAGAATTTGATTGGAGAAGACAACAGTCTAATATAAAGGACAGGAATAGTAAGAATAATGTGTTTTTTATTGTAGAATATTGTGATTAATATACTATATGGGGAAGCCACAAGGCCACAAGGGGATGACATGGTGGCATGTTCCATGTAGGGTTCAAAGCCAAGGAATAAGTCATGTGGGGATCAGCAGGTCAAATTGATAGCACTCCTAATTAGGAGAAAGTACCTGCAGTTTGACATTGTCATCAGATTGGTTCATTTTTTTAGACACATCAAGGGGCAACTAATCAAGCGCCCATGTGTATCATAAGATACGCTGACAGGCAAGTCTGAAAACTTGGTTACAACACCCTCCTTGCTCCCTGCTTGTTGTTAGAAACCAGGATTGGAGTCTACAGGAGATCTGGGAAGGTTTGTACAAACAACCTTTGTGTGGGGATGGCACAGCAGGGGTGCAAGCAATTGTGGTGAAGCTTCTTGGTGTCTCCTTGGGCATCTTCAAGTTGGTAGGTGTGGTTTTCATTGACCGCAGCTACCTTGAAGGGCCCCAAGTGGTTTGGTTTTAATTTGGCTGAAAATGGGTTGAGGGCATAGACAGGGTCACCTATAGTGTATCAGGCCTCAAGGTGCTTTTTCCACTCTCAATCTGCTTGTGTTCAATGTCTTGGGCCTTGGCATGCCACTGGCTCAAGGAAGGAGTAGTCAACAAAGGGGGTTTCCTGGGAACTGTGGATTGTAATTTTCCTTGTTCTACTCCTGTCAAACTGACAGGCAACCCAAAGGCCAGAGTGTTGGGGCTGAACCTGGTGCACCTGTTTATTCTTGCTTGTAAGATGAGTAGGGTGATGAGCAAGTGTTCAGTCCACGCAGTATTGGGATGCTCCTGTGTGAGTTTGGCAATCTGTTGGACCAGTGAGCCATTAAATTGCTCTACACATCCATTGGCTTATAGATGATAGGAAGTTGTGACTATTTATTGGAGGGCATTCTTGGCGCAATACGCCTTTATGATATGTCAAACAAGCTTGGGACCACCATCCATTATTAATCATTTGGGTTTCCCAAAGCAGGCCACAATTTCCTTGCCAATGAAGTGGGTGATGGTGGTGGCAGTATGATTATTTGTTGCTACGCTACTGGCCAACAGGTGAAGTAATCAATGGCTGTTATGATGTACTTCTTCCCCAGTCTGTCTTTTGGGAGGGGCCCAACAATATTGAGGGCCCACTGCTAGAAGGGTTCCATGGCATTAATGGGCAGGACATACTTGAGAGAGGCAGGTTTAGATGTATTCTTTTTACACAACACACATGTTTTGAGGATATCCAAGATGTCTTGGCGCATATGCGGCCACCAGACCTTACGCTTCATTATTTCAAAGAGGTTACATCCTCTGATGTGACTTAAGGTGTGGTGGCAATGTAGTATGGTGTTGCCCTGTTGTGTGATGGGAATTTAGAAAGTCTTTTCACAAGTCTCAGCCTGACGGCAGACGTTGACAGCATTGGTGGTGAACTGACTTTCATTGTCCTTTAGCTTGGAGATGGTTATCAAATTAAGGCCTTTGTAACAGGTTGCTTCACAACGGAGGTAAAGCATTGGTCAATATGGGTCCAAGCCATTGTCCCTGGTGATGGATGCTACATAGAGCCTTAAGAGGGCAGCTGCAGTAATACATTCCATTCCAGGCTTGTACTTGATGCGCAACTGGTAGGGGGATAGGCACTTGACCCAGCCTGATTGGTGGTGTTTCAAGTTGGACTGTGTGTTAAAGTACTGGAGTGTGACTGTACTACAGTTTTTTGGGCTGTGGTTTCACAAAGAGGTTGAATTGTGATGAATTATATAGGTTGAAATTCAAAACAATAGTATTGGCCTTGGAGAGACTTTCATAATAGTAATGAATTACTCAGAAATCAATTAGGCTGTACTAATTGAGGGCCATAATGAATAATCTGAATTGTTTGGATTATGAGACTAGGTGTCTCAAACCAAGTGATTAACTGGGAAGGTTAATTAATTGATACCCTTGAATATGATTAACAAGGATTTAATCATAGGGCCAAAATGGACTTGACTGTGTCAAGTAAAGACTTGTTGTCTTCAAACAGATTAATTAACTGGGAAAATTAATTATATATACTGGGAATATAATTAATAAGGATTTAATCATATTGTTTAAATTTTCTTGACTGTGTCAAGAAGTTTAGTTAAGGTTAACAAAAAACCACAAATTGTGATTTAAAAGCGCCATTTTGGCAAATTTATTAGGTTAAAAAGTGCCGCCGCGCCACCTAATTGATTTGTAAAGCGCCAAGGCACCGCCTGAGAAAGTTCCTGGGTGCTGTGGTTGCGCCTGGTTTGAGTTTCAAAGCGTTTTAATGAGTTTTTAACACAAAAAACCATTAAATGCAAAAAATGGCTAGATGTAGACAATAGTGTATATGCATTCAGGATTAATCAGCTGGTTTCCAGTTGGAACAAGAATAGATTGGATCAGGAATACATATATTCCACAGGGTTTTGGCGCCAGAAGTCCAGAATGTTCAAGCCAAAGCAATATATTTCCACAGTAGGAATCAGGTGATTCTGGAATGGTTTAGGGCGCATTCTTATAGGTTAATAGTGTGAAGATATTTTTTGGTAAAGATCTGGATTTAATGACGCTGTCATGTCATAAACCATGTGATAGGAATCCAGGTGTGATTCCAGAACCAGATGGGTTTTCAGCTGAATGTACCCTGATTGATATATAATGGAAACATGATAGTAATTAATAAAAGATGATACTTATGTGTAAAATGGTTGCTTTCTTCTCAATATTTTTATGCTTTGTGTTTTTGGTTTTTAACTGAAATAAGACTATAATGGAATGAAAGAGATATTCTGCAGCTAAGTCTATGGGAAGCAAAAAACGTGGAAGTGATCACCAGATGGCAAAAAGTTTAACATCAAGATTGCTTGCCCGGAATCCAAGCTCATTGAAGCTTACATAAAGGATTCCCCATCAAACTGTAAAAGAGTTGGACTGGGATAATGAAGAAGCAAGCATGAATTTCCTGGATCCACACATGGAGTGACTTGTGATCTGTCAGGACGCAGGGTGGAAAGGTGGCCCCTTCCAGGTAACAGTGCCTTTCTTGACAAGTGCACAATTGCCACTAATTCTTTATCATGTATTGGGTAAAGTTGTTCTGATTCAGTGATCTTCCTGGATTTTTATGCCACAGGGAGGAAGTTGCCCTTGTCATTTTCCACCCGTAACACGCCCCCTGTTGCCCTGTCAGAGGCATCAGTCTTGAGTTTGTATTGGCGGTTCCAATTGGAGAATTGCAGTACAGGCACAGTTGTAAGTCTTTGCTTCAATGTCTAAAAGGCTTGATCTCTGGCAGGGGTCCAATGTAAGCGCTGTTTAGTGTTCAGGAGCTCAGTGAGGGATGCAATTAGTTCCCTGCAATTGGGAATAAACTTGCGCATGTAGGCAACCATGCCTAAGAATGTACACACATGGCCCACATTGGTGGGCGGTGACATACTGGTTATTTCCTTAATTTTGGCAGAGTTGGGCTTTATTACTTAGGCAGAGATGGTTTACCCAAGGAACAGAAGGCTGACTGTGACAGATTCAGGTCCAACCAGTCAAAATTGGTGTTATCTTCCCTTTGACTCTTATTACTGTTACCTTTATGTGACAAAGCTTTTAGGAGCTTTGCCTTCAGGGAGGCAATTTTGTGAGACAACACTTTATTGTCATCTTGCCAACAAGCCATAATTTTGATACTCTTTTTACCCTATTTCTTAGCGCCTCAACTTCAAAAATTAGCTCTGTCCTTAACTTGTTATAAAATTATATTGAACCCAATTAACAGGTTTCAGGAGTCCCATACATAAACTTGCTTTCCTTGTGAAGGGGTTCCCTCTTTGGCAAAATAGTTGAAATTTAGTTCCTCAAAAGCCGTCTTCACTTCTACCAAAAATTCCTCAGGTGCTATCTTAGAGACCTCCAAACTTGCCTAAGCCTCCTCAAGTGAACTGGTAGGAACTTCCTTCCTATCAGCAGCAGTTTCTACACAAAGCACCCCAATTTTGCTCTTTCAAATGATAGTAAAGAAGAAATGGTAATTAAAAAGTAGTTTGAGGTGAAAGCATTAAAATTCTCAATATATCTTCTTTAAAAATTAGCTGTTTTTTATATACCATTCAGGGCATACTTGGCTAAAACCCCTCTGGTTCCTAAATCAACCTATGATTTATATCATGTGGTCTATGACATTTGAGTCATTCAAACCTAGATCTTTACCTAAAAGATCCCCTGTAATTCTCAGCCTATGAGAATTAACCTACAATGAGAAGTAGTCACCTGACGACATTCATCTCAATGTATCAATTTGGCATGGAGCTTCCTCAGCTCCTGGTGCCAAAACTGTGTGGAATATACACATTTCAAAACTTAGTATCAATTTTCCAACTGAGACCAGCTGATTAAACCTGAATCCCTAGAAATCATTGTCTTTATTTAGTTATCTTTGCATTAAATGTTTTTTTTGCCTTAAAGCCCATTAAAACTCCATAAAACTTGAACCAGGCGCCACTGCAGCGGCCAGCAATTTTCCCTGGCTGCACCCCAGCCCCTGAAAAATTTACTGGGCGGTGCATTGACGCTTCTCAAATCAATTAGGCGGCGCAGCAGCGCTTCTAACCTAATGAATTTGCCAAAACAGCACTTTTACCCACAATTTGGGGGTTTACTTTTGATTAATATTAACCAAAAATTTTGACGCAGTCAAGGCAATTAACCAATATAATTAAATCCTCATTAATTATATTTACATGTATTTATTAATTAATCTCCTGGTTAATTAAATTGTTTTTGAGACGCCTAGTCTCCAAGATTGATTTGGCCAATCTTGCCTTCTGTTCTTTTATTGAATATAGATACTAAGTTTTCAGGAATCTTTATCTGAAGAATTCCAGCCAAACCTATCTGCATAAAACAAACAGCAAAAAACAGAGCAACTTTATATTGTGGAGTTTTCTTTTGGCTAAATACCTAACGGTGACTGTTGTTATATCACACTGGCTTGGTGAATTTCCATTTGGAAGGCTTAGCCTTCAATTGGTTTTTCCAAAGGGTGTCAAGGACAGCATCAAGGTGTTGGAGGTGTGTGTTTTTATCTTGACTGAAGACAATAATTTGTCAAGGTACACAACAACAGATTTTCTAATCAATTCTTCAAATGCTTTTTTCATCAACATGGCAAAGGTGGAAGGAGCATTGGTCATTCCAAAGTTCATGACCTGGCACTCAAGCAACCTGTAGCATCTGCAGAAAGAAGTCTTTGCCTCATCCCCTGGTGCAATGCAGACCTGGTTATTCCCTGCGGTGAGATTGATCTTGTTAATGACCTTTGCTTCTGTGAGTGTGTCAAACAAGTTGTCACTCTACAGCAGGGGGTCTTTTTTTCTTAATGATCACCTCATTTAAGGCGCAGTAGTCTGTGACCAAGCAAAGGGACATGTTCTTCTTGGCTATAAAGAATACCACAGCCCCATATGACAAGAGCAAGGGGCAGATGAAGACCTTATTGAGTGTGTCTATAAGGTGCTAGTAGAGGTCTCATCTTCTTTTGGTGTTAGGCTATAGAGAACATACTTTGGGAAGCAACCTTTGCAGTTGTACAGCATGATGGATCTCTCAAGAAGGGGGTAGTTAGTCCATTGTTTCATTGAAAACATCCTTATATTTCTCAAGGAGCGTGAAAAGTGCTGGTGGAGGTGGAGTGATCAAGGGGAGGGCCACAGGTAATTCAGCGCAGTTAACTTCAACTGAGCATTTATTGAAGTCTAGTTTCACCAACTTGAAATCATACAATTCTGTTTATGTTATTTTGACAAACACAGTGTTGTGAAGTAACTTGCTCATTTTGAGAGGGTATATCTGAAACCCCACTCCATTTCTATTGAGGGTAATTAAAGACATATCACATTCAATGTAGGGACAGTTGTGAAAAAGCCATTCAAGGCCAGCAATGACATTGTGGCTGGACCCTGCCATGATTGGCCCAGAGAGCTTAACAGTGGATGTTTTTCATTCTCACAGAGAAGGTTACTATCTCATGGGTAATTACTACTCTATGGAAATTAGCCACTCATATTGCCTTGAATCTGCTTGGCACCAGGTCTAACTATTGAGAGTCAGCAAACGCCTGGTCAACCATAGTGTGATTGGCCCCAATATCTACCAATAGTTTGTGGGTATTCCCACAGAAACATAAGGGTTAGACCAAGCAAGTTACTTTATTTAAAGAATGGCTTTCTTGAAGAACAGGGTTGTTGCTCTGGACCTGGAATACGTCAAGGGCTTCAACTTCATGCACATTGTAATTGAAGGGGTTCTTTGCAAGGAGGGATTAAGATTGAGGGTCAAGTGGGGTTGTAGAACCTCTTGTAACTACAACCCCCAGGCTTTTCCCTGGTCCTCAATTTGTGCTAACTGGAGTTTCCCTTGCAGGGACACTTAAACTCATTTTCCTGCTGGTGGGGTTGGCATCAGCCTACTTGATTGTGGGTACTGCCAGGTGCAGAACAAGGTTAGGGTGGTGCGTTATTGTATCTGCAGAAGCCCATTAAAGCCTGATTGTTGGCCTCAAAAATGGCCTTGTAGCAGTTGTCAATGGAGGTGCAGCAATCTACAGTGACGCACATGCAGATATGGGGTTTGAGCCCATTAACTATCAAGGTAAGAAGCATGATGTTCCTATCAGTCAAGGCTTCTGGGGTGGCAACAAGCGCTTGTTGCCAGGCAGCAAGGTATTTAGGGACAGACCAGTCTGTTTAATGGCCAGTAGGGGAGTCATACCACATTGAGTGAAAAATTTTCACTGTAACAAGACTTTGCAGCATCCCTGAACAACACCCAGGTAATCTCTTTTTCTTAGCTGGTCCAGTAGGTGAATCAGACTGCCGCAAGTCCTGTTAGATGGCCTGAAGCAGTGGCAGCCCACATGAGCTCAGGTACTTGGCATATACAGAGGTGTGTTTTGTGGAGTGAAGCCAACTGACAATGTCAGCTCCTTTGACACCTCCCGTAATGGATTAATATGGAGGTTGATCATGTGTTGAGAGAGGTCTGATTGGGGCAGGGTGACACTTGTGTTGCGCTGCTCAATACAGAGTCAGTTATACATGCTTGTAAGTACCAGTTGGTCTTGATAGATGACATAACATTGGGGATGTCCCCTTTGGGGATTTTAAGAATGTTTCTTGATGGGGAGTAGTCATACGGCCCGTACTACTTCCTTTCTTAGGGGAACTTTTTTAGGTAGGTTGTGAACCTACTGCTGCTACCACTGTTGCAACTGAACCAATGAGGATTCAGTATTTGAATTGGGGAAGAAACCAATAAATAGAAAGGACAGTAATAATAAAAATAAGGTATTGTTTATTATAGAATACTATGGTTAATATACTATATGGGGAAAGCCACCAGGCCACAAGGGGGTGGCATGTTTTGTGTAGGGTTTGGAGCCAAGGAATAACTCTTGCATGATCAGCAGATCAAATTGGTAGCACTCCTAATTAGGAGAAAGTGCCCACAGCTCAACATTGCTACCAGATTGGTTCATGACATTAGCCACCTCAAGGGGCAACTCATCAAGCGCCTCCTGTGTATTGTAAGGTATGTTGGCAGGCAAGTCCGGAAACTTGATTGCAACACTCAGTTCCTTTCTTTTTTTTGGAAGGAATTCATGACACAATTAGGTGTCCATCTTTCACTCAGCATGACTCTACCATCCCCAATCAGATGGTCAAACCAAGCGTACCCATCAGACACCAGAATTCTTTTCTCCACTGCTTCTCCAATAAACAACAAGATGACTGGCCCTCTCACCTTTCCTTGGCCCAATACTCCTATAATGCTATACCTCACTCATCTATTAATATGACCCCATTTATGGCAAACTTAGGATACACTCTGTGCTTTCTTCCCTCCGTCAGTTCTTCTGTCTTTTCTCTGTCACCAGAAGAGGTCCTGGCTCAGTTCAACTCATCTAGGATTCCTTAAAGCAGAATCTCTCCAAGGCCATCAAGGTTTACAAGGTCCACACTGATTGACAATATCAGGAAGGGAAGACTATCCAGGTCAACAACTTGGTATACCTAAATACCAAGAACTTTCCTATCAAATAGGCTTCTTGCAAGCTTGGCCCCCAATTCATAGGACCTTTTTGTGTAATCAATAGGATCAAGAAGGTGGTGTATTGTATCCAAATTCCTCCTGGATAAATCATGATGTTTTCCATGCTTCTCTTCTTAAACTTCAGGTTGTTTCTCCTCCCCTGCATCAGAACAATGTGATACCTTCTCCACACCTGGCTAAGGAACTCCTGAGTACAAGGTGGACTCTATAATTAACCATTGCTATCACAATAGGAAGTTACAGTATCTAGTTCTTTGGAAGGGATACCCTTTAGAGGAGAGTTCATTGGAACTGTCATCCAATCCTACAAAATGTGCTGACCTTCTTTATTCCTATATTCAAGCTCATCCTGAGCTTAATCTGGAGGGGGTAAAGTTGTGCCCTGCCCAAAAGGGAAGGTCTTATCACAACTAAGTTTGAATTAAAACTTAGATTTGAATTTAGAATTTTAATTAGTTTTAAATCAAAAGTTACCTGGGTTTTTGGTTTGTGTTTTTGATTTTGCTCTTTGTTTTTGGGTTTTCTTTTGATTTGTGTGCTGGAGCACAAATTACTACTGAAAAAAAGGTTTTTTTATTTTTATCTTCCTGCTTACGCAACCACTGTCTTCTTACCTGCAGTATGCAGATCTTTGGCTTGCTGTTGCCAGTAGTTCCTACCACTATGTATCCCCCTTTTATTTATCAAGCTCACCTGTCAAGAAACTCTATCCTTGCCATTAAAAAAGCTTCCCAGGACTTGGCTTTTATGCCATATAAATAAAGACACCAGAAAAAAAGCTCTTAAGCTGAAATTCTAACTGGGTTTCCCCAATCACCACCACAGGTTTTTTACTTCAATTTCTTTATTTTCCTTTTTTCAATCTTCAAATTCTAACTACAAAATTTACTTAGGAGCTCATCTTTGTTAAGTTTAGGCTTATAGTAAATTACAAAAATTTTAGGTCTCAATTTGCTTCCTGATTTTATTAGAGTTAAATATCTAGTATAGTTTGTATGGAGATAGCTAAACAACAAGCAATCAGCTTGCTGTCACCATTTTTTATTAGGGATAGTTTAACTAATTTTATGTTGAGATATTCTCATGGTGAAACTCCTGATAATGATATACCCTTAGTTACCAACAAATCTTTATTAAATACCCTGTTCTATGTAGTTTGTTTAGGTCTAGTTAAATCAATGACATCTTTTGTGTCAAATCACAAGTTTTTAGCAGGTCTCTTAAAAGTACTTTTACAAGCTGTACTGGCCTTACTTTACAGTAGTTTTAAAACCTATGGTGATAAGCAAAAAAACTTCAAAATTAAATGAATCCAACTTAGATGTAAATGAAATCAAATAATCTGAAAACAAAATTGATAGGGCCCAAATCTATTGTAAATTAATATAAATTCACTGAGTTCTAATTTCTTTTTCATATTAGCTATTTTTGTTTACATCTGAGTTGAATTCATTTAATTATGAAGTTTTTTTGCTTGTTGCCATAGGTTTTAAAACCACTTTATCTTTTGAGCTTAATTTTGAATGCTTTGCACAGTATTGTACATAATCTTACACCCTATTGGACAAGACCTTACACCATCCCGCAAATTTGATTTGAAATTTGGACCAAGTATTAGGCAATCCCACATTTTTAAGTTTAGGTTCTGAAGTTACAGTATGAGTTGATTCTTTTACAGATGAATTGAATTTGCACAGAGATGAGGTTTTTTAGTGCCATAGCTTTGAAAACTACTGTATTTTATGGATTCTATATTTGGCTACTTCTTGATTTTTTGCCCAATTAAGAAATTATTGTAAATTTTATAGAAAGTTATATAGGTAAATTTTTTAATACTAACATGTTTTTAATAATAATTTATGTTCATATTCAAATGAAAATAATTATAATTATGCCTTTAGGAAGAATAATATTTTAACTCTCAATTTCTTTTTCACATATAGAAAAAGTCAAATCTTTTATTTGTATTTATATTAAATATTGAATTAAAGGTTTTTTAGCTTCAATTTTGCACTTTCAACTTTATCTCTCTATTATAAGGAGTAGTAAGATCTATTATATGTTCCAATTTAAATTAAGATGTGTTTTAAATTACATCATTTTGGGCACTTCCACCTTAGTTTTTCTTTATTTTAGCTACTAATAAAAACATTGGAAAAAAGGCAAATATGAAAAATATAAATTGTTTAGGCAAAAAATATTGAAATAAGGTACATAGATTTGAAAATTCATTGATTTTAGGTTTCAATCTCTGCACTTAAATTTTAGCAACTTGTCCATTTTAACATGTGGGTCATTATTTTAGGGATTATGCCATTTTCTAATACACATGCTGCCCAAGTTGCAGCATAACACAGTTCAATTTGAAAAAATCAAATTACAAATGTTTATATTTAAAACAGTAACAACTCAAAAAAAATAAATATTTTTAATACTGTAAACTACCAAAACAAAGCTAATAATTTTATCTTTTTATTGGTGTTAAAATATTAATATATATATTATCAAATATTAAAGCAAAATCAATTTAAAAGAGCATATGTCAGATTTTATTATATTATTTTGATAATGAAATAAAATAGATTGCTTTAAGCTTAAAAAAGTTAATTTTTCAATGATAAATATATGCTTTTTATTTGATGAAATTAAAGATAAGATCAAGAGCATCATTTCCACATTTTATTTTATTTAAAAAGCTTAATTATTTAGGATTTTATGGTAGTTTAAAGTTAGGACGTTAATTTATTTGACTGTTTAGATGAATTTTGAGGTTCAAGTGAACTGCGAACCTCAAATTAAGCATTTTTTAAATACAATTCTTTAATATTTTATCATTTTAAAAATATGTGGAACAGTTATAATTAAGTTAATACATCATTTTAATTGATTTGCATAGATTACAAAGAGGATATGATGTAATTTAATGCTTAGCTGATACACATATATCACTTGTGCATGAAAACTGGGGATTTCATTTATTCTAGAAATATAAATTCAAGTTGAAATTGTAAATAAAGCTATCACATCATTTCTTTCAGAATGGTGTCATAAGTCTTGGTATATAAGAGCTAAAGCACCACATAAGGTTTACTTCAAACCATCTTCACAAAAAGATATAATTCCTGCAACCAGCACTCTTTTGCAAAGCATCTCTACAAAGCATCTCTTTATCAGCAATCACAAATCCATTATTATGGAATCTGTTAACTTTACTTCTGCCATGAAGCCATTTTTGTCACTGGGAGCATCAACAAAAAGAGAAAGAATTGCTAAGCTAAAGAAAGCATTCCTCTTTGTTTCTGGAGGCAATATTAATTCCTTCATCAATCATTTCCTCACTCAAACTGAGTTTAAAAAACAGAGTTCTGTTCTTTAATTAAAAATCAGAAACTAAATGGGATAATTGACAACTTAAAGAATCTTCTGAAATCTGCTCCTCAAAAGCATCTCCCAGCCTTGAGATCTCTGGTTACTTCCAGTCACTCTTTAAAAGAGCTTACTGATATGGGATTTAATATAACCAAAAGTGAGTTTGAATACTCAAGAAAAATAAATAAAAATAAAAATGTAAGCTTAAACAAAAAAAGCCAAAAAGATAATAACTATTCATTAAAAAAAGAAATAATCAAAAAATAATTAAAAAACTACTGGAAAATTCTTTTGAAACAAGCCAGTTTACAAAAAAAGCACCAAAAAAATTTATAAAGACATTGAAAAAATGAATGAATATTCAACTTAAATAAAATATTCTCTATTAAAAACAAAAAAAGAAATATATGAAAATATCAAAATAAAAAATGGAATTTCAATATCACTTTCAACTTATTATAAATTAATACCAAAAATATAGTAAAGAGTAAAAAAACTGACATGAGTAATATTTGCAATTTAAAAATATTGTTAGAAAAAAGGAAAGAAGAATGTGAAAGTAAAAACTTACCAACACCAGAATCTATAGACAGTGACTTAAAGACTATTAAACAGCACCAAGACTTTTATGTTCATCAAAATAGGGAATATAAAAAAGATATTAACAAATTAGATGATGAGTTTTGTGTTGTAGGTATAGATTATAAAGAAAACTTAAAGGTTGGAAGTGGTCCAATTGAGACTAATAATTGCTTTTATTAAAAAACCTATCTCATTATTAGGGGTTGCATTAGTTTTTAAAGAAAACAATAAAATTAAATATGAATATCATGATTTTTTGTCCCAAATATTATCACATGAATATTTATTTTCAGGTAAATCTTTAATAAGTCTTCTTAAATTAGATAGATTTAAAAAAATAAAAATATAAAAATTGTGGACTGATAATGGAAATATTTTAGATCATATGAATTTTTAATTTACTTATTTAAAGAGACACCTAAATATATTAAGGGTTCCATAAAATATAATTGTTTTGTTGAATGTCATGGAAAAAGCATTATTGGTGGTCACTTTGGTGTAATATCAAAAATGTTAAAGGAAAAAGAAAATGAGCTTTATATTAATAATATTAATTATCTTAAAAATATTTTTGAGCAAGAAGAAAAAGAAAAGAATTATATAAATCAGTGCTATCAGGCTCAAATATTTCTCAAAAGTCATTCTTTTATATTTATAAAAGAAAAGTTAGGCCTATAAAAAGAGAGCTTAGAGTTAAAAATCTGTGCATTAATCTTTCATATTTGATGAAAGATGGGAAGCTATATACTTTACCTCTAACATTTGAAAGTTTATCATAATATTCTGATATAACTTATCATTTGGAATCAAATGATGATACTAGAGAAACAAAAATATCATAAGATGCTAGTGATGTATTGGAGCAAGTTCATGAAGTAGGGCAACTTACTAGAGGATGTATTTTAAATAGAGTTATCAGTCTTTCAAAAACAACAACCTTTTTTCTGAAACAAACTAAGAATAAATATGATGGGCCAAAGATAGGGTAATAGCATTTATAGCTTTGGGGCTGCTATTACTCTCCCATGCAACTCATCATAAATATTTTTGGTTTGTAGTAGCACTTAAGATATTTTCAGCCATATTATAAGTTACAATTTTCAATTCTAAAATTGGTGAATTATTTTCAAAAAAATTCATCTAAAGCCAAGATCAATTAAAATTTGACATTGATTGTATTTTAACCTTTCTGAATAATTTGAATAATGTGATTAAGTTATAAAATAATCAATCTGGCGCCTAGGCATAACAAGAAAAATAATGACCCATATGTTTTATTCTCTGTCAAGGTTAGCAAACAATTGGTTTGTTTCATTTGTATTTTATTAGAATGCCAGAAAAACAGTACTTATAATATTGTTTGTCGGAAAATTGTGTAGATGGAACAAAATTTATTAACACGTGGTTACCAGATAAACATATACAAAGTTTATTTGAGTTAGATAAAATATAGAGTATAGAAATTTTTATCAGAAGTAATATTTAGTCTAATATTGATATTTAATGCAGTGAAGATGTAGCGTTTAGTCGTTACTGATTTCACGGCATCGATGCTAGTGAATTCTGACGGAACTAATTTTAGGATGGCTTGTGCTATGCTAGGCCCCATGTCGAATTTTCAAATGTTCTGTTTAAAGCAGTGAAGATTAAAAGGCAATTATTCAAAAACAGCTGTTGAATCATGGTTGGAAGGAATTTATAATAAACTAGCATAGATTAAGCAAAAAGGAAATAGGGATGAAATTTTGCTGCATGATGTGGGTGGCATAAATTGTTTTAGTGTTCTGTTTAAAGCAGTGAAGATTAAAAGGAAATTATTCAAAAACAGCTGTTGAATCACGTTTGGAATTAAATCTATAAATAAACTATTATAGATAAGTCAAAAAGGAAATATGGGTGTAATTTTGCTACATGATGTGGGCGGCATGAAAGTAAAAGTTGTGGTGGAAACGCTGCGAGGCTAAATCTATAGCTACAGCTCTCAATGGATAGATGCTTTATTGTATCAATGATTTAGAATAAATTTGTAACCTATGGTGAAACTAATTGACAAAACTGCGAAGCAAGAGAAGCCGTGGTAAGTCATTTTTCACGTGGAACAATTGTCAGGTGTGATTTGAAAAATCTCATGCAAAGCTGTATCGAAAATGTTTTGTTTCTGCATTAAAAATAATCAAAAAGAATAATTAAAAAAGAGATAAAATAATTAAAATATAATAAACTATTAATTAAAAATAAAAATGTAATTAAAATATAAAAAAATATAACCTTAAATATATTAAAATAAATATTAAAATAAATATCAAAAGGTTGATAAAAATGATTAAAATGTAACAAAACATTAATAAAAATAAAATAAAAATTCATCTTTACATCTGCCCGGGTGATAATCTACGAATTGATGTAGAGATATTCAACTGCTATACATGTGAACGGGCCACTAAGTTCTCAGAATCATCTCCAGTTTTCTATCCAATCAATTTGGTCTAAAGAAGTGTCGCTGTTCCTGCAGGTGAAACCTGGGCCACTTCTCAAGAACTACTAAACCTATGCCTAGCACTTGCATCATGCAAAAATGAACTACGACTTAGCATGTTCCTTGCTTGCATCTCTGGCCCTATATAATACTTCCTTTCCCCAAACATAAAGTGACAACCAATATTTATCTTGAATATGCTTGCTTTAACTCATTCACTTCACTCAAAACCAGTTTGTTTACTATTTCACCAATTTTTTGAGGGGAACACAGGTTTATTAGGGTTCAGAGACAGCGTTTAAAAGGAAACGCAGCCGTGGGGGGGAGGGAAGTGAGAGATACCAGAGGAAGGGGTAGCTGTCTGCAGGCCCTCTGTGTGCCTGTCTTTCCATTGAATGGCTCCCTCAACTATGAGGTGGGATGAGTCAATAATGGTATCCATAAGTTTCCTGTTCCCAGGAATTGTGTGGCCTAATTTGTCTGTACGGATCATAGTATTGTCCATTAGGGAGCAGAATTTCTCCTTCATGAGTGACACCAGGTTAGGTACATTGTCAAAGATTACATCTATATGGGTAGTGTGGATGAACACAGTGCAAGATGATAAGCAACTGCTCAAACTACTGGGGTTTCCCGCTTGAGACTCCTCATGAAGAAGATGTCAAACTTTGGTTGAAAAATGGACAGAGAGGTTCAACATGGCGGCAACCTCTGTCCAGAACTGCAACACAACTATGCAATCAAAGAATTTGTGTTCCAAATTGGCATCTTGGAATGAGCACAGCCCACACTGGCAAATTGGGATATCCACTGGGAATGTTGATTTACTCCAGAAGGCCTCGTTAAACAGTCTTCAAGTCAGAGTCTGTGCGCCTGTTGTCACCATTGGTACCCGCGTCAGGGTAGCCATTTCTTTGGGGGTGATTATGATCAGTGTGCTGGCTTCTACCCACTTGTGAACCATCTTGGGGTATTCTGGCTTGGGCTTTGGGTCTTGGACAACCTTCTTCCCACACTTGGACACCACCGTCTTCTGGTGGGTGACAATGCTCTTCATATCCAGATTGTACTTGATCTGTCTGTTTCTGTCTTCCAGATGCAAGCCCTTGAGGTCCCAATTCTGTGGACCAGCATGATCTAGATTCTTAGAGATTTACCATTCATTGGCTTGCATTATTGCCAAGCAGTGGTGCCAGTACTCTGGAGTGTCTTTGGGGGGGTGTGAATCTCTTTCTCTTCAAGAACCATTGTCTTAGACCAAATGTCAAAGGGTTGGGTATCTGGATAGCCCACACCCAGTTAACTGCTCTGCCCGCTGCTGGTGAGTCAGTATGGGCTGCTAGTAGTTCCCTTAGTCCTTTCTCCCACATCCTTCTGCTTTACTATTTCACCAATACAGATGATCCCTTTATTACTTGGTGTGTTTTTGATGGCAGATGCAATTAAAATCTCAAACAAAAAGCCTAAGGACTACTATCCCATATGGCAGAGAAGAAATGAAAAAAAATTCCCCACTTAGCATGTGTTATAATCAAGAACACATCATGAATAAAAAAGTTAGCAAATACCGTGACATCTGTGGAGTTTATTATTTCAGAACATACTGCATCCCAAAGGAATGCAAGGATTGTTATGTCTCCATCAGTTGTTATCTGAAGAATGACATGAGCTATTCAGCTAGCGACTTCAAAAAAAAAAGGTCAACTTTATGCAAAAAAAAATAAAATTTTATTTTATTTGCTTTTAGAGAAAGCTTTTCATGTGTAGATCAATGTACTCTATCCATGATCATGTTATTGGCAATGGAAAAGTTGAAAACACAATTTTAAAGCTTACAGACTGTCAATTAACACTTGCCTATTTTTTCTAACATGTGCTTCTCTTTGTTTAGATCTTATACACTCTTGCCTTATTTTTATAAAGCGTATAGCATTTTGATAAAATTATTTTTTAAGTTTATCTCAAAACACAATGCAAAAATAACCAAAGCTGTCTTCAATTTTTTAATTTGTTTGTAAATCAGCCATTTTAAACTCTTATGCAGAGGTTCATCTCTCTCCAGCTACTTCCTCAACTGATAATTGGTTAAAATTTTGTATGATACACAGTAGTTTTGAAATTCTTGGCTTTAAGCAAAAAAACAATTGAGATTTAAATGAAATCAACTCATCTCTCAAAAATATACTTATGGGAAGTATAATAAATGAGATACTGTAAATTCAGAACCTGAACATAAAATGCAGGATTGTCAAATCCTTGGTCCAAATTGCTTTTGCAGGCAACTCAGCTGAGTTAAAAATAAAATATTTAATAAAATCAAACATTTAATTTGACTTTTTTGGTTTATTTAAATTGGCAAATTTCAAATCTCTTGAGCAGATAACTCAACCAACAAAAGACAAAACTCAGCAAACAAATGCAGGATACATAAATCAGAAATGTGGGATTCTAATGTACAATTTGAGATTTCCTGTATGTCAAACAAATCATAGACATCATGTAAAAATTAACAAATCTGAAATTGTGGGATTATCAAATCCAAGAACTAAATTTCAAATCAAAAATGAGATGAATTCAAAAAAATATAATTTATGGGTTCAAAAAGGATGCTAAAGAATATAGAGTGGATTTATGCTAATTCATTTAGGAATCATAGGCATTCTCAGAAAGCACCCTATTCCATTTTAGGACGGCTAAAATTTAGATGCTTGATTACAGTAGATTTTAAAAAATGCTAATAATAAAATAGAATTATATATTACAATATATCTTATTATATTGTATTTTCCTTGATGTGTTGATAGTTCATTGGTGTTGATAATTTGATTGTGTTTAATTAGATAGTTTCACCTCCAGTTGCCTTGGCAATAGGAAATCAAATTACCTCCCTGAGGCCAGCTGTGGTCGCAGAGGCAACTTGGTTTCCTATTGCCAAGGCAACTGGAGGTGAAATTATATAAATAAATGCAATCACCATATCAACAGCAAATGAACCATCAATACACTAAAGAAAAGCCAACATGATAAAAATACTATAATATAAAATTCTACAGTAGTTTTAGAAGCTATGGCAACAACCAAAAATACCTCAGATTTAAACAAAAATGGTTTCAGATTTAAACAAAATACAACTATCAGGTTAAATTACACTCTGTTAACAGGGTTTTGTGGCGTTAATGGGCAAAATGGGTCAACACAGCAAAGAAGTGCTCACAAATAAAGCAAAACCATTCAAAATATAATCCCAAATACATGGATTCACAAACAAAATGGTGTGAGTTGACTTTTGGTGTAAATATGCTTACTATGTGAATTGGTGACAAAATACGTCCAAGTGTGATGTGTCAAAACTCAATCCAAAAACAAAACACAATAGCAACTCACTATGCAAAAAAAATCACTCAAATGTTGTGTGCAATGGATTGTAGTAAAGAATGATACCAAGGCATCTAAAATAAGAAGCACAATATGAAACATAAATTTAAAAAAATTGTGTTGGGTGCTTAATTTGGCGTAAATCTGGGAAAATGGGTGGAAATTATTTCAGGTATTCTAAAATGGGCGTTGTAAACCAGAAACAACTAATTAAGAAATAACAAATCTATAATTGGGATATTGGGTGGGAAAAACTTTAATTAAATATCCATATTCAGATAAAAGCAAAAATTAAAACTAGGCAGTAGCTTAAGTTAAATTTATTTAATATTTTATTAAATTTTAAAATGGAAGGAACACAGCAACAGGCTACCATTGCACCTGTTGTGAGCCGCGGTTGCGGTTGTCCCCGCTGGTCAAAGAATAGAGTTAGTGTAACCCAAGTGCCTACTCAAGAAGGAGACAGGAGAGGAGAGTTCCATAGTGATGCTGCACTGACATAGCCAGTTCAAGGAGCACAAGCTGCTAGGGTGTGGAGCATCAACCCTTGGGTCCCCAAGCTGACCCAGAAGCCCACCAAGGTTACCACTACCAAAACAGTTAGAAACAAGGAGTTAGAATTTACTTCATATGTGTTTGACGTTGTGTACCGGCAAGATTCAGTCCTGTCAGGTATGCAGAGAAGGTGAAGCCTGTACTTGATACTAGCTACAAGCCCTACACCAGTGATGGCAATCAGGAAGAGGACAAGGAGACTGAGTTCTTCAGAACTGATAAGGGACAGTTGGTGCTCAAAAAAGTTGCTGCGTTCTACACTAAGGTACCCATGCCCTGTGTTATGCCCAATGTTAACAAGTCAATCCCCACTGCCAAAAAGCCCACCCAGAAGTGTATCCCCAACATCAAACGCATCATCCTGCTTAAGCTAATGTGTGAATCAGGTGATTAAAAGGCAACTGTGGCCCTTGTTGGAGTGGATCCTAAGTACACCTAAAAGACATTCAACATCTTCATCAATACTGGCCAAGTCCTTGCTGCAGAGAAACCCTTGTGTGTTTCCACCATGCTCACCAAGGAGCGCAGATGGGCAATCCATCAGTGGATAACCCAAGAAAGCCATCTTGAACTGGCAAATATACAGGCCATGGTAAAATATACTTTTGGGGTTGAGGCCTCAATTATCTTTTACTACCATCTAGTGAAGGGAATGTGCTTTTCCTGGAAAAAGCTTGGGGTATCTCCATACAATTGAAATAGCCCAACCAATGTTGAGACCCAGAAAAAATACGCTGAGGCGTACACTGCCCTCAAATCTAAGGGTACAGTCAAATCCTATTACATTGATAAATCAGAATTTGCCTTGTCTATGCGCAATGCATATGAGTATGTCCTAAAAGGCTCCAATGACAGGATGGCTTGGCGTGCTGCAGTCCGCACCACAGCCTATTTGATGGTGGCTCTCCTTGGTCCAAAGAGGGTTGAGCTGTACCAAATTATATTAGGATCTCACAATAGCTGTACCTTCCTATCATTTCTCTGATTGGTCCAGGAGCACCTGAGGTGCACAAGCCCAGGCTTCACCAACATAATTGTGCTGGACAATGTTGGTCTCCATAAGGTGGCAGATATTCTTGAGGAAATTCCATCAATTGATACTAGCATTGGAGTGGCCCCCCAGAAATTGGCCATACCAAATTTGCGCCTTCTCTTCCTCCCTGCCTAGTTGCCCTTTCTAAATCCCATCAAGGAAGTCTTTGGGTGGCTCAAGCAAGTTGTCAAGTGAGGAACCCCAACTGGGACTGAGGACCTGTTTGATTTGCTCCAGGCCAGGATCCACACCCTCCCAGCTGAGACTGTGGCCAAAGTCTATGGCCACGCTGATTTGTTCATCCACACGTGCCTAGCCAAACAGCCAATCAATTAAAGGCTTAGTGTGTCCAACTTTTTTATATTCTCTAATCTACTATTTAAGATTTATTAATTATTCTTTTATATTTAGAAGCTTCTAAGCCCACAATCACATTTGGCAAGACCATCAATGGAAGTAAGTAATCTATTTATTTTATATTTATTTTTTTATTATGCCATCTGAGGTTATCCCAAACACTTGATACTGGATTACGCAAATATATTTATATCACTTTTGTCAAATAAATATAAAAAATGTTTTAAAAAATTAAATGTAAAATGTACAAATTAGAATTTATTTATTAACATATAGTTTTATGCTTTTATGAAAACTGTTTCCGCAATATATTTTGCAAAACTTGTTTTCTAAAATAAAAATTATAAAAATTTATTATGATAAAAATAATATAACTTATAAAAAAATTTATTGAAATCATATTTTTTATTATGTGCGTCTATAGTGAGTCCTTCAGTATGTACCTACCCAGCAATAGAGGTGGCGCACAACCTCCACTGCCACACTGTATACGGTGGATACACCTGGTTAAAATACTCCTGCCTACTGGTGAAAGAGAGGATGGTGAAGTGGGAATAGAGGAGCATCTTTTCTGGCAGGGCTGCAAACCCAAAGATGCCAGCCAGGACCAGGGCATCCTGGATAACGTGGTCCACCGAGTTGTATCCTGGGGAGACCTTCTTACCATCCAAGGAGAGCCAGGCCTTGTCAATCCCAAGAAGGACTCCATCTAGGTCCTCCACGCTGGCGCCCATTCCAAAGTAGAAGAGATACCCAAGGTAAACAACAAGATGAAGCCTTTGTCCAGCAAAGGCTTCTGTAAACTCAAAAAGTTTGTTGTATACTGTGCTGATCTTTTTCTTGTGCTTGGTTTTTGCAAAGTACAGCTCCATGGCTGCAGGGAGCCCTGTCTCATTGGCGCTCCAGGCCAGCCCAAAGTCTTCTAGGAGGGTCTTAGTCTTCATTAAAGCTATTGCATCTGCAACAGCCAATTTACCCACTGCACACCCAAAGTTCTCCAACAGGTAAGATATTGTGTGCTCCACCAGGAAGCAGAAGCAAGCAGCCATATGTGCCTGGCCCATCTCCAGTATATTCTTGAATGGGAGTGTTACCAGGACGTCCCAAACAAGCTCAATAGAGTTTACATAGTAAACTTCACTGAGAACCACTGGGTCCAGGCGGACCATTTGGGCATCCTTGTAGGCAGTAACTGCCCACTTGGATGCACCCTCAGAAATTTTAGAAGCCCAGCCAATGCCTCCCCTAACATGGGAAAGGATCTGTGAATCCTGTCTTCAAGCTCCCACAAGACAGGGGGACAGTAACAGCTGCCTAGCCACATGATTGGTGTAGTTGTTGTAGAAGGTGGGGGGACAAAAGGGGCCAGGACCTGGCAGAGTTTACTGTCAACGTTTTCTAACAAAAAAGATAAGTATTTTGAAAATTTTATTATTTTATTTTTTAGGTTACCTTCTTGTGTTTCCTCTTTGCTGGCAGCTTCAGGAGTCTTGGCCATTCTTGGCGCAAGAAGTTGAGCAGGCAATTCTGTGTCCTCTTTCCTGGCGCAATTGGCTGGCTTGAGATGTGCATACATTTCAGGGTCGTCAACCCAGACAGACGGCGCAGAAAGATTGTATGCCTTAAACTGGAAGCCCTCAACCATTGTCTTCTGAATGTTTAGTAAGCGCTCAATTTTCTTCTTGGGGGTGTCAGGTATTTTGGCCATAAGCGCCTTGACCAACGCCTTGTCAATTTTCTTGCCTTTGAGGACGGTAGACTTCACCTTTGCTTTGGCCTTGCAGTTGATTTCTTTGATCTCTGCAATTTCAGAGTCAAGGTTTTTTTAGAAGTTTCTCCTTTCTTTCATTGATTTTACTAACCTTTTCATATGTTTTGTAGTTTTCACCCCAATAAAATCTGTATTATTCTGATACAATTGCCTCTTTGTTTATTCCTGTTTGTTTTCCCATTTACTACAATATCTCATTTTTTTACCCATTGTGTAAATGTTTTACGCTCATCTCAATATGTGTTATTTGCTTTGTGTTGGCATTGTTTCCTTAATTGCCATATTATTTTTAGCGCTTTGCACTGCCCCTTGTGAAAATATTAACAACAATTTGGTGATCAACTAAATTTGAATTAGAAAATTATAGGTTAATTGTGTTTAGGTAAAGTTGTTACTGATCTGAATTCAAACCTTAATGATAAAATTTAAGCCAATCAGAAGCCAAGTGATAAAGCGATTGTTGTGACATAAAGTGTCATTCAATAATTCTTTGGTGCATGTGCGCTAATTAATATGATTGGCTGGTTGTTTTGCCATTGTGCATCATTGCTGCTGTGGTAAGTTGTTGGTGGACTAATGCTAACCCAGCAGCTGATTGGGCACTAGTCCACTAACAACTTGCCACAGCAGCAATGGCATATAATAGTAAAAGATCCAGCCAATCATATTAATTAGTGCACATGCACCAAAGAATTATTAAATGACCCTCTATGTCATAACAATCACTTTATCACTTGGCTCCTGATTGGCTTAAAGTTTATCTTTAAGGTTTTGAATTCAGATCAGTAACAACTTTATCTAAACACAATTAACCTATAATTTTCTAATTCAAATTTAGCTGATCACCAAATTGTTGTTAATATTTTCACAAGGGGCTGTGCAAAGTGCTAAAAATAACTGTGTTCTGGATCTAGATACATTACATAGTAAATATATGATTTTATAGAAATATGCTGAACATAAAGAATAAAACCAACTATAAACAAAAAGAACATGAACAATTGAAATTCAAAATAAAGATAATGTAAATAGAAAATGTTTGGCAACAGGGGCTTATTGGGGCGGGGAAGAGTAATCCCTAGTAGGTAGAATAGAGCAGGAAGGAAGACATAGAGGCAGTGCTGGCCTGGGGGGTCTGAGATTGGGTGGGTGGATCTGGAAGATGGGGGTGGTGGTAACGGGGGTAGGGGTAGGAGGATTTTGTGTGATGGCCACCATATACTGTTGTTGATATTCCTTGTCCGTCATTGGCTGGATGGGCTGGTAGGTGGCAGTGGCACATGATGGGAGGCGCTTATTCTTATGTGATTGGTTGCCCATGTTCACGTGGAAGACAATTTGAGAAAACAAGACAGCCACCATTTGGTGACCAAAGAGAGAATTTTGGTTGAGGACCCCAAGATAAAGATCATTAAAGGCCTGAGGGCAGCGCTCCCGTAGTGTGGATCCAATGTTGAAGAACACAACATCATCTAGATGGATGTCAGTGTGACCAGCTGGGTATACAGAGGCCTGGTGCCCGTGTTCCTGGATGAACTTGAGGGCGGTGGAGCTACCTGCTATCTGGTGGCTCAAGACAACCCAGTGCTTGGAATTTGAGCCATCCCAGGAGTCAAGTAATCCACCAAGGATGTGTTTTTACTTGTAGCCATTGGTGAAATCTGGTTTTTTCCAATAGTAGACAAAACCCTTGGCTGAAACAGCCAGAAATGCACCAATGAATGTCCCCTTCTTGATCTTCTTCCTCCCTTTTTGGGTGGCAGCTCTTCCTTGTGTGCCAAAATTGTTGAAAGCTACTGATAGCTTATAATACAAGATAAACATGACGTCATCTGATAGACTTGTCAAGCATCAGACCAGGGTTGATTCAATGGCCTGATCATACAGGGAATCATCAGTGCCATCCCATTGGTTGCCGGCAACATTGGTAAGAATCTGTATTAAAGCCACCTTTCTGTGCATCCAGAGCTGCACCATGCACTTGGAAACCCATATGTTATGGTGTGCAAGCTGTTTGCAGACCTGGGTCAAGGGAAGCTTGGGATCCCGCTGAAGGAGGTTAAACATGATTAGGTATGCCTCAGATATTTGTGACTTGGGGGCCTTCTTGGGCTTCTTGGCTGTAACAATAAGATTCCCCCTGTTCATCAGGTTTTGTATTCCCACATGACAGTAGCTCAGGTAAATTGCAATTGGGCAGCAATCTGTTCCCAGGACAGACCCTGTAGATTCAGTGCCACAATTTCCTGAAGAATTTGGGTGGTGATGATTTGTTTCTTGGGGCGCTGGGCCGCAGGAGCTGAAGCATGATTGGCTGAGGGGGGTAGGTTGGGTGGTGGCAGGAAATTTTTATGGATTGAGGTTGCTATCCTGATTGGTTGGTTGGTAGGCAGCATGTGCGGGGGTGGGTACAGGAGCAGGGGAAGAGCTAGACACTAAGTGACTACTGAACAAGTCAAAGCCATATGGGTCAGGGGTCAAGTACAGGTCAGCTTCCTTGTTACCTACCACAAAGGCTTGGGTATAAACAGGTGCCTCCACACCCTGAACCTTGCCTCCATCAAAGCTGGCTTGACTTCTGCTGGCTTGGCTGCTGGCGCTGTCAAAGATTTTGCTGTTGAAAACCATATTGAACTAAAACCTTGGATAAAATCACTAAAAGTAGAAATTTTAAAATTTAATGATTTATTTATTGTAATCTTGAGTCCATATTTGGAAGGTTCTCAAAACCATTTCATACAAATCAGGAGCCATGAAAATGAATAAAATGCCTCTGTTCCTAAATTAGATAGCTGTTGATTGGCTGTTAAATTGATAGTTTTCTATTTTAGGCTGCTCACACTATACATCTTGTATGACTTTATTTTGTGTTGTTCTTGTGGAACCTTGCTTCTAGATTGCTCTAATTTTGTTTCATTTTAGTCCTTCTGTTGGTGCCTCATATGAATCCTGATTGTATTATAATATACTCCAGGGTGACATCCATCCATTTCACTTGTTGTGTCAGTTCATTTTGTTTGTGGTTTGAACTACACCGCTTGATGTTTGATATAATTTTTTGTATAATGGGCTAGTGAAATTTTGTTTTTTGTTTGACAGTCCATTTATTAACTGAAATTTTATAAATTAATTAAATCCTGAATCTCACGTGACTTGGATTTTGTTTAAATCTGAAATCATTTTGTTTAAATCTGAAGTATTTTTGATTGATACCATAGCTTCTAAAACCACTGTACTTTGTTGTTAGTGTTTTCTAAAATCTAGTATAATCAAGCATTCTTAATAACAATCCATTAATACATACTGTAAATTAACAGTGATGTTTCACTTTGAAGTTTTTTCTTTGCCCCCTCTCTTTTTTCCTTGAAAAGAAGTTTTGTTGGCCCCTGGCTATGCCAGGGGCCAAAAACTTTTAAAAATTTCTGCGTCATCAGGAAGATAGCTCATAAATCATTACATGGTTGTGTGGTTGCTATATTATAGATTTGGAGTGAAGAATATTGTATAATTTTCAGCTTAGATGATTTTTCATTTCAATTAATTTCATGTCTAAACATGGTTGTTGAGATTGAATTTATCATTTGATTTTATCCAGATTAGAGCTTCTTGATTTGGACTGATTTGTCCTAGTTTCTTACTGTATATTAAATTTGGATTCCAGTTCCTGTGATTATTATTTGAGTTTACTAGTGGCATTCAAAATTGATTTAAAAATTTGGTTCATGGATTTGACAATCCAGCAATTTTAAAAAACATAGTAAACTTAATAAAAATGGTTGATGTATTTCAACACTTCAAATCTGATTCCAGTTAATTCATTTTATCCATTGGAAATATGAAGTTTAACTTGAACTTTGCAAAGTGTCTATGAGTTCCTGGATTTTTAAAAATTCAAATAAAAAAAATCAATTTAATTAAAAAATGCCATCCTGCAAATGTGATTTGAAATTTGGACCAAGTATTTGACAATCCTAAATTTTTTACGTTCAGGTTCTGAATTCACAGTAAAGGGAAGAACTAAGAAAAGAATGCTACTTTATCAAATATGAATATAGGATAATATATAGTATCATGCAAAGCCACATAATGTCCATATATGTCATGGAAGTCATGGGGCTTATCCAGATAATGTTCCTCTTAATCCACAAGGCTTATTCAAGGTGTGTTCTGCTTTGGATTTAGAATGTTTGAATCCGTGATAGATGGCTGAATGATAGTAGTGCTACCCTTTTAATGATTATTTGGATAACCATCCAGCAAGTCACTAAGGTGATTGTTTTCCTGAGAGGTAGTAATTGAAGATGTTGCATCATCTCCCCTGGGGTGCTGGAAGGTGGAACCTTAGGAATTTTCTTGAGAGTGTCAGGGATACTGATTTGGTACTGATCTATATTGGAGTTGAGTACAGGGAGCCTGGAATTGTGTTGAGCTGTTCTTGCTTTGCACAGGAAGAGGAGGTTGTGGTGCATGCGCTTTAGTTTTGTTCCTGCACCAATTATCCTGATGAGGTAAGTGTTGTTTGGTTTGACCTCCATGATGATGCCTGACCCTTGTAACCCTGGATCCAACTTGTGCTGATTGTGGTTGACAACCCAAATCTTACCCTTGAATTGAGATCTTTCCTGTTGTAGTGGAACTGCCTCTCTCTCAACTCTTTCCCATTCCATGTCTTCTTGACCTTTCTAGCGCAGTGTACATCAGGATCACTGTTCTCTGGTACCTTCTTAGGTAGAGGTAGACATGTTCCTGCGGTAGTGCTAACAAGAGCGGGCTTTTGCCCATAGACAAGTTCATAAGGACTTTTTCCTGTATTACAGTTGAATTTTGTTCTACACACCATGAGTGCTGTTGGTAGCATGTTAACCCAGAATTTTGGATTATAGGCAGACAACTTAATGAGGGCCTCTACAAAAAAGCCATTTAGTCTTTCAACTATTCCCATGCTTTTGGGTAATAAGGGCTGGTTATTGTATGTTTATTTCAGTTTTTGGCAATGTAGATGTTTATGTCAATATCTTTAAGTTTGGTTCCTCTATCTTTTATTAGGAGTTTGGGTTTCCTGAAATTAGCTATTATCTCCTTGCCAATATATTGTCTTACATTGTTTCCTTTATGCTCTTTTGTAGCTTGAGCTACAGGCAATCTAGTTGTATAGTTGATAGTTGCAATAATGTACTTTTTTATTGTTTTTGCCAGAAATTGGTCCCTCAATATCAAGTGAAACACTTTGAAAGGTTGTGTGATTGACACTTGTAGTACTGACTTGGGCGGTGCCTGGATTGGGCATTCTTTTCACAGATTTTGCATTGCTCCAGTACTTCCTTGATATCATCTAGCATGTTGGGCCACCAGCAGCGCGTCTTGGGGTATTCATGCAAGTTCCTGCTACAGGCTTGTAAAAGATCTCTGCGGTATCAAAGAATTCTGTCAATATTATGTGTTGACAGGAATTAGAGTACAGTATCACTGCTTAAAGTATTTGGTGTAGTGTATCATCAATTTTTTTGAACATATGTTTGTTCTTGAGGACTTTCTCTTGTATGTCTATTGGTGTACCAGGCGGAAACCCCTCTTGGAGATTCCCCATGTTTAACATGGGTCAATTGGGGTCCTCATCAGTGCATATGGCATATTTGATGTATAGCATTGATAGGATGTCTGTAGTGAGAATTTCTTTGCCTGGCTTGTATAAAATTGTCATGAGGTACCTTTGTATAAGGCTTGTCCATTAATCTTGTTCTCTTGATATGTGTTGTTGCATTTTGAAGAATATCATTGACTTGTGGTTGGTTAGCACCTTGAATGTTTGTGCACCTTCCAGGTAACATTGCCAGTTCATGAGGCAGTGCACAATAGCTACCAGTTCTTTGTTATGAATATGATATCCTTCTACCATCAGACAGTTTCCTTGAGTCATATGCTACAAGGAGAAAGTTCTTTTATATGGTTTGAATTTGAAAATCTCCTCCTATTGTACAATCAGACATGTCAGTTTCCAGCTTGTATATCACTCATAAATTTGGATACTGGAGGATAGGAGCAGAGACCATGCACTCCTTTAGTTGTTGGAAATGTTGGTCTCTTAGCAGTGTCCATACAAATTCAGTTGTCTTGCCTGTGATTGCAGATAAGGGGGTAGTCAAGGCACCCCAGTCAGGGATGAAACTTCTGACATAGGCTACCATGCCTAAGAATGTGCAAAGTTCCTTCTTATTTTGTGGTGCTGGCATATTGTTTATGGCACAAATCTTTTCTTGGTCTGGTTTGATTCTGTCATTGCTGATAATGTGTCCAAGTAATGAAAATTTAAGTGAGAGAAAGTCACACTTTGAGGGTTTAACTATAAGTTGCTTCTCTTTGAAAGTGCAGAGGACCAGGTGGATATTTTTCCAGTGTTGTGTTACAAGTTGGACTGTCTATGATTGTGTCATCCAGGTAGATGATTGCTTGTTTTCCAATATGTTCCTTGAAGACTTCATTCATAAAGGTCACAAAGGTGCGGGGCGTTTTCATACCAAAATTTGAGGACCACACACCCAAAAAAATCTTATTTGGTTTTGAATTCAGTTTTTGATATATCATCTGGTTTTGCGTGGATTTGGTGATAATCTGCTGTTAAGTCAATTTTTGTGACAACTTGGGACCCCCAGGGCATCAAAAAGTTCATCAATCAGAGGCAGGGGATACCTGTCCTTAATTGTGACCTTGTTGAGTGCCCTGTAGTCTGTGACTAGGCAGAGTCCTCCATTTTTTTTGCTGCAAAGAAGATGGCTGCACTAAAAGGTGATTTTTAGGTCAAATGACGCCGTTCTTAAGGGCTTTGTCAAGGTAGGCTTTTAAAGCATTGTCTTATTGTGGCGTTAATTGGTAAATGGGGCGTGCTTTGGGGACACTTCCTTCAAGATCAATTTTGTGTTGTATGCCCCAATCAGGCAACAGTCCTGGTAAAGTTTCTTTGAAAACAGAAGGGAATTGAATGACTGGCTGTGCTCTGATTTGATCTATTTCAGGTACTGTTTCTGTACTCTTAAAGTGAATAACTTCATATGTGCAGGTGTTCAAAGTTATTTTTCTAGGGTCATTTTTATCTTCTGTTTATGTAGTTTTCATGAATACATGGTCTTTCATGAGCGTATCAAGGTGGGTTGGATACACATAGTGGTGCATATTACCTTGTTACATGGTGAGGGTAGCACTATCCCAGTCAATGTGAGGGGTTGTCTTCCTCTTCCAGCCCATAACAAGTCCAACATTGTACTTGGGGATTAGAATGATTGGACCACTAAGCATAGTCTACACATATCCTATTTGGGCGCAGAAATATTTTGCTTCTTTGGTGACTGGTGTGCTTCTATTGTATGCCATGATAACTCTCTTGATATTGCTACAGACTGTGGGTAGTTTCATGAGGTTGGCAAATTTCTTGTCAACAAGGGATCAGTCTTCTCCAGTGTCAAATGGTGCTGTGCCCTAATATCTGCAAAAGCAGAAAGGATAGGTGAAGAGTTTATTTCCAGTTTGTACAGCAAACAGTATAGTATTGCTGGAGGGTACTTGTATCATGGTGATCAAGTCCACATACTGGTCCCTGTACAAGTCTTACCACGTGGGGGAGGGCAGCTTGTCTAAGCACTCCCCTAAGCTTTCCCTCCTTGGTGAGTGTTATTAGTGCTCATTTGATTTGCTTGAGTGGTGCAATTGTCATTTTGAGGATGGGGGTTATTGGCTTGGTTGTTCTATTTGTTAGGTTGAGGGCTCTTATCTGCTGTGGGACTTTATTTTTGTTTGTTTGTTGCGTGTAGGTTGTCAGATTTTTTGTGAAGCTTGCTTCCCTGCCAGGAATTTATCTGGGAGGTTTCTTGCAGCAGCTCATGTCAAACTGATGTTTAATGTGTGTGGAGGCCATTATAGAAGTCCAGAAATGGTCCAGCTTCATCAAATTTGATGGTATCAGGAGCTTAATCATGTATGTCCTCACAGGCTGCAATGTACTCCTCAATGATTCCTGTCATTTTGAAGGTTCTGAGTTCTGTCATGATTATCATGTTGGAGTCCTTAATAGCAAATTTCTCCATAAAGGCGGTTTTGAACATGTCCCAGTATTTGTTGTGATCAGATTGTTGGTCAACCCATTCACTTACAAATTATGAGGCAGCCCTGGTAACATGTAAGGCAAATTCACTAGCCCACAGTTTGCAGGGGTAGCTCACTTGTTTAAATTTATTTTGTGTGCTTTGAATCCAGAGGTTTGCATTTTCACAGTGTAGTCATGAGAATGCTCCTATTTTTGCTGAGTGCAGGTGTTGAAACACAATTTTGGGTATTTTGTTGTTTCAGGAATCAGAGAAAGTTTTAGGATCCCATGATTACTGAGGAGGTTGTACAGTTTGTTTGTTACAAGAACATTGTTGAAGACCACAAACCCTGCTGGGACGTCCTGTCCTTCTTTGTATTGTCTCCATCTAATGGAGAGTGCCATCTGCGGGGCTTTTTTTGGAGGAATTTTTCCTCTAAGTTGCATAGGTGTGGATAATCTACCTGTGCTACCACTGCCAAGTATATACTTCCAGGAAGTATAATAAACAATATAAAGGGGAAAGTGAAGAAGAGAATATAACTTTATTTGCCATGAATATATGGTATTATATAGTATCATGGGAAACCACATGCTAGCCATGATGTCATGGTAGTTATGGGGCTTATAAAAGTAATTTTTCCTTTTAGTTCATGAGGTTTGTCCAAGTAGTGTTCCTCTTAGAGCTCAAAATGTTTGATCCCCTTGATAAATGATTGAATGATAATAGTGCCACCAATTTAATGATTAGTTGGGGAACCATTTGGCAAGTTACTCAGGGAATTAGTTTGCCAAGAGAGAGTAATTGTAGATGTTGCAATATGTGCATACCTCAATGCACTTTTTTTATAAAATCCATTGTAAAGTGGCGTTTTTTATTGTGATTTTATAATTGGACTGTGACTATATTGGGCAGCCATTAACACTTATTACAAATATTGATACATAGTGCATTTTACAGCTTGTAAATTTATATACTGGTAATGATTCTGTAAAATTTAAAGTTGTATTTAGTGAGTTAGTAACAATACACTAAATCCAACTTAAATTTTACAGAATCATCACCAATAGGTAAATATAAAAGCTTTAAAATACACTTTGTATCAGTATTTGTAATAAGTGTTAATGACTCCCTGATATAGACACAGCTCAACTATATAATCACAATGAAAATTCCAAGTTTACAATGAATTTTGTTATTCAAAATGCATTGAGTTATGCACATAATGTGGAATTGATATGGCTAGCCATAAGACCTAATATAATTAAAATCCAATAAAATATTCCTAAATTAATTTGATATATTAATAAAATGATAATTTTCAAATAAAAAATGTTATTTACTGGAAAAATATCAACAAAGACTAATTATAATAGCTAGTTTAGTGCATCTTTGGTGTATTCTTTTCAATGTTATGTTAATTTTTGTATAATTTCAAGTTATTTGTAGTATTTGCAATAATTTTTAATAAAAATGTATTCATTTTCTATAATTTCCTGATTATGTGTTGATGGTAGTGATATAAAAATCAGATTTTTGATGTAATTCAAACAAAATGTCTAATATCTACAACCTTATCAACAAATTTAGAGTCAGCTCTTTAAAAGATTATTGAACTTGAACAAAATATTAGAGAAATAGTAGTGAAGCAATTGGGAAATGAAGGAAGAGCTTTAGTCCAGCAAAACAAAACTTTAAAGAATAGTTTGGAAACAATAATTGAAGAAGAACATACAATAACAATTTTAAATTTGAAAAGGGAAATACTAAAGGTTTAAATTTCAGTAAAAAGTTATAACATGTGGGTGTTTGCAATAAAAATAGAAGAATTCATAAAAAAATTAAATTGAATGAAAGAAATGAATTTTCAAAGGAAATTAATAGAAATGAACAGAATGAAGAGGAATCAAATTGAAATGAAGGAAATTAAATACTCAAACAGAAAAAAATGAAAATGAAGAAAATGAAGAACCCTCAAGAAGCAGAAGCACTTCAATAATGAAAAAAATTATCAAATGAAGAAATTAAAAGGGAAGAAGGAATTGTAAAAAAGCAAAGAAAGATGAAACAAAGAAAGATTATTGAAGAGCACCCAGCACGCCATGAAGTTTGCTGATGGGGCGCCTATGGCTGAAGGGGCCTTGGGGGAAAGAATTAGCAAGTTCCTTTATCTTTTACTTGCCTTTTCTTTAGTTACATCAAGGAATGGAAAATAAGTCATTGAGGTGACAGCATATGCACCAAGTGGTGTATATGGGGATTACAAAAACTGACAGCCCCTGTCATTCAAAGAAGCTCATTGGAAATAAACCAAGTAATTCAAATGAACATGAATTGATATTAAAACAAGGAAGCAACCAATTTCCATTTATAAGCACCTGCGGGGTGTTCAACTTGGGTGAGGGAATCATATGAAGTGGGAGGAGAAATCAAATTTGATCAAATGAATGAAATATCAACAAATTTTCAAAGGAATTTTGATGAATACACCTATGAATATATTGAAAAATTCCTTTTTTAAAAATATGGATATATATAAATCAAATACAAAGAAAATTCAATTCAAAATATGAAAGGAATTTTTAAAATCAGTCATTTTTAATGAAGTTTTCAGATTGCTTTCAAATAAAGTTGGGGGCACAAACCTCGTGAATAAGTTAAAGCCTTTATCAATTTTGTTCACAGAAGCATGGGGGTGGACTCAAGTGGGGCACCTTAGGGAACTTTTTTAACTTTTCAAATACCAGGTACATAAACTGGCTAATATCAATATAAAAGAAATTTTGAATGTTATGGAACTTTCCACCTCTCAAAGGATTCATATTGCAACATAACTGGGAGTTTTACTACATTACATATTAAAAGCAAACATTAATAAGTTAGAGGATGTCCCAATACAATTAGGCATCTGCCACTTAGTATTGGAAAGACAGAAGACACCTCAGTAATACAGAACTGTATAGCATGTGATTTAAAGTTTCTTTTCATTAGCATCCCTTTACAGTTATTGCTTACCTCCTGAGAAAAACTTGCTCACTAACTCCCTTACAACCTTGCCTTTTATAAAGCGCTCTGTCACCACTGGAATGATAAGCACCACCCCACTTGCAATTGGCTCTTGCATAATCCACCACATACAGAAGAGTATGTGGTCCCAATTAGTGACACTAGCAGAAAACAATGTTTTGGGATATAGTTCCCTGGAATAACCTCATCCCCCTTGCAATTTGCTTTCCCCAATAAAAAGTTCTTCTCTTGCAATTTATTTTTGATTTTATTTTTAATTTTTTAAATTAGTATAGTAATATCATCATAGGTTACTAATAATAAAAAGCTAGTTATATAAAATGAACAAATTTAATATTAAATATTATTTATAAATTGTTTATTTAGTTGATTGCAACTATGGATTCATATAATATGTACATAAATAAATATGGGCTCTATTTACCCGCCTCAAACTGTCCACTCCAATTATGTTTTAAACAATTGATTGTTCAGAACTTGAATTCCTTTTCTCTTTGAATATGATTTGATAAATGGATTTGATATACTTAACCTGCAGTATAAGTAATAATTAGTAAGAGATACATGAAAATCATTGGTTTTCATGCCGTGTGGCTAGAGTGGCACTGAATCAATAAGAATCAGATTATGATTTGCAAGGTCCAATGTGTAGCTTTAAAAAATAACAGCTATTGTACTAAAAAGGTTTCACATTGATTAAAAAATTAATATATTGCTATTTTTTAATTATTTATTTGTTAGCTATACTATCAATAAGATATTAAGTGTCTTGTACTAATATTTATATTCAAATATAATATATTTTCTTATATTTCACTACTATCCAGATTTGGTACTGTCTCAAATTCAACCTGAAATAAAGTCATTATAACACAAAATACTACATTTTAATTCCCATTAAAACAAAACAAAAAAAACAATTAAAGCTGGGAATACCTCATTTATCTGATGAGCTTGGAAGCAAGAGCTATGAGGAGGAAGAATTTTTAGTGCTTGTAAAAAGCTGCCACCATATCAAGTGGCATTACAAATTGGCTGATCTCAAGAATATTGAAGAGATCCTTGGTGTCCTGAGGGAGGCCTTTCTTCACCTTATTCTTGATCCAACCAAACACCTCCTAAATGGATTCAGAAATAAGTAATAGGACAGAAGCAAGACAAGTCTCATTGGGCAGTCAGCCAGGCAGTGGCTGGCCAAATGGGTATTTTTATATATTGGTAGGAGCTCTGACACAATTAAACCCACTTTGTGGAGCCCAACATTATCCAACACAACAATTTCAGTTGTGTTTTGAAAATTGATACAGAGGTACTCCTTGACAGTTTGGAGAAAATTAAGGAATGTCCCACTATTATGGAACCCCTTGATTATCTGAAATTGATCCAACCCGCAGGAAGCAAGAAGCGCAACCATTTAACTGGTCTGGGAACAGACAGCTGCATAATGTGCTACATCATCCTTGGACTCCTTCTTGACCCACCAATGCCTAGACCTGAGTGAGGAGTAAAACAGCAATTCATATATATTAAAGAACTGTACATTGTCAGGTTGCTTTAGAGCCAGATAGGGCTTGGCATAAATTTGGTGATCCTTATTGTTTTCTCTCTGTTTCTGTTGTACAAAGAAATACCCAATACTTTCCAGGAGAAGCCCAAATGAATTATGGTTTTGTAGAAGAGGGTTTTAAAGACAGAAAGCCAGAACTTGTTGGAAAGCATTGATTGGACAGCAAGTGAGTCCAGGTAGTAATCCTTGAACACTCACTGCTTGATTGCATCAATGTGCACAGGTTGAAGTAGTTTTGGCTGCCTTTTTGCCTTGAAATTTTTTGAAATTTGACTGGTGTCACCATATTTGATGTTGAGAATATCAATATATCTGGGAGTAACTACATATTGGGACACAATATCTGGACTTCCATTCCTCTGTTTATACAGTTGAGGAGAGCTTCACTCTCCCTATCTGTCAACTGACACCAGCCCTTGGTGGGTACCACAGCATCTAAGCTATCAGGATCAACACACGGGACCAGGACCTTCATGTAGAAGGCAGATCATTCTTAGCTGTGGTGGCGCCATCAATTATTGAATATACAATAGGCACAGATGCCTCCTCAGTTGTGGCCAATGGCTCATAGGAGGTGTCAAAAATGTGGGGGCATGAACTGGAACTCTGGAATCCAGTGTACAGGGCTGTGTTACAACAGGGTAAATAGTTGAGGTGTGTGTAACCTCACTGTTACCAACAACCTTGGTATATGAGAATTTGGTAGGAGGCCCCAAGATTGAATTCTGTCTGGGATTAAATCTACTATTTCTGGCTTGTGAAACAGGAGGTAGTTGGCTGGTGCTGACACCATGGGAGGCCTGAGTATTGGCATCACTCCCTTTAAGTTGTGTTCCAGGTCTATTCTTATACCCTATGGGACGCCCTTGTGGAAAGGCTGTGCCGTGGGCTGGTGCAGGAGCTGGTTGAAAATGGGATGGTTTGTCCATTAAAATAAAATAAAAATTATATTGTAGATTAAATATTATTTATTTAGATTTTAGGTTTGGTTGTGAGTAGTTGTTTTCTCTTGATTTAGCCTTGAATAGTAACAAAAATTTTGTATTAGTGATTTGAAGTATATGTAAGTATATAATTCTGAGAAGTATAATAAACAAGGTAAATAAGAAAACTAAGAATGGAATGATACTATATTTGATATGAGCTTAGAGTTTTATACTGTAAATTCAGAACCTAAACGCAAAAATGCAGGATTGTCAAATCCTTGGTCCAAATTTTGAATCACTTTTGCAGGATGGTCTTTTTTCAATTAAATTTAATTCTTTGTGTTTTTATTTGAATATTTAAAAATGTGGGAACTCATAGACACTTTGCAAAGCTCAAGTTGAACTGCATATTTTCAATGGACAAAATGAATTAACTGGAATCAGATTTGAAGTGTTCAAATCCATCAACCATTTTCATTAAGTTTACTATGTTTTTTGAAATTGAAGGATTGTCAAATCCAAGAACCAAATTTCAAATCACTTTTGAATGCCACTAGTAAACTCAAATAATAATTGCAGGAACTGGAATCCAAATTAAATGTACAGTAAGTAACTAGGAAAAATCAACCCAAATCAAGAAGCTCCACTCTGGACAAAATCAAATGAAAACCTAATCTCAACAACCATGTTTAGACATGAAATTAAGTGAAATGCAAAATTGTCTAAACTGGAAATGATGCAATATTATGCGCTCTAAATCACTAATATAGCGGCCACAAAACCATATAATGATATATGAGCTACCCTCCTGATGATGCAGAAATTTTTAAAAGTTTTATGGCTCCTGGCTACGCCAGGGGCCATAAAACTTCTTTACAAGGAAGAAAGAAGGGGGAAAGATAAACCATCAATTTACTACACTATGCATTCATGTATTGCTATTAAGAATACTTGATTACAGTTGATTTTTAAAAATGCTAATAATAAAGTAGAATTATATATTATAATCTGTTTTTACTTTGGTCTTTTACTTGGTGTGTTGATAGTTTATTGGTGTTGATAATGTGTTTTCATTTAATTGGATAGTTTCACCTCCAGTCACCTTAGAAATAGGAAATCAAGCTGCCTCTGCAACCACAGTTGGCCTCAGGGAGGTATTTGATTTCCTATTGCCAAGGCAAGTTGAGGTGAAACTATCTAATTAAACACAATCACATTATCAACACCAATGAACTATCAACACATCAAGGAAAATACAACATAATAAGATAGATTGTAATATATAATTGTACTTTATTATTAGCATTTTTTAAAATCAACTGTAATCAAACATCTAAATTTTAGCTGTCCTAGAATGGAATAGGGTGCTTTTTGAAAATGCCTATGTTCCCTAAAGGAATTAGCACAAATCCACTCTAGATCCTTTACCATCCTTTTTGAGACACCCATAAATTATATTTATTTCAAATTACCTCATTTTTTATTTGAAATTTGGTTCTTGGATTTGACAATCCCGCAATTTCAGATTCATTAAGTTTTACATGATGTCTATGGTTTGTTTGAAATACAGGAAATCTCAAATTGTACATTAGAATCCCACATTTCTGATTCATGTATCCTGCATTTGTTTGCTGAGTTTTGTCTTTTGTTGGTTGAGTTATCTGCTCAAGATATTTGAAATTTGCCAATTTAAATAAGTCAAAAAAGTCAAATTAAATGTTTGATTTTATTAAATATTTTATTTTTCACTCAGCTGAGTTGCCTGCAAAATCAATTTGAAATTTGGACCAAGGATTAGACAAACCTGCATTTTTACGTTTGGGTTCTTAATTTACAGTATAGTATCATGGGAAGCCAGATACTATCCATGGTGGTCATGTCGCTTGTCCAAGTAAGGTTCCATCTAGGTCATAAGGTTTGTCTGAGTGATTTTCTATTTAGGACTTGAAATTTTTGATCTATATAATGTATGGGTAAATGATAAGAGTGCCATCAACTTAATGGTTACTGTAAATTCAGAACCTGAACATAAAAATGCGGGATTGTCAAATCCTTGGCTTAAATTTCAAATCACTTTTGCGGGCAGCTCAGATGAGTGAAAAATAAAATATTTGATAAAATCAAACATTTAATTTGACTTTTTTGATTAATTTAAATTGGCAAACTTTGAATCTCTTGAGCAGATAACTCAACTAACAAAAGACAAAACCCAGCAAACAAATGCTGGATACATGAATCAGAAATGCAGGATTCTAATGTACAATTTAGATTTCCTGTATTTCAAACAAATCATAGACATCATGTAAAACTTGACAAAACTGAAATTGCAGGATTTTCAAATCCAAGAACCAAGTTTCAAATCATACTTGCAAGGAATTTGAAATAAATATAATTTATGGTTGTCTCAAAAAGGATGCTAAAGGATCTAGAGTGGATTTGTGCTGATTCTTTTAGGAATCATAGGCATTCTCAAAAATCACCCTATTCCAATTTAGGACAGCTAAAATTTAGATCAAAATATTCCTAAAATTAACATATATAACAACAAAATTGACTAAAATATACATTCCTCTTCTTGAATTTAAAATTATATAAAATATTTTATTATGTCTTCTTTTAATAACAACCAAGTCAATGATCTGTTCCCTAGCCTTGACAAAATCACGCAGGGCTACGCAGGGTCTCTTAACAGTGAAGCCTCTGTCTATGGCCACTCCCAACCCACAGGCCCCTCTGCAAGCCCCACCCAGGAGTCTGTTCTTTCTCCTGCAACTTCCAGCATGGCCCTGTTTGCCCACCATGCACAGGCAGCTACCAACCTAAATCCCTTATCAGCAATGGCATCTGGAACCAACCATTTTAGCCATGGGGTCACCCAGAGAGCCCAGGACCCCAAAACAGCCAATCAGATGTCATTGATCAGTTCCTGTGATGAACACATCCCTCCCCCAGCCAATCAGCCTGCAAGACACAGAAGAAAACTAATCACTCTGGAGATTGTTCTCAAAATGGTTGAAAAGCAAGGGAAGCTTATGCCCTTGGGGAATTTGCAGCTACAATGGGGTTTGCAAAGTCCACTGTGGCTGCAACCCTGCAAGCTCACGCCAAATGTGGCCCCCTACCAAGAAGACCCTGACTGGTGCCTGTACTTCAACTAAAGGTAACACAGCCCATCCCCTTATGATGGCCATTATGGAACATGACCCACAGATGCCCCTGGTCCAGGTACGTCTCCAGTTGGGACTTCACGGCATCTTCACCAACAAAAGAACAATGAATTTGTGGATGCACAGAGTTGTGGTTGCTGCTAGAATCTTGTCTAATCAAGTTCTCAGTGGCCCCATTTTGGTGGACACTGACCCCTACAATTAAACTATTATTAATTTTATCAAAGGAAGGGCAATGAGGGCCTGTAATGAAGTAATCTTCCTGTTGTATGCTAAGATATCTGCAAGTATCCAAGAATTTGGAGAGAAGCGTATCCAGTCTGATGTGTACAAGTGCAACCCAATATTGTATCAATTTGTTGGGGTTTTATTGGCAGTTTCCCCATTGGGCATCAATTATTACTTGGCAATACTCTACTGCAGATGGGTATGCCTACCAGACAGAGCTCAAGGCCATGCTGGAGGAGTGGGCCACACAAAACACCGTGCACACAATTGTACTGAGTGCAGAGATGGAGCAGCGGGAATGGGCTACCCAAGAAACCAGGGCTGCGGGGCATACCTACTGGTCCTACCCCATCAACTACGCCAACATACATCTTGCAGATGTATGTCTCTACAATTTTGGTTCCGCCTGCAGGCGCTTAAAGCCTGCCACCTACAACAAACTATGCACCCAGATTGATAAGGGGTATGAGCTTTCCCCTCTGCGTCCGTCCAGGACTTATCAGATCTCATTGTCTTCTATGCAAGTGATAGTGATAAGTCTAGAAAGGACTTCCGCCTCCCCCCACGCCCATCCATTTGTTTTGTCAATCCTGCATATGTGACAGAAGAAGAATTCAAGCAATTGAAGCAATCAGCTCTTGCTGCCCCTTCCCAGTCAACAAACCCTGCCTCCCCCCTCCCCCCCCATCAAGCCACCTGCCTTCCAACCCTGACTCCCAAACCACCACCCATTCCCTTCCCACTATCTCTGATGCTGCCTCTTTCACAGGCGCAGATGAAGGCAATGTTCATTCCACCCATCCCCTCCCCTTCTTTTCCTTTGATTAGTAAATAAATCTTTTCTTTGTGCCAACTTATTAAAATTGATATCTCTTTTTCAATTCATAATTAATAATATTTTATTTTTACATTATCAAAATTTCCCATAATTAATACAATGTTGTACATTTTACAAATAGCTTAAAATTATGAGCATACATATTTTTCATCATCATTAATAAATTAAAGACAATAAACGTAAATATTACATAAGAATATTGCAATACAACGTCAACTCTTGATATTTTGATATTATGTGCATAACTCAATGCATTTTGTTTAATAAAAATCATCGTAAACAAGGCTTTTGTCATTGTAATTTATTGAAATGGATTATGTTTATATTAGGGAGCCATTAACACTTAGTACAAATATTGAGACATAGTGCATTTTACAGCCTGTATATTTACCTATTGGTAATAATTCTGTAAACTTTTAAGTCAGATTTTGTGAGGTAATAATGTAATGTGTTAAAATATTACTGTTTATTGTCATTAATTGGCTGATTTTCTTTGCTGTGGCAATTGTGCATTTTCTGATATTTACGCACTAGTATCCAATTGGTTGGCTTCATATCCCATCACACAGGCAATAGGAAAACAAGCCGCCACCCCAAGACTGGATGTGGTTGGGGTGGCAACTTGTTTTCCTATTGCCTGTGTGATTGGATGTGAAGTCAACCAATTGGATACTAGTGCGTAAATATCAGAAAATGCACAATTGCCACAGCAAAGAAAATCAGCCAATTAATGACAATAAACAGTAATCTATAACACATTACATTATTACCTTACAAAATCCAACTTAAATTTTACAGAATTATTACCAATATGTAAATATACTGGCTGTAAAATGCACTATGTAACAATATTTCTACTAAACGTTAATGGCTCTCTAATATAAACACAGTCAATTTATTTTAAATTGTAATAAAAAAGCCACATTTACAATGATTTTATTAAACAAAATGCATTGAGTTATGCACATAATATCAAAATATCAAGAGTTGACGTCTAACTAAATATTCTTATGTAATATTTACGTTTATTGTCTTCAATTTATTAATGATGATGAAAAATATGTATGCGTTGAAAATAGTACTATAAAAACCAGCTTTTTGATGGAATTTAAACAAAATGTCAACAATCTATAACTTGATCAACAAATTAGGAGCACACCTGCAAAAGGTTGTTTAAATAGAAAAAAATATCAGGGAAATAGTGACAGGAAAGCTGGGTAACAAGGGCCAGCCACTTATCCAGTCAAAAGAAGATGCTCTGGATAAATTGAGAAATATTATAGATGAAAAGAACAAAAAAACATTACTTAATCTACAAGGAACAATTTTATCAAGTCTGAAATTCAACAACACGGCCTACAATTGTGGGAGTTCTGGCAGGGGGCCAAAGAAAACAATAAGATCAAACTAATTGAAGGAACAGAAATTCAAAAGGAAATCAACACCAATGAAGAGGAAACCAACCAAATGGAAACAGATGAAAAATTAAACACAAGCAAGAAGCAGAAGCGCTTCAAGAAATACAGAAGCTTTATCAAATGAAAACCAAGAAGAAACACAAGTTGCAAGAAAGATAAGAAAAAATTCAGCCTAGAAAAAATTAATGAAGAGCATCCAATGCTCATGAAGTTTGCCAAAGTGGCGCCTGTGACTGAGGGGGCCACAGGGTAAACAGTTAGTAAGTCTTTTTATGTTTTACTTATATTTATTTTAGTCATCACCAAGAATGGGGATGAGGTTGCGGAAGTGGCGGCTTATACGCAGAGTTGGTTTTATGGGAGTCACCAGTCACTGGTGGCCCCTGTAAAACAAATAAATAAAAACCAAATAAATAAAATAATTCAACAGAATATGAATAATTTTTTTAATATTGATGCTCAAGATAGAAAATATTCACCAGCTGTGGGGTGCTTGCCATGGATAAGGGAAGCATATGAACTAGGATCAAATATCAAAATCAAAGAAATGAATGAAATTTGTAGAGATATCAAACTGAACTTTGATGAATACATATACAAAAGCATTCAAAGATTCCCCTTCACAAACATCAACAAATATGAAAAGAATCTAATAAAAACCAACTTTTAAATAGGAAATGAATATTTGAAATCTACAATTTTTAATGAAGTTTTTAAGGCACTATCAAATAAAGCTGGGGATGCAGTCCTCATGAATAGTTTTAAACACTTTTTAATATTGTTTGCCAAGGCCTGGGGGGCTGATTCAAGTCAGGTACCCCCTGGAACCCTCTTCAAGTTCAACCAAACATCCTATACTAATAGGTTAGTTCAATTATTCAAAAAATTATGCAATTTCTTGGAAAAGTATACCTTGCAGAGAATCCACATTGCGGTCTACCAAGGAATCCTCCTACACTGCATATTAAAAACCAACATCAAAAAGTTGATGGATGTACCTATTTGCATGGATATTTGCCGCGTAGCCCTCAACTGCCAGAAGACACCACAGGGATACAAGACAGTTGAGCACGTCCTGTATGACTCATTTGCATTGGCAACACTATACAGGTACTATGTGCCCCCCCCAAAAAAAACCTACTAGTTGATTCACTCACCCGCCTGCCTTTTATCAAACAATCAGCAACCACAGGGGTACAGGGCGCCACCCCTCTAGCAATCACATCCAGGGTTGTCCACCACGTACAGAAGAGTACGTGAATCCAATTAGATGCATTAGCTGAAAATTTAACTTCAGGGTATAATTCCCCAGAATAATCACATTCCCTTTGCAGTTAGCATCCCCCAATAAATATTTTCCCCTTGCAAATTAATTTTTTTTACTTTTATATTTTAATACTAAATTTTTTAATACTGAAATATGTACTATTAAAATTTTACTATAAAAATTTTAATATTATATATTTAAATATTAAAAAATTAGTATCTAAAAGTTACTATTAAAATTTTAATAATACATAATACAATATTAAATTTTATATTATCAAATATTTTGATATTGAATAAATCAAAATTTAATAAAATCATTATATTTTGATTATTTAAATTTTAATATTTAACTTTTAAGATTTATAATTATAATTTTACTTTTAATATTTTAATTCTAATTTTAAATTTTAGTATGTAAATTATAATATTAATATATCTAAATATATTACAGGACGTTAGTTAAAGTTGCAACCATGTCAAATATTAAAAATAAGTTAAAAACGTTTTTATTTATTAGCTCGTTGAGTAGGGTTTATTTATCACATAGATAAACATCAAAAACTGAATTTATCTGCATCATGTGGCCTGCTCCACTATTGTTCTAAACAAATGATTGTTTAGAACTCAAATTACCTTTCCCTTGTAATATGATTTGATAAATATATTTGATATGCTTGACCCGCATCCTAAGTACTAATTAGTAAGCAATACATGAAAATCATTGGTGGTTGTGCCGTGTGGCTATAGTGGCACTGAATTAATAAGGATCAGATGATGACCTGCAAGGTCCAATTTGTGGCTTAAAAAAGCCAAAGTACTATCAATGATTCACAATTATTTAAATAAACTAATTTATTTTTATCTTTTTTTAATTTATTCATTTGTTAGCGCAAAAGCCAATAATAATATTCAGTGCATTATAATAAAAATATTTGTCCTCATACCTAGTATAATTAATTTTACTTACCTTTTCTATGTATTCTTATATGTCTATAATACATTCAAACATCACATTATTATATATAAATAATAATTATTTAGTCCTAATAAAATTAAAACTAAATAAAACCTGGAGCGCCCATTTATCTGATTGGCTCAGAGGCCAGGGCTTTTGGGAGGAAGGATTCCGAGTGCTCATAGAAAGCCGCCACCACATTGGATGGCATTGCAAATTGGCTGATCTCAAGAATGTTGAAGAGATCCTCTGTGTCCTAAGGGAGGCCTTGTTTCACATTATTCTTGATCCAACCAAGCACCTCCTCAATTGGATTCAGGAATGGGGAATATAGCGGGAGGAAGAGAAGTCTCATTGGGCAGTCTGCAAGGCGGCAGCTGGCAGAATGGCTGTTTTTTTTAATGGAGGGAAATTCAGACGCAACCAGATCCACTTTGTAGAGCCTGACAGTATCAAGCACAACATTGTTGGTTGTGCGGCTGTAATTTATCCAAAGGTACTCTTTGACGGCTCAGAGAAAATTGAGAAAGGTCCCGCTGTTATGGTAGCCTTTAATCATCTGATACTGGTCCAACCCGCGAGGACCAAGAAGCACAACCATGGAATAGGTCTGGGAATGGACAGCTGCACAATGGTCTATGCTGTCCTTGGACCCCTTTTCAACCCACCCATGCCTAGACCTGAGTGAGGAGGAAAACAGTGATTTGTTGATATAGAAGAACTGGGCATTCCCAGTCTTCTTTAGTGCCAGATATGTCTTGGTATAAATGTGTTAATCCTTGATAGTCTTTTCACTGTTCCTATTGTACAGAGAAACTCTGAGAACCTTCCACAAGAAGCCCAAATCAACCATTGCTTTGTAAATAAGGGTTTTAGAAACAGAAAGCCCAAACTCTGTGACAAGCATTGATTGGACAGCAAGTGTGTACAGGTGGCAATCCTTGGCTACCCACTGTTTGATTGCATCAAGATGAATGGGCTGAAGTAGTTTGAGCTGCCGCTTAGCCTTGGTTGATTTGGCAATTTGCCTTGTGTTGCCATACTTGGTGTTGATGTCAGCAATGTATCTGGCTGTGATACCAAATCAGGACGTAATATCCCAAACCGCCATTCCCCCGTTCAAGCAGTTGAGGAGAGCTTCACGCTCACTATCTGTCAACCAACGCCAGCTCTTGGCAGGTACCACAGCATCCTGGCTACCAGGCTTAAAACAGGGAACGGGGACCTTTGTGTAGAAGGTGGGATCACGCTTGCTTGCAGTGGCACCATCAATGGTTGAATACATAATAGGCGCAGATGGTTCCTCAGTTGTGGCCAATGGCTGATAGGAGGTGTCAAAACCATGGAGGCAGGAAGTAGCAACTCTTGGGTCAAGAGTGTGGGGCCAGGTGACAACTGGGTATACAGTAGAGGTGTAAGTAACCTCAGTGTTCCCAGTGACCCTGGTGTAGGAGTCTTTGTGGCAGGCCTTGAAAGTGGCTTCTGTCTGGGATTCAAGCTGGTAGTTCTGGCTTGGGATGCAGGAGGTGGTTGGCTGGCAATGACGCCTTGGGAGGCCTATGTATTGGCATGACTCCCCTCAAGTTGGGTTCTGGGTCTGTTCTTGGACCCTCTGGGACGCCCTTGTGGACAGGCTACCCCGCAGGCTGGTGCAGGAGCGGGTTGAGAATGCAATTGATGGCCCATAAAAATAAAAAAATATATATTTTAGATTAAATATGTATTTATTTGGATTTATTGGTTTTGTTGTGTGTAGTTATTCTCTCTTTATTTAGCCTTGAATAGTAGCAGAGTTTCTATATCCGTGATTTGAAGTGTATAATATTGTATCCTTTCTAGTTTTGGATGATTTTAAAGTTTAATAACGTTTTATGTCTAATTATGGTTATTATGATAGAATTTTTAGTTTTATTTTAGTTATGGTGGAGCTTCTTTATTTGGGTTGGTGTTTCCTAGTGTGCTTAGTATACATTAAATTTGATTCCAGTTCCCGCAATTAATATCTGAGTTTACTAGTGACATTCAACAGTGATTTGAAATTTGGTTCTTGGATTTGCCAATCCCGCAATTTCAAAAAACATAGTAAACTTAATGAAAATGGCGTATGGATTTGAACGTTTCAAATCTGATTCCAGTTAATTCATTTTGTACATTGAAAATATGCAGTTTGACTTGAACTTTGCAAAGTGTCTATGAGTTCCTGCATTTTCAAATATTCAAATATATACTCAAAAAAATCAATTTAATTAAAAAAAGGCCATACTGCAAAAGTGATTCAAAATTTGGACCAAGGATTTGACAATCCCGCATTTTTATGTTCAGGTTCTGAAATTACAGTAGTTGGGGAATAATTTGGGAAGTTGCTTGGGGAATTGCTTTCCAAAGAGGGAATAATCAAAGACGTTGCAATACATATAGTATTTTACAAGAGCCTATTTTAGACAAATTTACATTTCAGTTAAGCTTTATGTCTAAACATAGTTATCAGAATTGAATTTTTCATTTAGTTTTAGTCATGGTGGAGCTTCTCAGTTTGGGTTGATGTTTCCTAGAGTGTTTACTGCACATTAAATTTGTATTCCAGTTCCTGCAATTAATATTTGAGTTTACTTGTGGCATTCAAAAATTATTTAAAATTTGGTTCTTGAAAATGACAATCCAGCAATTTCAAAAATCATAGTAAACTTAATGAAAATGGTTGATAGATATAAACACTTCAAATCTGATTCCAGTAAATTCATTTTGTCTATTGGAAATATGCAGTTTGACTTGAAATTTGCAAAGTGTCTATGAATTCCCACATTTTTAAATATTCAAATAAAAATACAAAAAAATCAATTTAATTAAAAAAGTCCATCCCTCAAAAGTGATTCAAAATTTGTACCAAAGATTTGACAATCTCACATTTTTAAGTTTAGGCTCTGAATTTAAAGTATATTCTGGAACAGCATCCATCTATTTCACTCAATGTGTCAGTCCATTTTTTTGTGGTTTAAACTACAATGTTTGATTTTTGATATGATTTTGTAAAAATGTGTTAGTGATATTTTGTTTACTGTTTGATATTTTGCTAGTTCACAGAAAATAACTAGATTATTTTATTCCTAATATTGCCCAACTTGGGACTTGCTTAAATTTTAGCTCATTTTGTTTAAATCTGAATTATTTTTGCTTGTTGCCTTAGCTTTTAAAACTACTGTTGATTTTTTACTTCTGGGAAGTATAAAATGAGATAAAGGGGAAGTTTAAGAAGAGAATGATACTTTAATGGATATGAATATAGGATAATATATAGTATCATAGGAAGCCACATGCTGTCCATGTATGTCATGATGGGCATAGGGCTTATCTGAGTAATGTTTCTCTTAAGTCAGGAGGCTTACTCAAGTTATGTTCTGCTTGGGAGCTGGATTTAGTGATCTCCATAATAGATGGTCATATAATAGTGGTTCTACCAACTTAATGATTAGTCAGTGGGCCGTTTGGTGACTCATTTGGTGAACTACTTGGGGTGTTAATTCCCCAAGAGGGAGTAATCAAAGATGTTGCAACATCTCCCCCTGGGGTGCTAGAAGGCAGAGCCTTGGGGAATTTCTTGAGTGTGTTGGGGATACAAGCTTGATATTGATCTAGTTTGGCATTGGGAAAAGTGAGTCTGGAGTTGTGCTGGGCTGTTCTTGCCTTACATAGGCAGAGTTAGTCATGGTGCATACCATTTAATTCAGTTTGGGCCCCAATTCCTTTGATGAGGTAGGTATTGTTGGGCTTGACTTCCATGACAATGCCTGGTCCACGTAGCCCAGATCTAATTTATGCTGGTTGTGGGTCACAACCCAGATTTTGTCCCCAACTTGGAATCTTTCCTGCTGTAGGATAATTGCTTCCCTCTTGAATTATTTTTCTTCCATTTCCTCCTGGTCTTTTCTAGTTTGTTGTACGTTAGGGTCACTGTTGTCTGGAACCTTTTTGGGCAGAGGTAACTGTAGTCCTGTGGCTTTACTAACAAGAGCAGGCTTTTGTCCATAGACAAGTTTATAAGGGCTTTTGCCTGTATTGCAATTAACTTGTGTTCTGCACACCATGATTGCAGTTGGAAGGATGTCAACCCAGGATTTTGTATACTGGCAGACAACCTGCTGAGGGCTTTCATGAGGGAACCATTCAATATTTCAACTCTCATGTTTGCTTTTGGGTGATAGGGACTGGCTATGAGGTGTTTTATTATGTTTTTGGCAAGGTAGATATTTGTGTGGATAGCTTTAAGTTTGGTTCCTCCATATATAATTAGGAGTTCAGTCTTTCCTAATTTGGCTATGATCTCTTTGCCAATAAATTGTCTCACATTGTTTCATTTATGTTCTTTTTTGGCTTGTGACCCAGACAACTTTTTGCATAGTTGATGGCTGTGATGATGTATTTTTTGCTTTTGTTATCTCCAGTAATGGGCCCCACAATGTCCAATGCCCATACCTTGAATAATTGGGTGATTGACACTAGAACCCCAGACTTGGGGGTGCCTTAGAGTCTACATACTTATCACATAATTTGCATTGTTTGAATACTTTTTTAATGTTATTTAAATGTTGGGCCACCAGTATCAAGTCTTAAGATATTCAAACAGATTCTCACTACAAGTGTACTTCAGATCTCTGTGGTAGCAAAGGATTTTGTCAATCTTTTGTGTTGACAGGATATAGGTTACAGTGTTGCTGCTTGGTAATATGCGGTGTAGAGTACCATATACATTTTTGAATATACGTTTGCTCTTGAGGACTTTCTCTTGGATGTCCATTGTTGTACCAGGTGGGACTCCTCTTGGATGCTCCCCATGATTAACATGAGCCAATTGGGGTCTCTATCAGTGCATAGGAGATGTTTATGGTATAGCTTGATAGGGCATCTGAAGTAAGCATTTCTTTTCCTGGCTTATATTTGATTATCATGGGGTACCTTTGGATAAGGCTAATTCATTCAGATTGTTGTCTAGATAGATGTTTTTGAGTCTTAAAGAATACCAATGACTTATAATTGATTAGAACTTTGAATGACTGTGAGCCTTCCAGATAGCAACATCATTTAATTAGATAATGAACTATAGCTATAATCTCCTTTTCATGAATAGGGTATCTCTGTTCACCATCAGATGATTTTCTTGATTCATACAGAGAAGGGAAAAAGTTATTTTCTGTTGTTTGATTACTGAGCACTCCACTTATTGCATAGTTGGAAGCATCTGTATTTAGTTCATAGACTCCTTCACAGTTAAAGTACTGCGGGATGGGAGCAGTAATAATTTGTTTCTTTAGTTAGCAAAAGCATTTGTTATCATAAGGGTGTTCATAAAGATTTTTTGTCTTTCCAGTGATTGCAGATAGTGGAGCATTCAGGGCTCCCCATTCTGAAAAAAACTTTCTGATATATGCATTCATCTACAAGAACATTCAGAGCTCACTCTTGTTGTGTGGTGCTGGAATATCTTTGATAGCACTTACCTTCTCTGTTTCTGGCTTGATCCCATCTTTATTAATAGCATGTCCTAGGAACAGTATCTTGGTCAAGAAGAATTCACACTTGGATGGTTTGGCTATCACTTGATTGTCCTGGAAGGTGTTAAGTTCCATGAAATCATCCATCCAGTATCTCTTCTTATGGATACTATAGATGATTATATCATCCATGTCATAAATGAAATTTTAATTCTATTATTGAGCAAAAGTCAAAACCAAGAATCAAACCCTAGTCCCAAGGAAATACAGTCTGCTAGCCAAGTGGGTCAAGAGGCCGGCTGCCTGTGTTTTTTGGGCTTGAGTATGAAGGCTGTTTGATGACCTTATCACAAAGTCAATCAGAATTACCAAATGAAGAATTTACCACATTCAAATGCACTCCACAGAAGCCCCAGGCCTACGCAGAAGTAGATGCTTGCCTAAAGGAGGTTAAGACTAAACCTGAAATTAAACCCTCCAATAAGCTTTAGACAATATCTTCCCCAGAGCTAAATAAATGATGTATTTGACAAAGCTACATGATGCAGGTAATAGAGGCAGAGAAATGAGCATCACCACTTCTATTCTCAAGCATCAGCAAACTCAGAATTAGCTTCCTGTGAAGCCTCCCCCAAGTGCCAAAGTCCTTTTGAAATAATGCTCACAGACTTAAAGCCCTCAAATTTTGGAGACAAAAATTTTAATAGTATAAAACTCCTGCTATGTTGAAAATGGTGGTATTGTTATTCTGATAATAAATTTTAAATGAACCTTTTGTTCACCCAAATTCTACCCTATCTACTTTTAGTATTTTATCAATTCCACTCTAGTTCCACAGGCACACAATCCCTACCAATCCTACTGTTAAACTTGCAGCCCCCTTGCCTGTGTTATCCAATCCACCTGGACCACCCTTTGGACTTGTAGATTTCACTGATTACCCTCCAAACCAAGCGTATTCCAAGTTTACCCTGGAAAATATACTCCTTTATGATCCCTTGGCAAGGACTAGAGTCACAGAAGAATAAGCTGTGAAGGAAAGTAGTACACTGTTCTGCCAAGACTATTTCACAATAATTATAAGTATCTTCCTATATCTATGGTACCAATGACACCACCTCTAACCCTGCAGCCCAACCACCTGCAAGAAAATGCTAACACTTCTTACATTACTTCCACACAAATGCTTGTAGTACTCTATATTAATCTTACTGTCTTGGTGGACTCCATAGTGACTAACTATGGCCCTTGGTCAATCCTCATCCTATGTTATCAAGTTGGCTCACATTCTTTGGTGGACATTATCCTCTGGCTCAGCAATTCCTCTGTCTATTTCAAGTAGTGCTTTTACCAAAAATTGGTATCCTAACAATCCAGGTATACTATGGCAATTTTTTTATTGTGGTCCTTAAAGACTTTGTTCATGGATGTCTTAAAGGTACTGGGGGTGTCTTTTCATATCAAAATTAAGGACCACACATCCAAAAAAACTTGTATTTAGTCCTGAATAGTGTCCTTATAATGTCATCAGGTTTGACTCAGATTTGATGGTATCCTGATGTTAAGTAAATTTTTGTGAAGAGCTGTGATCTTCCTAGAGCTCTGAAGAGGCTGTCAATTAGGGGCAGGGGGTACCTGTTTTATTTGTGACTTTGTTGAGTGCTCCTTAATTGATGACAAGGTGTAAGCCTCTATCTTTTGAGGCCATAAAAAAGACTTCTGCACCAAAGGGGGACTTTCATGATTGAATGAGTCCCTTTTCTAAGTCTTCATCCAGGTGTGACAAATGGGGTCTGTGATCCACCTTTCCACAAAGGCATTAGGCAAGGTAGACAAGACCAGGCCCTAAACCACAGAGACCATTGCAGACAGGGACAAGTTTTGGGCAGGCAACAGCCAAGGACTCTGGTAACTATTAAATATGGTCAGAAGGATTGAAATGGTGAGAAAATTTATTTGTTAAAAGCTTAGCTGAAGAATTTTCTCAAACAACAAGAGAAAAAGATTCTGTATGAGAATTTATTTTTTCAAAATTTAAAATCATTTTCAAAATGTTGATTTTTATGCCAAGCAGGGGTTTTTGTTGTTTTTACTATTTTTTATTATAACTTTAAGGAAACCAAGATAGGTCCCAGAGAGCTATCATGGTAGGTATTTAAGGAAAATTTTAAAAGGTTAATGATTAATATGAAATGAGGGAGATGATTGGATAAAAAATAAAAAAGAAGTTTTGTTATCCAATAGAGGGTTTTTGGAATCCAACTTTGTCAGTTAGATTTGTTACATTACCTTCCTCTAGAGAAGACTATCTTCTCCCCCAAACTCCTCAACCAGTGCAGGACAATTGGAGCAGTTTTCATAGGCTCCCAAGTAGCATCTTCAATTGGTAAATTCTTCCATTTGACCTGATAATAGTGTTTGTTTGGGGAAAGTTTTGAACCTAAGATGGTTTTTACTTCATGTTTCTGATCAGATGAATTAGAGAAAAGTATAGGCTCTGTATCAATTAGAGCTTTACTAATGATTAGTTTAAATTAGGAGACATGGAAAACTGGGTGAACCTTGATGTTAGGAGAGAGCTCAAGTTCATAAGCTGTGTCATTGATTTTCTTTAAAGCTTTAAAAAAGCCAATGTTGAGCAGACCTAGTTTGCAGCAAGCCATTGATAAAGTGAAGTATTCAGATTTCATTTTACTAGGCCCCCAGGAGAATATAAGGTGACATAAATTCTATGAGCATCAACTTTGAGTTTATAGGCCTCTCTGGCCTGCATGGGATTGCTAATTAGTTCTACGTGAGTAGATACAATTTTTGGGACAATATTCTCTTCCACTCCCTCTTCTGGTGCTTCTGAGTTAGGAAGAGGACAGGGGTGAAAACCCTTATTTGCAAAGAAAGGAGAAAGGCCAGTTGAGGCATGAGAGGCGTTATTATAGACAAATTGATCAATGTAGAGCCATGAAACCCAGTCTTTCTGGTGAGGAGAGACATAAAAACGTAGTTACTGTTCAAGAATCTGATTCAAGCACTCTGTTTGATCATTGGATTGAAGATGATAGCCTGAAGAACTACAAGGCTTTATGTTTAAATTCTTGCCAATAGATTACCAGAACTTTGATACAAATTGGGGACCTCTTTCTAATATAATTCTATCTGGGAGGCTGTGACAAGAAAATATTTCACAAAGAAATATTGTTGCCATTCCTTGTGAGGTGATATTATTATTGTACAGGAAAAACTCAGTGCACTTTGAAATTCTGTCCATAACCACCATGATAGAATCAAAACATTCATACTTTAGAAGGTCATTTATAAAGTCTACACTGACAGAAGACCATGGCTGGGTAAGAAGCTTTAAAGGAAGATATTTTCCTGAAGGCATGGAGCGGGATTCCTTTGACCAGCAACAGCGCCCATGTCAACACTAAAAATATTGACACTATAGTAAAGTGACAACCCAGTTTTCCATAATGTTGTCTCCTAGATGTTGCCACTTTTTTAAGTAACATCACACTTTATCCTGAACATTTTTAATATAGTAAATATTTCAAACACTTTTTTATACTAAAATGACTCCAGAGAGCTCAAAACTGCAATAAAAAATTATCATAAGTAATAAGAATAAGGAGATATAAGCAACTATTTTTCAGTTTACTATGTAAATTACACTCTTTATAATAAAATTATTTTTTATTCCTATAAAAAATTAAAATTCCAATGAAACAAAAATAAAGATATTTAATATATCATAATAACTACAAAATTAAAAAAATTATAATTATAATTTATCATACTTAATATAAGTATAACTGAAAATATCTCATACCTTAAAGATAAATTAACAAAATATAAGATATTTCTTACAAAACCACATTAGAACTATATCTTAAACTTACCATTTATACCTAAAAAGATTATTACTATCCAAAAAAATTAAAAAATTAAAAGTTTAAAATTAAAAAATATATAGACAAAGCAAAGCAAAGCAAAGTTTATTTGGCTAATTAAAGCCACCAGCAAGAGCAGTGGCAACATCTTCAAGGTACTTCTAAATTTCCACCACCTTATACTTTTTCTTGACCACCTTCTGCACGTCCTCCTGGTAGTCTTGCTCCTTGGACTTTTGCCTCTTGGGGGCCACCTGGTTGGCCAGGTTGCAAAACTTGGAGACAGTCCGGGCCTGCTCCTCCTGTAGCTTAGAGAAGAACTTGTTATATTTGGATTGGTCCCAAACTTCACCTTCAGGTGCTTATGCCAAACCTCAAGGCTAGAGGTGGTCTTCATCTCCCCCTTGAGGCAGGCGCCTTGAAAGTTCTAAGGGGCAGTGGCCCTGCTCTTACCTCTCCGGGCAGTCACCTTCTTGCCCACCCATTGGCGCTCAAAGTAATCCAGGTAGCCTTTGAAGATGGTGGAGTTCTTCTTGATGTAAGCATCCTCCAGGAGGGCCTCAAAGCCAAGCCCAGTATGCTCTGGGCGCACAAAAGCCAAGGCAGCAAACTGAGTCAGGGCAAAGCGGCACTTTCCCTTACCATCATTAAGATACTTCTCAAAAAGGTCCTTCTCACTCTTGAGATTCTTGACAAGGGCCTGAATAAAATGAAAGAAGCAGCCCTGGACTTCTCCATTAAAGATGGACTCAAAGGCTCTGAACTGTCCTGCTCAAAGTCCATTATGATAACCTTTGGCCCAAGTGAGCGCGCATGAGCTAGCTGCTCAGCGGCTATGGTGGACTCATCCTTCTCAGCAGAGGAGGGATTTGCCCTTGTGGCATGAGTGGGAGGGGGCTGATAGGTGGGAAGGGAGCTCAAAGCATCCCAGACAATCTTGAAGGCTCTGGTGTAGACTTTAGTCTTGGCACCAGAAAGGGGAAAGAACACAAGGGGGATGACCTAGTCATTAAACTGCCCATGCAGGACCCAAAGCTTCTTGAGGAGAGAGGGGCAAGTAGCAAATGTGCCGTCACACAGCCAGGTGGTAGCAGTGTTCAGCTGCTCCAGGTTTTGGGTTGTGGTGTAGGCTACAATCCTATCCTCCACTTCCTGCCCATTGTCATGGAGCAGGAACATCTCACCATTCTCTGTCTTCTTGAGGGCATCTGTGAGGATAAGGTCCTTGATGCTGGTGGCACTCTTTGCCAGGGGATTGGAGGCTTGACGCCTATCACTTATAAACTTGACCAACTGATTGTGATTTAAAAACCTCTTCAAGTTGGTTGGGGAGAGGTATTTGTAAGCAAGTACGGCCAGCTGGGTGGCAGAAAGATCTTTGGAGGTGGGCATCACCTGCACCAGATACCACTTGAGAAGGTGGGCTATGGTGGTGTTGGGCATCACACAAGTGTGTTCACCCTTGATGATTTGGACCAAGTCCCAGCACTCAGTATTGAGCTGCACTGGGCAGGAGCAGTCCTTGCAGGTGTAATGCCGGCTCTTGAAGCCCCAGTTGGCATTGTTACAGAAAAAGATGTACCTATTGGCCACCATGCCTGCCCACCCTTTACACTCATGATTGAGAAATATTTGGGCAAGGAAGAGGGAACCTTGAATTTGCTGTCAACATTGCAGATGTGGTGGGCCAACAGAGGGTCCCAGGGGCCAGCAGGAGCATGGTGGAAGCCAGGGAAGTAATTGGGGCAGGGCTTTGAATCATCCCCAGATGAGCTTGAAGGGGGGAGTTTGGCGGGGGTGGGGAAGCAGAAGGGGGCTTATTGTGGTGCTCCTCCTGTGCAGAAGACTTATCTTTGAGTAGGGTCTTTTTGCCTTGCTGCTTCTTTTTGGTTGGCTCCTTGTCAGAAGCCAAGTTGTAGAAAATGTGCTCTGTAAGAGAGCCATCAGTTTCCTCTCCTCCAGTGGAGTGAGCAGGGTTCTTCTCAGGAGAGGGCTCAGGGGAGGGCTTTGGGGATAGTTTGGGGGTGGCCTTCTTTGATGAGACAGGCTTCTTTTTGGTGGGTTTGGTTGGCTTTAAAGGATGCTTGGTTCCTTTGGGCTGTTTGGAAGTGTTCTTGTCCTAAAATAATAAGTAAAATGGTTTAAAATAAAGCAATGTATGTAAAAAAACAAACAAAACAACTTAAAAAGCATAATATATAAAAATTAGATCTTAGATGGCTTTTCTTGGCATTTAAAAGTTAAAAAATACTTGTATAGTTTTTAATTTATTATAGTTTTAAATAAAAAATTAAAATTTATGAGAAATATGCAAAAGTAATTTATTTAGATATAGATTTTATTTTAAAAATTAGAAAATATGGAAGAAAAAGTTAAAAATACAACATATCAAAAAATGAGAAGTTTTTATTATGTAAAACATAAAGTTTTACATGTGAGAACTAAAAAGCGTCAACATTATGAGTGACAATTAGTAAAAAAGCTGAATTCTCACTGTCAATTACAAAAATTGTAGACATTATTTTTGACAACATTATCACTGTTGACATTTTTTTAAAAATTTATTATGTTTTTTTCATAGTACTCTTAATTAAATTTATGCAGGCTAGCAAAAATTAACTGTTTTCTGTGTATTTTTGTTCACATATAAAAACAGAAATAAAACATAAAAATAAGTTAAAAAATTATCAAAGTTTTTATTCTTTTATTAAAAATTATATTTGGGTAGTGTTAATATGATGTTTTACCATTGTGTATATGTAAAGTTGTTAAGAAAGTTGTCTTCAGAATTGAAAAGGGTAAAGTGTTGACAACGTTACTTACAGCATTCTTTATATGAGGTGACATATCAATTTAAGCTTAATTGTGCCACTCTAATTTGCTTAACTCCACCCCGGCAGATGATCATAAGCAAATAAACAACATTCTGAGTATTGAAATTATTTTTAATAATAAATTCTATAGTAACTTACATAGTAACTCATTCTTAAATTATTGGATTGCCATTAGCCATCAATCCACTTAATATATTAAAGCCAAAATAAGTGCCACATATATATTTATAAGATGGACATTTCAACAATCAACTGTATGCACAATGTCTTTTTCAATATAATAATGTAATAAAAAATATCTTTATATCTGCACTTAATTTTTTATTGTAGATGTTTCAGTTTTGTTTTTTAAAAATAAGTTTGGATTAAAAAGTGTCAACATCAACACTTTTATGTTGTGAAAACAAATAAAAAATAAACTAATTTTTATTAGTAAGTGTAAAGGGAAAATTTGGTTAAATTGAGTCTTTTATTAAGCTTAATATTAAATTGTGTCAAAATAGCCACAATTTTGTCGTGTTTTCTGGGTTTGCACCCCTGAACACTTTAAAAAGAATTAAGCTAGCGCAACTAGCAAAAAACATAGGAGATTTCAAGTTTTGAGTCAACATGGGCGCTGTTGCCCTTTGACCTAGCACAGGTAAGACATGCCTTAAGGTACAAAGATACCCTTTTGTGAATAAAAGGCCAGGAAAATTGGTAAAAAATAAGTAACACAGTCTTAGCAATGCCTGGGTGGCCCACAGAAGGATGATTGTGAGACAAGTTAAAAATCAGTACAAAGTTTTCCAGGAGGCACCCATATTTTATTTTTGTGATAAATAATCCTGTTTGCATAGGTAAAGTCAGTATAATTTGAAGAGTCACCTTTACTTAAATTGAGTAGTAATTATTTTTGAACTTGGTTTGGTCTTGAGGAGTTTTGACCCTGATCCACAAAGGGTATTGAGACATGGAAGCAAAGAGATCAGATGGTAGCATAGTGGCTGTATTAAAGGAGTTAAGAGTTTCCTCTGGTATAATCAAGCCAGGGTTACAGCTCAGCATATCCAGAATATTGTTGGCAACACCAGGCTTATACTCAATCATGAATATATACTGTGATAAGTTAAGGTGCTAATGATCCTGTCTCTGATTTATGCAATGAGGCTTTTTATGATATTCCAAGGCGCAATGATCAGTACAAATAGTAATTAGATAGTGAGCGTACAGAAGAAGCTATTACCAATGATCTAAGGCTGCCACAATGGCCAAGAGCTCTTTTTCATAGATAGGATAATTTGTCTCTGGAAGAATCATCTTTCTAGAGAAAAATCCAATCAGATGGTCATGATTAGCATCTCCTTTTTGCAAGAGAACTGCTCCAATAACATGGTTAGATGTGTCTGTTTCAAGGATGAAGGGCTTTTCTTGGTCTGAGTGCACAAGGACTGGAGAAGACGTAAGAATATCCTTTATCTCATTGGATGCCTTTTCTTTTTATGACCCCCACTTGAAGGGAACATCACCAGTAAGCTTATCAAGAGGAGAAGTGATTTCTGACAGGTTTTTGGTGAAGCAACAGAGAAAATTTAATGTACTCTTAAAAGAACGGACTTCCATGTAAGAGGTAGGACAAGCACATTCTTTGATGGCAGCCAGCTTGTCAGGGCAGATAGCATAACCATCTTTAAAGATAAATTTCCTATTGAGGTTACTTCTTCCTTAGAAAATTCACATGTTTACAGCTTTAGTTTTAGATTGGCACTAGAAAATGCATCTAAGACCTTTCTAATGTCCTCTTGATGATCTGTGTAAATTTTTAGAGAATACCAGAATATCATTCATGTACACTATACAACATTGATCTCTAAGGTTTCCAAGAACTGCATCAATAATGCTCTGGAAAACTGAAGGAGTATTATTAAGGCCAAATGACATGACCTTATATTTGAAGACCCCCAAGTGGAATTTAAAGGCAGTGAACTTCTGGTGGTCAGGGTGAACTGGGATTTGGTTGAAGGCATCTCTAAGGTCTAACTTCAAGAATATTTTAGCACCTGCAATCATGAAAGAAAAATCAGTCATGAGAGGGATGAGATCAGTATTAGTAATGGCATTCAAGCAGGTAAAATCCACACAAGGACATAGTTCACCATTGGATTTAGGGACTAACAGAACCATAGAAGCACAGGGGAACAGCTGGGGACAATTAATCCACAACTACAGTAGTTTAAAAATGGCAACCACCAGAATTAACTCATTCTGCAAGTTGACTTACTATATGTTGACAATCAGAATTAAAAATACTTTTATGTTGACAGCATTGAAAAGTCAGAATTAAGTTTTAACTCATGCAGACTACTAAATGTTGACACTTTTTTAATAAGCAGAAACCTGTTTCCTGAAAATTTTACTTAATAAAAATTAAGCTTCAAGATATTCTTTAGAGTAATGTGACAACATAGATTTTAAAAAGTCCATAAAAAATTATACATAACAATTAAAAAATCTCATAAAAATACACTTTTATTTTATTTTACTATGAAATTAGCTATCTTTACTATAATAAATTTTTTCCCACTTATAAAAACAAAAAAATCCAATACACAAAAAGATACTACATAAAAAAAGTTACATATTATAGCAAAATATAACAATCAGAAACAGTAATATAAAGTTTTTTCTATATTGAAAGCTACAAAAAACATATAATTTACTAGTAAAATACCAATATAGGCCATGCAATACAGTCTAAAGCATCAAACTATCAATAGAAAATCAATGATTTTATAAAAACAGTATCATAAATTTTTAATGAGTTATTTAGAATAACTATTTATTTAAAAATATTATACTTAATATATAAGAACTATATAAACAAAATTAGGCAATACTCAATAAATTTAATTGAAAGCTAGACTGTGATCATCTGGTTGCCATTAAGAACTGTGGCAATCTTCTTGATGTATTCCCCAATCTCTGAAAGCTTATATTTGGCCTTGACAACATCCTTGATCTTCTCTTGATATTGTTTCTCTTTAGTGGTTCTCTTCTTCTTGGATGGGTGGTTCTCAATATCTCTGATGGATGCAGCAGTCTTCCCCTGTTGAACTTTGAGGTGCTTGTAGAAGGTGTTGTATCTGGGCTTGATTCCAAAGGAGGACTTGATATGCTTATTTCAGCCCTCCAAAGATGAAGTAGTTTTCATCTCATCCTTAAGAACTTCCTGATAGCAGTTCCAGTTGGCTTTGGCTCTGGGATTAGTGACCTTACGTCCAATCCACTGTGGTTCATAGTATTCAATGAAATGATAGAAGGCACCATCATGTTTCTTAGCATATGGATCCTGGCATAGGAGCTCAAAGGCTTGTCCAACATGATCTGGCTTTACAAAGGCTATTGCTATAAACTGCTGAATTAAGAACTTGCACTTTCCTGATGTATCTAGACGGTGGAGCTTGCTGAGCTCAGGAAGACCCTTTAGTTGTCTGTTGACAGCCTGTTGATAATGGAAAAAACACACCTGGACCTCTCCATCAAAGGTATTTACAAAAGCGTTATACTGGGCAGTTTCATAGTCCATTATTATAGTTGAGGGTCTAATTGCTTTATCTTGAGCTTCTTTTTCTTCAGAAAGGGTGGCTTCATCCTTTTCATCATCATCTGTATTGGCTCTAATGTTATGGCCAGGGGGATTCTTTCTATTATTGGGTAGGACTTTGATGCCCTCCTGAAGGATTTTAAAGGCCTTTGTGTAGATCTCTTCTGTTCCCCCAGGAAGCAGAAAGTAGGAAAATAGAAGCACTTTTCCTTCAATAAGGGAATGTACAACCCATAGTTGGTAAAAAGGTGGGGGCATACTACAAAAGTACCGTCACATAACCAGGTCTCTGAATCTTTTAACTGCTCCAGGTTCTGTTGTGTAGAATAGCATATAATTCTTGCCTCTGCTGTAGGCCCATCATCATGTAAAAGGAATACCTCATCATCATTGAACATCTTTAACTCCTCTGTCAAGACTAACTCTCCTTGGACCATGGCAGATTTCTTATGAGAGAATAGATTACGGCATTTATCACATATGTACTTCACTAACTGGTCGCAATCAGGGATGAGCTTCAGGTTCTCATTACTTAGGTGTGTGGTGGATTTAACTGCTAGATCAGAAGCCTTGACATCTTTGGAGACTGGTACCATTTGGTAGAGGTACCACTTTAGAAGCTTTTAAATAAGATTGATTGGAGCATTGCATATGTGCTCTCCTTTTTCACTAGTGACTTTATCCCATCCTTCTGTATTGATCCTGGCAGTGCAGCTTCTATCTTCACATACATAATGCTTGCTTCTTCCTGCTCTCTTCTGATTGTTGCAATTGAAAACATAGCCATCACAGACTAAACTTGCACCTCTTTTGACAGACATTAGAGGGGAAAACCGAGGGAACTTCTTTGGGAGCTTAAACTCTCCTTTGATGTTACATATATTGTGAACCTTTAGGGGATCCCATGGGCCAATTGGTGCTTGATGATAGTCAGAAAGGTAATCATAAGGATTTTCTTAATTGATACTTGATGAGGAGGATGGAGGTGCAGATTTGTTGGGCGGTGGAGGGAAATTATCTGGAGTTGGATTCTTGCGCTTCTTGGACTGGGATGAGCTTGATTCCTTGGGGCTTGATTCCTTTGAGCTTGATTCATCTGGGATTGACTGGGGTTCTGGACTCTTGGGTGTCTTATTTCTTCCTTGCTTGTTTAGTGGAACCTCATCTCCTTCTGATTGGTACCAGCTTGGAGAAGAGGAGGGGGCAGGAGAGGGGAGGGCTCTTTGCTTTCAGGGTCTGGGGTCTTCTCCTTTTTCTTCTGTTTCTTTGAGGGCTCTTTGGCTGGTTTTTTGTTGGGGTAGGAACTTTGGGCCTTTCCAGAGTTTGGGTACTTTCTTGGTTGACTTGGGGTTATTTTGTGGCTTCTTGGAAGATTTGTCCTACAATAATTAGAGTAGAGTTCATAAAGTAAGATTGTCATGTGAAACATGAATAAAATTATATAACAATCACTTATTTTAAATTTTATTATTAAGTAAATAGTTTATAGAAGTATGGAAAGTAATTTTAGAGCTAGTTTATTAGTAAAGAATAGAAAAAACCCATGTTTAAATAAAAAGTTGACATTCTGGTAGTCACAATAGTCAAAAATATTTAATTTAGTTTTTCAGCATAAAAAAACGCTTTAATTTTGACGTGAACATACTGACAGTCAGAATTAAAGTAGAAAAACACTATGTAAATCACTTATATAGCTTGGTTAATATTTTCTGGAGTTGGTTTTTTAAGTCCAAATTGATTATTTTTAAATTTAAAAACTTAAAGATTTGCATATGTAACTTATGAAAACTAAATACTGAGGATTGTAGAAGGAATTCTAAAGTACAGCCCTGGGTGCTTTGGCCTGAATCATCATACCATTGTATGTGTGCTTTTTGTTAAGTGGCAGTGTTTTACTAATAAACAAGTGAAGGTGTTGACATTCAGGCAGTCAGCGTTCTTTTATAGCAACTCTCCTATTAAATCTCGCTTAGATTATTTCACTTTGTTTGCTTAGTCAAACCCCTTTGTTGCAATTTAGGCAACATGTCAATTTGACACAAAGTTGACATTATAAATACATATATAATTTCTAGTTTTAACATATGCGTTTTGGCTTAAGTGGACTTCCAGAAATAAGCTATAGTTTATCCAGTGAGTTTAAAATAACAGTAAATATCTAAATAATACAAAGAATGCTCTGAAAGTTGGAATATGTCTTTGTTCAATGATTATATTATTATTTATTTAATAAAAACAGTAGTATAAAATACAAAAAATAGTTATTTTAGAATATTGTATAATTTATTAAGAAACTCATGGATTCTTATTTGGGGTTGACATCCAGATATTACTTACTGTAGTTGACCTTAATGTAAAAGCACAAAGAAACTTACATTTTCATAGTAAATTATATTAGTTTTTTGCTTAAAATTAAGCCTTTGTTTAAATGGTGTCAACATTATGTCTGTTCCTTTTTAATTTTTGCAATTCTGACTTAATAATTCACTATGAAAAATTAGCTTAGTTTTGGAAATGCCCAATTTTGGCAGATAAATACTAAAATAATGTTGACTTACTGAATGAGTTAATTCTGGCGGTTGCCTAAAAATCTATGGCAACAAATAAAATGAACCAGATTTAATTAAAATAAATTCATATTTAAGCAAAATTTAAATGAACCCAAATCTATTGTAAATCAATATAAATTCATTTATTTTTAATTTTGTTTAAATCTGAGTTCATTTTGTTTAAATCTGGATTGTTTTTGCTTGTTGCCATAGCTTTTAAAAACTACTGTAAGAATGTCCTGAACATAGTCATCAAGGCTTTGCTGGGCTACTCAGTTAAGCGCATATAATGGTGAGCTATTGGGTAGAACAGAGTTCTCTTTTAAACTTAAGGAGAAGAAGTGCAAGTTTGGATCAAAAATATCAGGTAGGATAACTTTTTCAAAACAATGTGCATAATCTGTAAACTGAGATGGAAGCTTATCCTGAAGATTCTAAGAAACCAAATATGCAAGAGGCTTGGCAGGCAGTGCATTGGTCAGAAACTTCAGACAATACAATTTTTTATCTTTAGGATTTAACTCAACTAACCTTGGTCTATTTTAAAATGTGGGCTGTAGGACTTCCACCATTGCATACCAAGTATGACAGAAGAAAGAAGATTCTGATCAATAGTGAAAGGCAGTTTTAATTTGATGTCATCCTGAATAAGAGTTACCTGCTTTGAAGTAACCCAAGTGGGGGCTGTAATCTCAGTATCTCCTAGTTTAAATGCAGGGTCTTCAGAATAAGGAAGCTTCAAAAGACAAGACATGCTTATATCCACAAAGTTATCTTGAGCACCAGTGTCCACTAAGGCCATGATGTTTAGTATTTAATGTTTGCTGTGATGTGGATAGAAAACAAATAAAGGCACTAGCAGATAAGAGTCTTGATTGGCATCTTTATTAATAGCACCAGATGCAACAGTGGTAGGAGGGAAGGCAGCCAAGTTATGTGAGGTGATGTCCTCTTCTACAGGAGTGGTGGGCCCACCAGAGCTCCTGTTTTTGTGGCTATTATTTTGATTGAGATTATTGGGGCAGCAAGCAGCAGGGGAGTTTAGAGGGGGCGCAGGAGTGAGCTGGGCCTGGTCACAGTGAGCAGAGCCCTTTTGGTATTCATTGTGTTAGTCTATATACTCTGAGTTCTGGCGTTCTGTGTGAAGAGCAATACAGTATTCTTTTTCCCAGGTCTTAGCCACCAAAGTGCCCCGTAATGATTGTAACAAGTGATGGTTCAGACCTTTTTAGAAGAGATATGAAAGGTTCTTGGCTGGGGCACAGGTAGCACAACAAAGAGTTTTGAAAGAGGTGGTATAATCAGTGACTGTTTCTGAGCCTTGAGACAAAGCAATAAGCAAAGCCCAGGCAGTGTCCTGAAACTCTGTTGGGTGGAGGTGCTCTTCAATGAGACCAAAAAAGTCCATGATGGTGTCTAGAAAAATATGGAGGTCCATTAATTCCATAATCCAGTCCATTATTAACAAGTCAAGGCCAGATATCATGTTTGTGATTAGCTGGCCCTGGTCAGGAGAAGAGCCCATAGCTCGGGCAAGGCAATAGTTCAGGCAAAGTTTATTAAGGGTACAAGAGAGTTCAGCAGTTTGGTTGGGGTCCAGGCAGAGAATAACTGAATTATTTTCTCTGTCATCATCTTCACCATTTATTTCAGCATTTTTAAAACTTTTTTAAAAACTTTTTTAAACATTTTGATTTTTTCCATTTTTATTGGTAACCCCGCACAAATTGCCCAAGGTGACAACCAGGAAACTCAATTCTCTCAATGAAAAGAGCCCCAAAAATATCACCACTTCTAATGTTGGCCAGTAAAAGTATCATTCTGGAAAAAATTCTGTTTCATTATGACCAAAAAGCAGACCCACAAAATTTAGTGATCTTGGTTTAATGTGAGAAAGGAGTTGGTGCTTCATCTTGCTACAAAGGCATTGGGCAAGATGGGCCAGGCCAGGCCCCAAGCCATGGAGATTATTATTAAAAGGATCAGTTTTGGGCAGGCAACAACCAAGGACTCTGGTAACTATTAAATATGGTCAGAAGGATTGTAAAAGTTAGTAATGAAATTTGGAAAAAGCTTAGCTGAAGGATTTCCTCAAACTGCAAGAGAAAATGATTCTACATAAAACTTTATTTTTTTCAAAATTTAAAATCAATTTCAAAATGTTGATTGTTATGCCAATTGGTGGTTTTTGTTGTTTTTAATCTTATTTTATTATAATTTTTAGGAAACCAAGATAACTCTCATGGAGCTATCATGGTAGGTATTTAAGGAAAATTTTAAAAGGTTAATGATTAATATGAAATGAGAGAGATAATTGGATAAAGAATGAAAGAGGGAAAATTATTATCCAATTGAGGGTTTTTGGAATCCAACTTTATTAGTTAGATTTGTTACACCAGATGTAAATTCACTGTCTCCTTTGGTTTTTTATTGCACTATTTTTCCTTGCTGCACTAAGAAAAGCACCCAAACACCAGCCAAGCCACTTAATTCTTTGGGTGATTTGGTGCACACCGTATAAAACAATTTGTATTGGCTTATACTGCAGATCCTCAGTCCCTTGTTGCTCCCCCTGGGAAGAAACACTGGATAATTTGGACTATCTACTGGCATGGTGTTGACTGCTGTTGAAAACAATTAGGAGCAGCCAATCAGGTGATGCCACATCAATGGTAACAAAGTCAAATGATTTCCAAATGTCCAAAATCTACTCCAGAAAATCAGATGGAGGCCCAGAAATTAGCATAAAACTCTCTAGTTCCCCTGGCTTTGGCCAGCAAAACTTCTACTCTGGCCAATTAGAACAGGCCTAGTGATTTTGCAATGAAACCATAAGCAACCCAGTCCCTTAAACATAGCAAGGGGCTTCTAGTCCCCTGCTTGTTCATTCTATAATTACATATAAGTTGGAACTGTTAAAATTTAATTTATTTTTATTTCATTTGGAACCACTACTTTAGATTTTCTTATCATCTATAATAAGATGTTAGTCATTTTTCTATTAAACCTTACCTTTTGTTGTTTGTTGAGTTTGGCTCCTGGGGATGACATCCAGGACAAAACAGCAGAAAATCTTTATAACAAAAGACTTGAGGTTCAATGCTAGCCTTGGGTTAGCCTTCAGGGCAAAATTAAGGGCAAATACCTTAATTTCCTGGAATACAAGATGTGGAATTTCTTTTGGTAAAAAGGAAGGGAAAAAGCTTGAAGAATATTAAAGCTAACACAAATGTGGATAAACTTGTCTTTATTAGGATAAATGATTCCACTTTAATAGTAGACAAGGGTTGATGATCACTCATTAGGTAGACAGAGTGGCAGAAAGGATCACATTGGGATGAGGTATTACCAGGATCAGTCAAGGGCAGATATGATATTCCAGAATGGGTGGATATTGAACCAGACCCATTTGCAGAAGGGGAGGAATTCCCAAAATCAAAAGCAAAACTGATCAAATCTTAACACATATCATTATTTGAAGGCCATATCAAAATAGCATTAGAGGCGCAATTTCCAACATCTCCCCCCTTCAAGATTGGACACAGTGAGTTGATATTTGCGGAGGAATTTGGTGTGAACTCTAGCAAAGGGGCTGCCAGAGGACAGCAGCTTCACTGTATACTCAACGCCCTTCTTGAAGGTGACTTCACAAGGTCCAACCAAGAGAGAAGCTAGCTTATGGGCTCTACCTCCAGTACAATTATGATATTAGAGGACTAGGTCACCTACTTGGTACTCAGGGAGGGAGACTCTAGACGCATTTTAAGGCAAGAGCTCTAAGGTCTTGACCTTATAGGCAGTAGAATAGGCTGTAGCTTGGATGCCAATGATACAATTAGTCAAGTCTTTGACATGAGCTTCAGGATTGGTAGAGGCGTTAACTTCAATCAATGAGGATCCCAAGATTGAGGGGGTAGTGGCTTCCTGTCCATACATCATGGCAAAGGGAGACTGGCCAGTCACTTGATGACTGCTGAGTATATACACAAAGAGAGCATCAGGGAGGAGCATATCCCAGTTAGCGGCATCAGAGAAGGTAAGCTTCCTCATAATGGACACAAGGGTGGAATTTGCTTGTTCCACATTCCCATTGGTTGACAGGTTATACAGTGCAGAGAAGAATTGATGTGTGCCATAGCTTTTACAATGGATGTTATGAGGTGGGCATTAAAGTTGGTCCCATTTTTGGAAAGCAGGACTTGAGGGCAACCATGACAGTAGAAGATATCTTGTAACAAGAAATTAGCCGTGGTCTTGGCAGTTATATCCTTTGTTGTCTGACTTCAACCCATTTACTAAAATGATTTACGGCTACCAATATTAATCAACACCCAGATCTATAACAAGGGAGAGGCCCAACAGCATTGATACTCACAGTGTGTAAAGCATGCTTAGGGGGATGATTTTGAACTGATGTTGTGAAAGTTGGGGTTGTTGGAGCTGACAAGAATGACAGGAGGCAAGGACATCAGGGATTAGGAGGTGCATATTCTCCCAATAGAAGTTCTTACACAACCAGCCATGAGTCTTTGATATCATTCCATGTCCAGTGTCAATGTGTGCTTGAAGGATGATGGCTACCCTCATGCTGGGACGGACGTAGGGTAGATAAGTGTTGTTGACTCTTTTGAAGAGTTGTCTATCTCAAATCACAGTATCCTTTGTGTCAGAACTTTCTGTTCTGCTCTCAGACCTAGCAGTCTGATTACAATTTGCTTTATTGAGTAATTGGGGTATCTTGGTCATTGTGTTTATAGATGCTTGTATGGCAACAAGCGTTACTTGTGATGTCTGGTATTTCCTTGGCAAGGCAACAGCTAGCAATGTCCAAGGGAGGCAACTTCCAAGCAGCTGTCCAAACAGGCGGCTTACTAGTTCTTTGAGTACTGACAATGGTCTTCAAACTTGTATATCTTCTTCTAATGTGAAAAGGTTCTATAGTAGGAGATGGGTATTATTGTCTGCCTTCCATTAGTCCAATGGAAGGGCTTTTATAGAGCTTGTGCTCTCTTGCCAGGATAAAATCATCTGGTGCATCTAACTCTTGCTTGGTAGTCTTTTCACCCCCAGACCGCCAGCATCAACCCCCAGAGTTAGGCATCTATGCAATGACATGGGATTCCATATCATAGTACCCTGCGCTGGGTACTAATTGCCATAGAGTGATACATAATCTATTAGCGTGCTGGAAGTGGCAGTGCTAATTTATGACTCTATTTTTAGCACATGACACTTTGTTCCTAGGTAACCTTTCTTACATTGATTTGCAATGGCACTGGCGGTTTACTAGTGCAAATTGGACACACTCCTTTCAATCCTTGGAGAAACCCATAATGACTAACTTGGCAGTTTGCTAGAGTATTCTAGAGTAACTTTAGCCAATTGGGAACCAGTTGTAATTGGAGTTTATATTATTCCTGGTTGTTCTTGTAATAAATGATCCAAATCTACTTCACAAAGGCTTCTCAGATCAATTAAGCCTGCTAGTAATATTGGAAGCTTCTCCAATAGATGGCTTGGCAGGCCACCAAGGTATCCAAGGTATAACAAAGTCAGTATAAATTCCTGACACTTTGTTTAGGGCTTGCAATGCCAAAAAAATTCTTCTGGCTCAGTGGTCCAGGAGTCATGATACTCTATCAGCTTGTATAGGCAATTGGCAATAGCAGGATGGATAGTTGGTATAGGCATCCTTGACAACCCATCAGCATTCTGGTGTTGTGCACCAGGACGTTGTACTACAGTGAAATTTTATCCTTTCAGGCATAAGGCCCAACAGGGTAGTCAACCTTTGGACTCCTTTAATTTCTGCAGCCACTTAAGGGATGAGTGGTCTGTAACTACTATGGAATGATTCCCATAAATTTAGTACCAGAACTGTTTTACTTCATGCAGGACAGCTAGGTGTTCTTTTTCAGTGACTCTACAGTTCCTCTTGTGTTTGTTGAGGACTTGTGAAGAATAAGCCACAGGTTAGTCAATGCCTTCACTGTCAAGATGGTCTAATAAGGCACCCACAGCTACTCCACTAGTGTCAGTGTACACAATGAACTCCTTATCATAATCAGGGTGGACTAGGATGGGATCCTCTTTGAGTTTGGCTTTCAACACTTCAAAGGACTGCTGTTGGCTGTCAGTCTACTCAAAGGATATGTTGCAAAGGAGCTGTACAAGGGGTTTGCTTAGTTCAGCAAAATCAGGGATGAATTGTTGATAGTACCCCATCATACCAAGGAAGACTTGGACCTCTTGTAGGTTGATGGGGGCTGCATATTGTCAATGGTTTCCACTTTATTATTTATGGGGTGGACTCCTGTTTGAGTGACCTCATGGCCCAAGAATACAAGTTGTTCCTTGAAGAAGGAGCACTTAGAGGGTTTGAGTTTTAAGCCTGCCTCCCAAATTTCGATGAAGACAGCTTTGAGGTGGTCCAAATGATTGGTAAAGGTGGAGCTGAACACAGTAATATTGTCAATGTATACAAGGACGCAGGAGAGTTTCAGATCATGTAGGATGGAGTCCATAGGCCGTTGAAATGTAGCTGGGGCATTGCAGAGTCCTTGGGGCATTCAAGTAGGTTTGTAAAGCCCTTCTGAAGTTATAAGCGCAGCCTTTTCTCTATCTTCAGAAGACAAGTCAATCTGCTAGTATCCTGATGCTAGATCCATAGCAGAGAAAAAACTTTGACCCCCTTAATTGTCTGAGAGCATCATTAATTCTAGGCAAAGGATAAGAGTCCTTTTTGGTGAGCAAGTTAGGGTGCGGTAATCCATCACAATGTGATGGCCTCCATCCTTCTTCTTTAGATTCAATAATGGGGAGGCCCAAGGGCTCTGAGAGGGAGCTAAGAAGCTAGCATCTAAGAGCTTTTTAAGCTCCTTAGAGATCTAGGCATCCTCCACTCTGCTGTGGCGGTAAAGTTTGGCACAAAATGATGGGACATCAACCATATCTATCTGGTGGATAAACCCCTTAACTAGACCATAGTCAGTGGGTCCAGAGGCAAAGATATCCTTAAACTGGTCTAGAAGTTCCAGAACATCTTTTTGTTGAATAAGTGACATCTGTGGGAAGTCTGCGGCATTAAACAGTGAGAGAACCTGAGGGTCTCCTTCAGGCAAGTTGAAATCACTAAACGTTCCAAAGGAGTAGAGGGATGTCACTTTCTCTGAACCTAATATGCAACCATGTCCAACAACCTGGCTCTTGATCACCTGCATAGGCAGGGTAGTCATGTTAGCCAACAACAGCTGCACAGCCTCCTTATAAGCCCTGTCCAAAATTCCAGGGCATAACTAAGGCTCTTTACGGCTTAAGGAATCAGGTGAATATAGCTCCAGAAAGGATTTTTCAGGAAGTTTGTAGGATATCTAAGAGTCTATAATCACTTGTGAGCCAAGCGGGATGGTGAAAGCTGTAGGGGCAAGAAGAGGCACACCTTCTTCTGCAGGACAGAAAAGAGGGGGAGCACATATTGGAAGAATGAGTCCTGTACCTGAGTGAGAGGATACCTGTGGGATATTTGGGCATGTAAGTCTTAAGGTGTTTACCTGGGAGATGCAAGGGTTCTTCAAAGATTAGAGGGATTTCATATCCTAAGAGCAATAGATACCCATCTTGTAGGTTCATAATCCCGTTTTACTCTTAAAGGAATTGTGTACCAACTAGGAGATTGTAGCTTTTGTTTTCTAGGACAACAGCAGGGGACGCAATAAGAAGCTTCCCAAACCTCATTGGCAGGGCAGAATAGGCATCAATGGCTTGGGTTTGGGCCATGTCAGCTGTACCATATGACTGAGTATAGTTGAGGTCAAGAACCAGCTTAAGCTTCTTCATTAGTTTGGACAATACCACATTGACTGGAGAGCCTGCTTCCAAGATAGTCTTGATTATAAACTTTTGGATCAGTACTTCTACAAGGGTAGTATCTTTCCCAAAAGGGGGCAAGACCGCCAGAACGTCCTGAGCAGCCTCCAATTCCTTCTCCCAATTGACCAACATGCAATGTAAGGCTGTAATTTCCTTATACACAGTCTGTAAAGGGAGAGATACAGTCACATTCTGAAAGAGAGCTTCTGCTAGCTCAGCAGCCTCTTCAGAGGAATCTACCATAACAAGAAAAATGGGACTGTGCTAAGTAAGGACAAGCCACTATTGGATTAGCTTTGCTTGAGGTTGGGTGAGTAGTAGTCATAGTTTTCCCTGAACGTAGCTTGTAAGGGACAGAAACTGTCTCCAGGACTGCCAGCACGGAGTAACCATAAACATCAGACTCATTGCAATCAGAGTCTTTGGGTTCATAGTCACTGGAAAGTTTGTGGAACAAGTGAAGGATATTTTGGCCGGCCAAGGGGAAAGATTCCTTGTCAGATGGGGGATCAGGAGGAGACAGGGGGAGATCGATCAGCAGAGAGCATCTCTGCCTCTAAGCTTACCTCTCTTTTCCTGCCTGCTCCATTGGGTTGTAACCCTCTACTCAAGGGTTGGTGCAGGCACATTAGTGGTGTCTTATTTGACCACAATTATGACATCCTTGTCTCTCAGACTGCCCACTTGAGCCTAGGGTCAGAATGTGCAGAGTACGGGTAGTGGTTCCTGTATTTTTGGTTTTATTTTTATGCACCACAGTACCCCCATAGATCAATTGTATGTCTTGCAAGAGGGTCTTGATACTCTTCATTGAAGTAATGGAAGCTTTGTGGGCCTTAAAGTGCAGATATAGGAGTTGGTTCACCTTTAAAGCGTTTGAACATGCAGTGTAAGCTTCCCAGGGAGTTAACTGACAACTGGTGATCAATTTTTGCCCTTCAATGTAGAAACAATCAGCAAATTCAGCCAGGGTCTCCTTGGGATTAAAGGCAATGTGCATAAACGCATCCTTCTTGTCTTACAAGCTGAGATCTCCCCAGAATTCCTCAATCAAAAGGTGTTTCATGTCCTCCCAAGTGACAAAGAAGGGAGTTTGGGGACCACAACTTCTTGGCATGTGGGATGTAGACAGGTAAGAATATGCTCTTTCTTAATTTCATTGATGGCCCTACACATTGCAGTCTCATAAATTGTCAGAAAGGCAGCAATGGTAGAGATTTTAGGGTCAAATATCTGTTTGAATGAAGGCTTATAATTGGGGTCAATGGATGAGGAGATAGATTGGCTGTTGTCACCTGGATTGAGGACGTTAATGTGGGGATTGCCCTCAAACTCAGATTCAGCAGCAGGTTGTCTAGCCCAGAGGATTCAAAGGCTCTCCTCTAGGGTATCCAAGGTAGAGATGTTTTGCTCACTGATGTCCCTAGCGGTAGCGGCGGCAGCTCCAAATTCATCAATCTTAATATGTTGTGCCAAAAGTATGCCAGCAATCTCATCAAGGCAAGTGGTCAGGGAAGGGGTCTGAGCAACCAAAGGAATAATCTGTCCATTCATTGTCTTGGTCAAGCAAGAGAGGTTTTGTACCTCTCTTTCCAGTGTGTCCTGCTAATCAGCAACATTTTTTGTTACTTCTGCTAGCTGATCTTAGGCAGGAGCACAGTTAACCTGGAGTTGGCCTTCCAAGCCAGGGTAACAACTATGATTGCCATGAGCGTGAGTACTAGTGACCTCAGCTTCCCCTTCACCTTCAGACTCAGAGGAAAAATCATCAGAATTAGATAGGCATTGTCTCAATTACTTGATTTACCCTTGTAAGGTAGCTACTTGGTTGGTGAGTGAGGCAATGCAAGGGTCAGGCATAGGCTCTACTGGAGGAGGGAGCAAGCGGCAGAGCAAGCTTGTTTGTAATTGAGAGAGAAAGCTGGAAGGGGGCCCACATGGGCCTGGGAGACAGCACCAGTACCATGGGAGTTGAGGGGGCATTGGTGATGTCTTTTTCTAGAGGAGGACTAGAAACTTTAGGTTATTTGGGTACTTCAGAAACAAAGGGAGAAGGACCAGAGAATGCAAGTGGGAACAGGGTAACCAAGGGGTTTTCAGCCCCTGTAGTGAGCACCATTTTGTTGTGTTTGGCTCCTGGGGACAACATCTAGGAAGACACATTGGGAAATCTTTACAACAAAAAGATTTGAGGTTTGAAGCTAGCCTTGGGTTAGCCTTCAGGGCAAAATTAAGGGCACATACCTTAATTTCCTGGAATACAAGATGTGAAAGTCTTTTTGGCAAAAAAGGACAGGAAAAAGCTTGAAGAATATTAAAGCTAACACAAATGTGGATAAACTTGTCTTTATTAGGAGAAATGATTCTACTTAAATAGTAGACAAGGGCCAATGATCACTCATTAGGTAGACAGAATGGCATAAGGGGTCACAATGGATGAGGTCATATCAGGATCAGTCAAGGGCAGGTATGATATTCCGGAATGGGTGGATATTGAACCAGACCCATTTGCAGAAGGGGAGTAATTCCCGAAATTGAAAGAAAAACCAATTGTCAAAACAACAGGCTCAACCCTCCAGCAAGATTCCAACCAAGCAGGTTTGTGACCCGCAATCTGATTATCCAGCCACTTGAAGCCAGACTGGGAAGTCAACTTGAATTACCAAATCTAACAACATGAACAGATGATGATCCCTACAGTGGATACCTTGTTTTGGCGCTTGACTCATTATCAGGATCAAGCCACCCCCTTCTTCCATCCAACTGTGTGATCAACAATCATGTTCCTGCTATCCATTGATTCACTATTACTATATAATCACTATCTCTCAAATAAAGATTATTATCTAGCTTCTAAATATTTTTCCCCTTTAACTCTGCCAAAACAACACAGCTACAACACAATCAAATCTATGCATATATCATTATTCAAAGGCCATATCAAAATAGCCTTAATGGCCAATTTCTGAAATTGTTCACTTTCAACCTGGCATCTTTTCTGAAACCCTTAGGAGAGGTTTTAATGTATAGTCATTATCTTAAGCATTTTTGCTTTTAAGTAGACCCTTTAACCCTAATCTTAAGTTAATAATCTATATAAAAACTTACTTTTATATTGAAATTTCCTTACTTTTGCTGTGTTTTGAACTTGTTTTTGCTTATTTCATAATCCAAGCTATCCAAGAGCAATGACAAGGTGTCCCCAAATTTCTTGTTCCTCCTCCACCTAAATCTGTTACCACTATCCTAGTTAGATTAAATTCTACTATAACAAGAGCTAAAAATCTAACCATTAGACTCCAAATTTCTTGGAGTTTCTGAAGATGATCATTCCTGTTCTTAAGTTTGTGGTTTTTTCTCTGAATCCATCTTTGTTGCTTCTTTAGTCCACACCCCAGATCTTTGGTTCTACATCTCCTCTTTGGCGTGTTGCGTGGGTGATGATCCCTCCAGACTCATGTGACTTCCTGCTAGTCTCCTTGGTAGGACACACCATTTCAAAAACAGCACTTCAATTTATGCCATCTCAAATTTAATTTGAAGTGGCACTTTTTTAGTGATTTTGAATCACAAAAAAATTAAATATTTAATAAAATAGTTAAATTTTACATATACTTTATTTATGCAGCATCTCAAATTCAAGCCATCTTGATTCGGTCACTTTGAGTCAGATTAATTAAATCTTATTTTGCTAACTTTATTTACATATGAAATCACTTAGTGTGGGGTGTGTTTACGCCATCTTGACTTTATGTCATTTTGAATCACGCCAATTATCTTAAACTAAACTAAGCTTAAACTCAAACTAAAATAAAGCATGTTATATAGTGCCAGAAGATGTTCCTATAGTATTAATCTAAAACACTTATAATAAGAACAACCTAAAAAGACACCACTATGATAGTCCTTCTAGTGATTGTCATTGCTTGGTAAAAAAACCTGTTTTTATATGTAATTTATAACTTTATTATACATGGATACATTGGTAAGGGCTCTCTTAATAACAGTTTTAATAGTGATTTTAATATAGAATAGGGTTATTATGCCATTTTGATTGAAATCACGTCAAATTTCACCAAGTTTCATATCACCCAATTGATTTGATGCGCACAATGGATAGGGTAAAATAAGTGAAAATTACATATGACAACAGGCTACGCTATATTGATTCCCCTGCCGCAATTCTTGCTTTCCACTTTTCAAAAGTACAAATTGACGTTAAAAGGCATATTAATAAAAAATGTAAGAAATTTCCTGAAATTTTGCAGATATATATTTTTTATCTCCTCTAAACAGCTGGGTACTTTTTAATCCCAGTTGTGTAAGCTAGTTTTTGAGAAATTCAAGTTTTACTCTTTGGCCCGGTTGAGGCAGCTCCAGCATAAATTTCTTAATTTAATATAAAAAATGATCAAAAACACTATGTTTTTGAGCTATGGCACCTCAATTATGTCACTTCAAAAAACACCATTTTAACCGCAAGTTTTCAGTCAAAACTCAAAGTTTTGCATACTTGTGTTACTAATAAAAAACATTTTTTACAAAATAAAAAACAATGTAAATTAATTATATATTTTAAGATTTTCTCTACAATTCTATGTAAAAATAATTCTAATTTTACATTAAAAACATTCTTGTTTTTATCTTTAAAAACAACCCCCAAATTTCCCATATTTTGATACTAATTCACTTTTAGATGCCTCTCAAGCCTACCACCAAAGCTGCTCCCAAGACCAGCAAGGTCTCCAAGTTCAAGATCACTCTTCCCAAGGCCAAGATGGCCAAAAATACCCCTAAAAAGCATCCTGCTAAAGGTAAAGCTCCCCCCAAGACACCCACGCCTTCCCCTGAACCTGAGAAAACAAGCCCAACCCCTCCCCACTCTCCTTTTGTTTACTTCCCTTCAGACCCCCAAGAAAAGTTGTTCAACTTCAACTGCCACTCTGATATCACCTCAGAGCCTGAAGAGGAAGGGAAACAGGAGCCTGAGTGTTGCAACTGAGTTTCCAGACTTGCCTGTCAACGTATCTTACAATACACAGGGGGCTCTCAATGAGCCACCCCTTGACGTATCTAACAACATGGACCAATCTGATGACAACATCAGGATGGGTACTTTCTCCTAATTAGGACCACTACCAATTCGACCTGCTGATTCCCGCACAAGTTATTACTTGGCTCTGCTCCTTACATGCCACCCCCTTGTGGCCCAGTGCCTTTCCCCATATAGTATATTAATCACAGTATTATATAATAAACATTACCTTATTCTTATTATTCCTGTCCTTTCTATTAGACTGTTGTCTTTCCTAACTCAAATACTGAACTTTAATTGGTTCAGTTGTAACATGAGCCTGAGCCTGGTGCTCCTGCAGATAAGCAAATAAAGCTCTGGGATCTATACACCATCCACAATATCTGCAATCAAAATGGCACCTTTGCTGTGCCCACCACGTACCCAGCCAGCTACCCCATAATGAATAAGAAAAGAGGATCTGGTTTTATTTACAAGGGCTACAGCTTCAGCTGTAACAATTAAAAGAAACCAATCTCCCAACAACACTATAAATGTGATAATGTTAGGTGCCTTGCTAGGCTCACTACATACAGGTTCACTATATTCAAGGCCATGACTACTGGTCATGACTGCGCCAGGCCTTATGATCTCTTGTACCAACTGATCCGCTGGTTTCTTTGCCAGTTTATACCAACCACCAAAAATCAAACTGCCACTGAGGCTGTCAATGATGCCCTCCTCAATTTAAATGACACCCAGCTTACCACTGTTGGTGGCGCCTCCAAATTAAAGAGATATCTCACTGATAGAGATATGACCTGAGCACTGAAGGCGCCAGTGCTTCATCAATTGAGCAATTGATCCTTACTGAGGAACAAAAACTATCTTGTCATGAGGAGAGATTTCTTCTCCACCAACAACAGCTAATATGCCCCTGAGCGCATCATTTGCTTTGCCACCTCACAGGATCTGCACAACCTGCTGAAATGCAAGACCTGGCTTGCAGATGGAATGTTCTCCACCTGCCCAAAGCTATTTAACCAGCTTTGGAACATCTATGAGCAGGTTAGAAATCTGGTTCTTCCCCTGGTTTTCTACTTCTTTCCCAACAAGAAGCAGGAAACTTATGTCTGTGCTCTTACAATTTTAAAGGCCAAGTTGGATGAGATCCTCCAAACCATTGAAGAGGAGCCAAAGGAAACCATAGGATGCAAGAAGAAGGCCCAGTCCCAGGAAGAGGAAGACACCCCAACCAGGAAGCAGGCAGAAAGCCTTCCCTACCACAAATATCTGGTAGTGAATTTTGAACAGGCTCAGGCAAATGCCTTTATAAAAGTCTTCAAGAGCTCCCCCAAGGTATTTTACTTCCAATTCTGGGTAGCACTCTGCTGCTGCCTCCAAAAGTGCTCTGATCTTCATGAGCTAGTCAACTCTGAAGGCATTAAAGAAGCCAAGGATGTGTTTAACTGCTTTGCTGCCTTTTCCCTTGTGAGAAAGTATAATACCAATGCCTTTTATGATGCCCTCCTCTGCCATCCTTATATCATTTCCAACCAGGCAGCATTTGTGCCCTTTATTTAGTATTTTGAAACTCAATGAGTTGGTATTTTTCAGGGAGCACACAACATCAGAAAAGGCAGTGACTCAATCCAGTGGAACTACTATAAGCAGGTAAAAGATGGTTTGATCAAGACCACCTCTTCCCTTGAAGGATGACATAGTCAATTTTCAACAAGAGTCTGGGTTCATAAGCCCAAATTCAACAAAATAATGATGCATTTAAAAACCCAGCAAGCAATCTCTACCTGGCTCTTCAAGACTGGCATGAAGTCCAAGGGCAACTCCCTAAGAAGACTAAGGTGGTAAAGAAATATACTGAAATCAGCAAAGTGGTCCTTGCATACTATCCCAAGGATAGAAAGCTTGAGCATCTCCAAGCTATCTCCGTTGCTATTTCTACCAATGTTTGAGCCCTTTTCCAATGAACACTACTTTATCTTATCTCTTAATTCTTTTAATTTTCTTATTTTTTTGACTTTTTTATTATTTGGTACAAATTTATGCTTATTTTAAAAGATAGTTTATAGTAATATTAGATGAAAATAGTTGTTTTTGGTATATTTTAAATTTTGGGCTTTACGCAACCTTGTTACTACTAATTGACTCCACTTTTTTATTGCAGATTTAGAATTCTGACGCTTTTTTAAGCCTAGAAATGTTTTTTAATTTTTATTTTTTGAGAATTTTTGGATTATTTTTGGAGTTCAAAAATCTAAAATTTTAAAACTTTTTTTTAGTTGCAATGCCATAAATTGAAATGGTGTTTTTAATATAAAATTGTGATAGCAAAAATTGAGATGGCGTAATTTGAAATAGCATTTTTCAAGATGCTGTTTTTGAAATGACGTGTCCTACTGTCTCCTCATCTCTGGAGAAGCCCTTGTCAAGATCCTCACCTGCAATTACCTGTACTTGTACTATTTGGACCACACCTTGCTCACTTCAATTGCTGAGGAAGTGCCTATGTCCTCCCCTTCTCTTCTGGAGAGTGATGACTCTGCACCCCTGCCAACAGCCAATGTCCTGGCTCACGTCCCCACTTGTATATCTTGGTTGCTTACTGGCCTTGTGTTGATGGGACTCAATACCTACTTCCTGAAATTTTCCCCTGTCCTCTATTTTGTCCCCCCTTAGAGCAGCTGTCCCAGTGCTTCACTGGGCGGCATCTTGGTGGTTTGCCTCACCATGATGAGATCCAAACTTAGTTAGTTTAGCCCCCCTCTCTCACACCAGGTACTCTTTTAGGGCATTTTTCTTGTGATGTCAATTGATAGATGGTTTGTGTCTTAGAAACACTTCATTTTAGGTCAATTTAGTGTTGAATACCTCTTCCAAGTGAAAATCTTGGCTGTTTCTTCTAGAATACCAAGGGAAATCATTAGACTAATTGTTGGTAAATAGGGTCCTGTTTATGTGATACATCCACATTTTCGAAGTGAATTATTTTGTATGTATAGGTATTTTAGTCAATTTTACTGGTGTATTTTTCTTCTTTTTTGACTATCTTTACAAACATGTTACTACTTATTAGAGTGTCAAGGTGAGTAGGGTTTACAAGGTGGTCTATTTCTTCTTGTTGCATGGTAAGTGTGGCACTATCCCAACTGATGTGAGCTTTTGCCTTCCTCATTCAATCTAGGCATATTACTGTATTGTATTTAGGTATTAGAATAATGAGGCTGTCAAAGTTGGTTTGGAGCTCTCCTATTTGGACCCAAAAGAATTCTACCTCTTTAGTAAATGGGACGCTTCTATTTTCTGCCATGATCACACATTTTACATTGACTTTAGTTGTAGGCAATTTCATGAGGTTGAAATTTCTTGTCAATAAGAGATTGATCTGCTCTAGTGTCAAATAATGTTCTGCCCTGATACCTGCAAAAGCAGAAAGAATAAATGGTGAGTTTATTTTCAGTTTGGGCAGCAAACAGTATGGGATTACTGGAGGGTGCTTGTATCATGGTGATTTAGTACATGTCTTGATCCCTGTACAGTAGTTTTAAAAGCTATGGCAACAACCAAAAATACCTCAGATTTAAACAAAGTGATTTCAGATTTAAACAAAATCCAAGTTGCACAAGATTCAGGATTCAATTAATTTATAAAATTTCAGTTAATAAATGGACTGTCAAACAAAAAACAAAATTTCACTAGCCCATTATACAAAATTATATCAAACATCAAGTGGTGTAGTTCAAACCACAAACAAAATGAACTGACGCAACAAGTGAAATGGATGGATGCTGTTCTGGAGTATATTATAATCCAATCAGGATTCATATAAGGCACCAACAGAAGAACTAAATTGAAACAAAACTTGAGCAATCTAGAAGCAAGATTACACAAGCACAAAACAAAATGAACTCACATAAGATGTGTAGTGTGAGTAGCCTAAAATAGAAATATAACAGTTTAACAGCCAATCAACAGCTATCCAATTTAGGAACAGAGGCATTTTATCCATTTGCATGGCTCCAGATTTTTATGAAAAGGTTTTGAGAACCTTCCAAATATGGACTTAAGATCACAATAAAATATATCATTAAATTTTAAAATTTCTTCTTTTAGTGATTTTATCCTAGGTTTTTTACAATGGTTTTTACTAGCAATATCTTTGACAGCGTCAGAAGCCAAGTCAGCAGAAGCCAAGCCAGCTTCAATGGAGGCAAGGCTAAGAACATGGAGGCACCTGTTTACACCCAAGCCTTTGAGGCGGGTAACAAGGAAGCTGACCTGTATCTAACCACCGACCCCTATGGCTTTGAATTGTTTGAGAGTCACTTAGTGTCTAGCTCTGCCCCTGCTCCCGTACCCACTCCCGCACAAGCTGCCCACCAACCAACCAATCAGGATGGCAACCTTGATTTGGAACAACTTCCTGCTGCTAGCCAACCTGCCCCCCTACAGCCAATCAGGATTCAGCTCCCCCAGCCCAGTGCCCCAAGCAATGAATCATCACCACCCAAATTCTTCAGGAAATTGTGGCACTGAATCTACAGGGTCTATCCTGGGAACAGATTGCTGCCCAGTTGCAATTTACCCAAGCTACTGTCATGCAGGAATTCAACAACCTGATGAACAGGGGTAATCTTATTGGGACAGCCAAGAAGCCCAAGAAGGCCCCCAAGTTGCAAATATCTGAGGCATACCCAATCATGCTTGACCTCCTCAAGCGGGATCCCAAGCTTCCCTTGACCCAGGTCCAGAAGCATCTCGCTCATCATAACATATGGGTCTCTGAGCGCATGGTGCAGCTCTGGATGTATGGGAAGGTGGCTTCCATACAGGTTCTTACCAATTTTGCCGACAACCAATGGGATGGCGCTGAAGATTCCCTGTATGACACCGCAATTGAATCAACCCTAGTCTGATGCCTGACTAGTCTAACTGATGATGTCATGTTCATCTCTTATTACAAGCTATCAATAGCTTTTGATGATTTTGGCAAACAAGGAAAAGCCGCCTCCAAGAATAGAAGGAAGAAGGTCAAGAAGGGGACGTTCATTGGTGCATTTCTGGCTGTTTCAGCCAAGGGTTTTGTCTGCTATTGGACAAACCCAGATTTCATCAATGGCTACTCATACAGCCACATCCTTGGTGGATTACTTGACTCCTGGGATGGCTCAAATTCCAAGTACCAAGTTTTCTTGAGCCACCAGATGGAGGGTAGCTCCACTGCCCTTGAGGCCATCCAGGAACGCAGGCAAGAGGCCTCAGTGTACCCAGCTGGTCACTCCAACATTCATCTGGAAGATGTTGTGTTCTTTAATACTGGAGATACACTCTGGGAACGCCGCCCTCAGGCTTTCAACAACCTCTATCTTGGGGTCCTTGACCACAATTTTCTCTTTGGCTGCCAGATGGTGGCTGACTTGTTTGCACAAATGGTTTTCCATGTGAACATGGGCAATCAATCACGTAAGGATAAGCGCCTTCCACCTCAGGCCACTGCCACTTACCAGCCCATCCAGCCAATGACTGATGAGGAATACAACAAGCGTTATATGGCAGTCATCACACAAATCCTCCTGCATCCACCCCCGCCACCAACACCCCTAACCTGCAAGCCCAACCCACCCAATCCCAGACCTCCCAGGCCAGCACCGCCTCTACGTCTTCCTTCTCACGCTATTCTGCCTCCTAGGCATCACTCTCCCCTGCCCCAATAAACCACTGTCACCAAACATTTTCTATTTACATTATCTTTTTTTTACTTTCAATTGTTCATGTTCTCTTTGTTTATAGTTGGTTTTATTCTTTATGTTCAGCTTATTTCTATAAAATCATATATTTAATATGTTATGTATCTAGATCCAGAACACGGTTATTTTTAGCACTTAAACATAGCCCCTTGTGAAAATATTAATAGCAATTTGGTGATCAGCTAAATTTGAATTATAAAATTATAGTGTTAACTGTTTTTAGATAAAGTTGTTACTGATCCAAATTCAAAACTTTAATGATAAACTTTAAGCCAATCAGGAGCCAAGTGATAATTGATTGTTGTGACATACAGGGTCATTCAATAATTCTTTGATGCATGTGCACTAGTTAATATGATTGGCTGGATGTTTTGCCATTGCACGCCATTGCCGCTGTGGCAAGATGTTGGTGGACTAGTGCTAACCCAGCAGCTGATTGGGCACTAGTCCACCAACAACTTGCCACAGCGGCAATGGCGTACAATGGCAAAACATCCAGCCAATCATATTAACTAGTGCACATGCATCAAAGAATTATTGAATGGCCATTTATGTCACAACAATCACTTTATCACTCAGCTCCTGATTGGCTTAAAGTTTACCATTAAGGTTTTGAATTTGGATCAGTAACAACTTTATCTAAAAACAGTTAACACTATAATTTTATAATTCAAATTTAGCTGATCACCAAATTTTTGTTGATATTTTTACAAGGGGCCATGCCAAGCGCCAAAAATAATATGGTAATCAAGGAAACAATGCCAACACAAAGAAAACAACACATATCAAGATGAGCGTAAAACATATACAAAATGGGTAAAAAGATGGGATAATGTATTAGCTGGGAAAACAAAAATGAGTAAACAAAGAGGCAACAGTATCAAAATAATACAGAATTTATTGGGGCAAAAGCTATAAAAACATATGGAAAGGTTAGTAAAAAATCAGTGAGAGAATTGAGAAGCTTCTTAAAGACCTTAACTTGTCAATTGCCAAAATCAAGGACATTGACCACAAGGTCAAAGCCAAAGTGAAGTCCGCCGTCCTTGAAGGGGACAAAATAGACAAGGTGTCCGCAAAGGCCCTTATGACCAAAATACCAGACACACCAGAGAAGACAATCAAGTGCTTACTAAATATAAAAAAAACTGTGGTCAAGGGCCTGCAATTTAAGGCATACAATCTTTTTGTGCCGTCTGTCTGGGTTGATGACCCTGAAATGTATGCCCATCTCAAGCCGGCCAAGCGCACCAGGAAAGAGGATACAGAATTGCCTGCTCAACTTCTTGGGCCAAGAATGGCCAAGCCGGCCAAGGCTGCAGGCAAGGAAGAAACACAAGAAGGTAGCCTAAAAAACAAAATTAATAAATTTTCAAAAAACTTACCTTTTTTCTTAGAAAATGTAGATGGCAAACTCCGCCAAGTCCTGGTCCCCTTTGTCCTGGCCACCTTTTATGTAAATTAACCACTCATGTGGCAAAGCAATTGTATCTGTCCCCCCCTGTTGTGTGGGAGCTGGAGGACTGTATCCACAGGTCCTTTCCAATGTTGCAGGAGGCGTTGGCAGAACTTACACATGCCAAGGGGGCATCCAAGTGGGCAGTTACTGCCTACAAGGATGCCCAACTGGTCCTCCTGGACCCGGTATCCCTCAGTGGAGTTTACTGTGTAAACTCCATTGAGCTTGTTTGGGACGTCCTGGCGACGCTCCCATTCAAGAATGTACCAGAGATGGGCCAGGCCCATGCGGCTGCTTGCTTCTGCTACCCCTTGGATCACACAATTTCTTACCTATTGGAGAGCTTTGGGTGCGCGGTGGGCAAATTGGCTGTTGCAGACGCAACAGCCATCAAGAAGACAAAAATCCTCCTTGCAGACTTTGGGATAGCCTGGAGTGCAGATGAGACAGGGCTCCCCTTGGCAATGGATCTTACCTTTGCAAAGACCAAACACAACAAGAAGATCAGTGCAGTCTATAATAAACTGTGTGAGTTCACAGAAGCCTTTGTAGGGCAAAGGCTTCATCTGGTTGTTTACCTGGGGTTCTTATTCTACTTTGGGATGGGCGCGTCTGTAGAGGACCTGGATGGGGTCCTTCTGGGAATTGACAAGGCCTGGCTTGCACTCAACGGGAAGAAGGTCCCCCCTGGATACGACTTGGTGGACCATGTAATCCAAGACACCCTGGTCCTGGCTGGGATATACGGGTTTGTAGCCCCGCCTGAAAAGCTGCTGCTTCACTCCCACCTGACCCTATTGCCTTTCACCAGCAGGAGGGAGTATTTCATTAAGGGTTTATCCACCATTCACGATGTAGCAGTGGAGGTTGTGCGCCACCTCTATTGCAGGGTGGGTACATACTGACAAACCCACTACAGGCGCACACAATAAAAATATGATTCCAATAGATTTTATTACAATTTATAGTATTCTAATTATAATAAATTTTTATAATTTTTATTTCAGCAAACCAGTTTTGCAAAATATATTGCAGAAACAGTTTTCATAAAAGCATAAAATTATACGTTAATAAAATAAATTCTAACTTGTACATTTTATGTTTAATTTTTTTAGAACTATTTTTATATTTATTTGACCAAAGTGATTTAAATATTTTTGCGTAATCCAGCATTGAGCGTTTGGGATTACCTCAGATGGGATAATAAAATAATATATAATAAAATAAATAAATTACTTACATCTATTGATGGATCTTCTGAATGTGATTGTGGGCGTGGAAACATGTAATATAAAATGATAATTAATAAATCTTGAATAGTAAATAAGAGAATATAAAAAAAATTGGACACGCTAAGCCTTTAATTGATTGGCTGTTTGGCAAGGCACACGGGGATGAACAAATCAGCGTGGCCATAGAATTTGGCCACAGTCTCAGCTGGTAGGGTGTGGATCCTGGCCTGTAGCAAATCAAACAGGTCCTCAGTCCCAGTTGGGGCACCTTGCTTGACGACTTGCTTGAGCCACCCAAAGACTTCCTCAATGGGATTTAGGAAGGGTGAATAAGCTGGGAGGAAGAGAAGGCGTAAATTTTCTGTGGCCAACTGCTGGGGGCCCACAGCAATGCTGGTATCAATCATTGGGAATTCCTTGAGAATATCAGCCACTTTGTGGAGACCAACATTGTCCAACACAATGACATTGGTGAAGCCCGGGCTTGTGCGCCTCAGGTGCTCCTGGACCAATTGGAGAAATGATAGGAAGTTACAGCTGTTGTAGAGCCCAGTATCATTTGGTAAAGCTCAACCCCCTTTGGACCAAGGAGAGCCACCATTGAGTAGGCTGTGGCACAGACTGCAGCACGCCAAGCCATCCTGTCATTGGAGCCTTTGGGGACATAGCCATATGCATTGCGCATAGACAAAGCAAATGCTGATTTGTCAATATAGTAAAATTTGACCGTCCCCTTGGCTTTGAGGGCAGTGTACGCCTCTGCGTAGTTTTTCTGGGTCTTGATGTTGGTTGGGCTGTTTCTGTTGTAGGGAGATACCCCGAGCTTTTCCCAAGAAAATCACATTCCCTTCACCAGATGGTAGTAAAAGAGAATTGAGGCCTTAATCCCAAAAGTAGATTTAACCATGGCCTGTATATTTGCCAGCTCAAGATGGCAGTCCTGGGTGATCCACTGGCGGATTGCCCATTTGTGCTCCTTGGTGAGCATGGTGGAAACGCACATGGATTTCTCCGCGGCAAGGACTCAACCTGTGTTAATGAACTTGTTGAAGGTCTTGCTGGCGTACTTGGGATCCACTCCAACAAGGGCCGCGGCTGCCTTGTAATCACCCAATTCCCGCATTAGCTTAAGCAGGATGATGTGTTTGATGTCAGGGATGTGCTTCTGGGCGGGCTTTTTAGCAGTGGGGATTGACCCGTTGGCATTGGGCACAACACAGGACATGGTACCTTGGTATAGAAGGCTGAAACCTTTTGTAAACACCAGCTGTCCCTCATTGGTTTGATAGAACTCAGGCTCCTCATCATCCTCCTGATTGCCATCACTGATGTAGGGCTTGTAGCTAGTATCAAGTACAGGCTTCACCTTCTCTAGCATGGCTGATGGGACCAACTCTTGCCAGTACACAACGTCAAACACATACAAAGTAAGTTCTACCTCCTTGTCTCTAACTTTCTTGGTGAAGGTAACCTTAGTGGGCTTCCGGGTCAGCTTTGGGACCCAAGGGTTTATGCTCTGCACCCTAGCAGCTTGTGCTCCTTGAACCAGCTGTGTCAGTGCAGCACCACTATGGAAATCTCCTCTCCCGTTTCCCCCTTGAGTAGGCACTTGGGTTGCACTAACTCTATTCTTTGACCTGCAGGGGCAACTGCAACTGCGGCGCACAACGGGTGTATTGGTACTCTGTTGTTGTGTTCCTTCCATTTTAAAATTTAATAAAATATTAAATAAATTTCAATTAAGTTACTCCCTAATTTTAATTTTTGCTTTTATCTGAATATGGATATCTAATTAAAGTTTTTCCCACCCAATATCCCAATTATAGATTTTTTATTTCTTAATTAGTTGTTTTTGGTTTTACAACGCCCATTTTAGAATACTCAAAAAAATCCACCCATTTTCCTAGATTTTACTGCCAAATTCAAACACCCAACACAATTTTTTTTAAATTTATGTTTCAGATCTTGTGTCTTATTTTAGATACCTTGGTATCATTAATGATTACAATCCATTGCACACATTGTGTGAGTGATTTTATTTATGTAGTGAGTTGCTATTGTGTTTTGTTTTTGGTTTGCGTTTTGACACACCTTGCTTGGGTGTATTTTGTCACCAATTCACATAGTAAACATATGTACACCAAAAGTCAACTCACACCATTTTGTTTGTGAATCAATGTATTTTAGATTGTATTTTGAATGGTTTTGCTTTGTGTGTGAGCCCTATGTTGCTGTGTTGACTCATTTTGCCCATTAACGCCAATAAACCCTGCTAACAGAGTGTATATTTTAACCTGAAAGTTGGATTTTGTTTAAATCTGAAATCATTTTGTTTAAATCTGAAGTATTTTTGGTTGTTGCCATAGCTTTTAAAACTACTGTACAAGTCTTGCAAAGTGGGTGAGGGCAGCTTGCCTAAGCACTCCCCTGAGCTTTTCCCTTCTGGGTGGTGTTATCAGTGCTCATTTAATTCACGTGAGTTGTTTGATTTCTGCCACAAGGGAGAGGGTTATTATCTTGGTTGGTTTTCTTGTTGGGTCTAGTATCCTTCTTTTCTGAGGGACTCTCTTTCTGTTTATTGGTCACGTGTAGGCTATCAGATTTTGATAATCTTGTTTTCCTTTCAAGAATACTTCCTTCAAGATGTTATATCAATTAATATCAAATTTTATGTCTAATGTGTATTTGAAAGTCATTATAAAAGTCCAGTTGTGGGCCAGCTTCATCAAATTCAATGCTTCTTGGGGCCAGTCTTGAATGTCTTCATATGCTACAATGTATTTTTCAATGGTTTCTATCATCTTGGAGGCTCTGAGTTCCATTATTATCATCACAGCAGAGTCCTTGATGGCAAAATTTCCCAGAAAGTATTTTTAAAATGCTTTCTTGTCTTTGATTTGCCAGGGTTTCTTTTGAACCAGTCACTCACAAATTGGGAAGCCACATCAGTTACTTGTAGGAACATCTCTCTAGCCCAGAGTCTTTGGGGGTAGCTAAAATTTTAGAACTTTTTCTGTATTCTTTGGATCCAGAGGTTGGCGCTTTATTGGCTAGTCTTGTTGTTGTGAATGCACATATTCACACACTTTTGATTTTGCCTTCAATGGGTTCTCTCAATGACAATATCTTGTTGTTGCTTTTTCCCCTTGAAACAGGTTGATTTCAAAAGATGAAAATTCAAACGTTTGTCTTTTTCACTCTGTGCAACTCACTTGCCCCACTCATGCTTGTGGCAAGTGATCTCACTGTCTGAATATTGTTTGTGATCACACTGTTGCAACCAAGTCTCCAGACTTGCCCGCTAATGTATCTTACAATACACAGGGGGCGCTTGATGAGTCACCCCTTGATGTGTCTAACAACATGAACCAATCTGATGGCAATTTTGAACGGCGGGCACTTCCTCCTAATTAGGAGGGCTAACAATTTGACCTGCCAATCCTGCAATAGTTATTCCTTGGCTTTGAACCTTATATGGAACACGCCACTATGCCACTCCCTTGTGGCCTTGTGGCTTTCCCCACATGGTATATTAATCACATTATTATACAATAAACAATACCTTATTCTGTTCATTCTTGTCCTTTCTATCTGACTGTTGTCTTCCCCAACTCAAATACTGAATCCTCATTGGTTCAGTTGCAACAGTTGTAGCAGCAGTAGGTTCACAACTTACCTAAAACAAAAATTCCCCCTAAGAAAGGACAGAGTACAGGCTGTATGGCTACTCCCCATCAAGAAACTTTCCTGAAAATCCCCAAGGGGGACATCCTAAATGGGTATGTTATTTACCAAGACCAGCTAGTCCTTACAAGTGTGTATAATCTGCTCTGCCTTGGGCAGCGTGACGCCAGTGTCACCCCTCCCCAGTCAGACCTGTCCCAACACATGCTCAACCTTCAGCTAGAATCCTTTGCAGGGGGCGTCAAGGGAGTCAAAATTGTCAGTTGGCTTCAATCCACCAAGATCTGCCTTTGTATTTGCCAGGTTCCTGAACCCATGTGGGTTGCCACTGCGTTGGGGCGCCTCACAGGGCCTGCTGCTGTATGGTTTACCAACTGGGCCAGTCAGGAAATTGAAGTCACCTGGGCGGCATTCTGGGACGCCACAAGATCCTGCTACAGTGAAACCTTCTTGCCTATTGTGGTGGGAACTCCCCTTTTAGCAATTAAACAGACTGGGTCTGTTCCCAAGTACCTTGCTGCCGCCCCCAAAGCTTTAACTGACGGGAATGACATGCTCTTGACCCTAATAGTCAATGGGCTCAAGCCCCATATCTGTAAGTGGGCCCCTGTGGGTCATTGCACCTCCATCAATGACTATTACAAGGCCATCATGGAGGCCAACAATCAGGCTTCAATGGGCTTCTTCTGTACTAGTGACGTTACACCTCAACCTTGTGCAACGCCTGGCAGTGGCCACAACCAAGTGGGCCGCTGCCAGCCCCGCCAGCAGGAGAATGGGGTCAAACGCCCCCGCAAGGGGGAACTCCAACTAGCACAAATTGAGGACCAGGGAAAAGCCTGGGGGTTGTAGTTATGAGAGGTTCTACAACCCCACTTGACTTTTCCTCTCAATCCCTGCTTGCAAAGAATCCCTGCGACTACAGTGTACATGAAGTCAAAACCCTTGATGTCTTCCAGGACCATAGTGACAACCCTGTACTTCAAGCAAGCCACTATTCAAATAAAGTAACCTGCTTAGCCTATCCCTTCTGTTTCTGTAGGAATACCCACAAACTATTGGTAGATACTGGGGCCAACCACACTATGATGAACCAGGTGTTTGCTGACTCCCAACAGCTTGACCAAGTGCCTAGCAGGTTCAAGGCAGTATGAGTAGCTGACTCCCGTAGAGTTGCAATTACCCATGAGACGGTACCCTTCTCCGTGAGAATGGGGAACATCCAGGTTAAGCTCTTTGGGCCAATCATGGCAGGGCTCAGCCATGAAGTAATTACTGGCCTCAGCTGGCTTTGGCACAAACACCCTTACATTGACTGGGATACCTCTGTCATCACTCTCAATAGAAATGGGGTGGGCTTCCAGATCTATCCTGTTAAAATGAGCAAGCTACTCCACAATACGGTATTTGTTAGAATAACAGAGACAGGCCCATACAACTTCAAGGGGGTAAACTAGACTTCACTCAATGCTCAGTCAAGGTTATCTGTGCAGAACCACCTGCAGCTCTCCCCTTGACTACGCCACCTCCACCAGCACTTGCTGCTCTCCTCAAGGAGTATAAGGACGTTTTCAGTGAAACACTAGAACAATTACCCCCTCCCTGAGAGATCCAGCATGCTGTACAGCTACAAGGATTGCTTCCCAAGGCACATACCCTCTATTGCTTGACATCAAAAGAAGATGAAACCCTCTGCCAGCACCTCGTAGACGCTCTGGATAAGGGCTTCATACACCCCTTGCTTTTGTCATACGGGGCTGCTGTCTTCTTTATAGCCAAGAAAGACAGGTCCCTTTTCTTAGTCACAGATTACCGCGCCCTAAATGAGGTGACTGTTAAGAACAAGTACCCCCTGCTGTTAATTGACAACTTGTTTGACACACTTTTGGGTGCAAAGGTCTTTAGCAAGATTGATCTCACCACAGGGTACAACCAGGTCCACATTGCACCAGGGGATGAGGCAAAAACTGCCTTCTGCACACGCTACGGGTTGTTTGAGTGTTGAGTCATGAACTTTGGAATGACCAATGCTCCTTCCACCTTTGCCATGTTGATGAACAAAGCATTTGAGGAACTTATTGGAAAATATGTGATTGTGTATCTTGACAACATTATTATCTTCAGTCAAGAGCAAACCACGCACCCCCAACACCTCCGTGCTGTCCTTGACACCCTTTGAAAAAATCAGCTAAAAGCTAAACCCTTCAAATGTGAGTTCCTCAAGTTGGAGTTGCTGTTCCTTGGGCATACCATCTCTGCCCAAGGGATAAAGCCCAAACCTGCCAAAATCAAGGCAATCACCAGCATGCCGCCTCCCACTGATATGGGCCAGGTGTGTACCTTCTTAGGCATGGTTGTCTACATGCGCAAGTTCATTCCCAATTGCGGGAAACTAATTGCACCTCTCACTGAGCTCTTAAACACAAAACAGCACTTTCACTAGGCACATTCCAGAGATCAAGCCTTCAAGACGTTGAAGCAGAGACTTACAACAACACCTGTCTTACAGTTTCCCAATCAAAACCGCCAATACAAACTCAAGACTGATGCCTCTGACAGGGCCATAGGGGGCATGTTACGGGTAGAAACTGACAAGGGTGTCTTCCTTCCCGTAGCAGCAGATCCAGGAAGCTCCCTGACTCAGAGCAATGTTATCTAATCCATGACAAAGAGTTAGTGGCAATCATGCACTGCGTCAAGAAGTGACGCTGTTACATGAAAGGGGCCACCTTTCCACCCTGCATCTTGACAGACCACAAGTCCCTCCAATACTAAAACACATAGTCCCACTTGACACGCTGCCAGGCAGGCTGGGTTGAGCGTCTATCTCCTTACCAGTTGTGTATCAAATATAAGCCTGGAAAAGAGCTCATCACAGCAGATGTCCTCTCAAGGCTCTTTGTGGTGTCTGTCACCAGGGACAACGGTTTGGACCCCAACTGGTCAATTCTCTACCTCCAACCAGAAGCAACCCCCTATGAAGGTCTTAATTCTGTAATCATCTCCAAACTGAAGGACAATGAAAGTCAGTTCACCACTGACGCTGTTAATGTCTTCTGCCGTGCAGAGACAGGTGAGAAGATGCCTTATATTCCCACCACACAACAAGGGGATACCATACTACACAATCACTGCACCTTGCATCACATCAGAGGATGCAACCTCTTTGAAATCATGAAGCGTAAGGTTTGGTGGCTGTGTATGTGTCAAGACATCTTGGATCTCCTCAAAACATGTGTGCTGTGCAAAAAGAATATATCTAAACCTTCACCCCCAAAGTCTGTCCTGCCCATCAAAGCAATGGATCCCTTCAAACAGTGGGCCCTTGACATTGTGGGACTCCTCCCCAAAGACAGACTGAGAAAGAAATACATAATAACTGCCATTGACTACTTCACCTGTTGGCCAGTGGCCTGGGCAACAACTAACCACACCATCACCATCACCCGCTTCATTGGCAAGAAAATTGTGGCCTGCTTTGGGCGGCCCATTTGCCTCATCACAAATGGTGGCCCTTAACTTGTTGGGCATGTCATGAAGGCGTACTGTGCCAAGAATTCACTCTAACAGGTAGTCACAACCCCATATCATCCACAAGCCAATGGACGCATAGAGCAACTAAATGGCTCACTGGTTCAACTGATTGCCAAGCTCTCACAGGAACACCCCAATACCGCATGGACTGAACGCCTGCCTACCACTCTACTTATTTTGCAAGCAAGGATTAACAGAGGCACCGGGTTCAGCCCCAGTGCCCTGGCCTTTGGAACGCCTGACAGTTTGACAGGAGTTGAACAAGGGAAGTTACAGTCTACAGTTCCCGGGAAACCTTCCCTGTTGACAACCCTATCCCTGAACCATTGGCATGTCAAGGACCAAGAGATCAAACACAAACAAATTGAAGGAGGGACAAAGCACCTTGAGGCAAGATATGCCATAGGTGACCCTGTCTACACCCTCAACCCCAATTCAGCCAAATTAGAACCCAACCATCTAGGGCCCTTCAAGATAGCTGCAGTCTATGACAACCACACCTATCAACTCAAAGATGCCCAAGGTAATACCAAGAAGCTCCACCATGATTGCTTGCACCCCTGCTGCGCCATTCCCACACAAATTTTGTTTGTGCAGACCTTCCCAGATCTTCTGCAGACTCTGATCCTGGTGTCTGACAACAAGCAGGGGGAAAGGGGGGTGTTGCAACTGAGTTTTCAGACTTTCCTGCTAATGTATCTTACAATACACAGGGGGCGCTCAATGAGTTACCCCTTGACGTATCTAACAACATGAACCAATATGATGGCAATTTCAAACAGCAGGCACTTCCTCCTAATTAGGAGTGCTAAAAATTTGACCTTCTGATCCCCGCACAAGTTATTCCTTGGCTTATAACCTTACATGGAACACGCCACTATGCCACCCCCTTGTGGCCTTGTGGCTTTTCCCACATGTTATATTAATCACAATATTCTACAATAAACAATACCTTATTCTGTTCATTCTTATCCTTTCTGTTGGACTGTTGTCTTGCCTAACTCAAATACTGAATCCTCATTGGTTCAGTTGCAACAACACTAAATAATATTTAAGCAATTTCTTTATCATCAATAAAAATTAAGATTACTTTCATTTTTGTCTTTGTGTCTTTCAGTACTTTGGCGCCTCTCTCTAGCTTTGTCTAGCAGAGATTTTAATTTTCAGGGCCACAAGGTAAACATTCACATTCCCTGCCAACTAACCCAAGGCTTAGTATAAACCCAATCCTAAGGTAGGATTCCCTGTTGTGTGTCTGTGCTGTGCCTCAGAACACAACACCTGTGAATGTCCCAATCTCTGCTGTATGGAGGCTGTCAATATTTTTGGGTCTTGAATTTTTATTATTTTTATTTATGTGATGTGTAGACATTTGGTTTGTATTGATAGGTGGATCTGTGTGACAACAGATGTACTTCTTATTGATGTGGATGGTACAGATGGGGTTCTTCCTGGAGGCAATTGGTTATAAGGACTCTTGTTAAACAAGATGCCAGCTTTTGGTAAGTTGACTGAGGATCTGTAAGGTCTGAAGGCTTGGGGCAAATTGTTGTAAACTAGAGCCTTTAACCCAAGAATGTTTATATATGTCAAATATAGAAATGTAGGCGAAGTTTATAATAGTAACTGAACTAAGGACTAAGACAATTTATTAACCCTAGGAAAATAAAATAGAGACCAGTCTTAATGACTGACAATTTAGTTAAAAAGTCAATTTCTAACTCTGGAAAATGGTCTGCACTAGCAGGAGGATTAAAACTATCAACAATTAAATTGTGAGTATTACTATAAAATCTGCCTAACTGGTGAAGAAGAAAATCAAAAGGAATCATGAGCTAAGATTGAACTAAGATAAAGAATTGAAAGAGAAAACACAAGCCACAAAACCTAACAAGTACCTTTTTGGGGTGCAAGTCAAACAATCTCAACTTATTGTTGAGAATGGAGAAACCAAGCCTTTTATTGTGCTTTGTTTTGAAATGCAAGAATTGAGGTGCAAAGTTTAACCATTTTTGGTTAGGAAAACCATACTGAAAAATAGGTTTAGAGAGAGAGAAGTGCTGTGAATTTAACTTGAATAAGTTAAACTGTGTAAAAGGGACCAAAAAGAGAAGAAGGCAGTTACAGCAATGCTCTGGAAGGTGAGAGTGAGCAAAAAGTATGGAAAAGTAGGTCTGAAGCCTTGAGAAGACGTAATCAAGTATATAACAAAAAGTAAGTAGTTCAGAGCCAACTTTCTAACTTCTGTGTGTAGGTCCAGGGTTTGAAACCGGTAGCAGAAGGTAAGGGAAGTTTGAAAATAATACTAACCAGCATTTAGATCATAACTAGGCTTTAAAAAAGCCTAATTTTAACCCCAAAGGTGGAAAATGAAGGGGAAAAAGAGGGGATCATGAATAAAATAATAGGAAAAATCATGAGAAGACTTACAAGCCATTGAAGTCAAATAATTATAGGAACATAATAGCAGCTATAAAAAAGGTGAATCCTGACAGAATCCTGGGGTGCTTATCAATACGCTCTTGATAGTACGTGACACTACTGTAACTTGAGTACAGTAATGTGGGTGATTGTAAATTTTCTGCCCAGAAAATAGATTTGGAGGAGATTTTTACAGGGAGTTATCCTCATGAACAGACTGCTGCCTGGTTGCTATTAACTCTTGCTAGTTAGTCTGTCATCCCCAAGCTACTAGCGCCAGCCCTCAAAGTTAAGATTCCAAACCTTGCTAGGGTCTTGGAATGAAAGAATTGTCATTCTTCTTGCATCTTCATCTGCAGGAAAAACTTATGTGACTGTATATGTCCTTATTTTTTATTAGCTAAGCTCTTCATAGAGCTTCAGGACCCAGATGTGTTGGGTGGACTTCTGTTCATTTTCTCAGTTGCTTATTTTGATTGGTGTAGCTCTTTTTAGAGCTGCAGGATTGTGTGTTAGGCAGGCTTCTGTCTATTTCCCAGTTAACTATGTCAATTGGTTGAAGTCCCTTAGATGATATTCAATTATTATCTATCAAAAGAACTCAAACACACTTTGGGTGGTAGCGTGTCCACTTATTCATAAGTTGTGATCCAAAATGCTCAAGTGATTCTAAATTCAAGGAATTTAGTTCTAAATTAACCTAATGCCAATTAGTTGCTTGAATTTTTTATTCAATCATATGGTTCACTAATTGACTATTAAGAATAGAGAATACTATTCTGCCTGCATCAAGGTCCATTTTCCAATTAGCCAAGGCAGAAAAAAGATAGATCAGTCAATCCTAATTAAATCAGGATTTTCTGACAAACACTGAAATATAATGTTGGGTATTTTGGATAAATCTGAGTTGGGGGTTTTAGGACACCTTGGGTGCTGAGAAAGTTGTATTATTTGCTGGATGCAAGAATATTGTTAAAGACAGTGTATCTCATGAGAATTTCATGGCCTTCTTCATATCTTCTCCAGCCAATGGAGAGTGTAATTTGCTGCATTCTTTTTTTAGAGGAATTTTTTATTCAAGTTGTGTAGGTGTGGATAACCTATCTGTGATACCACTTTCAAGTATATACTTCTTGGAAGTATATGAAACAAGATAAAGGGAGAAATTGAGAAGATAATTATACTTTATTTGATATGAAGATAGAGGGTTATATAGCATCATGGGGAGCCATATACTGTCCCTGGACATCATTATAATCATGGGGCTTGTCCAAGTAATATTACATTTAGGATTTGAGATGTTTTGTCCCCGTATAACATGAACGTTTTATAAGAGGGCCACCAATTACTCATTAATTGGGGAATTTCTTGTGGAATAGTTTTCCCAAGAGGGAGTAATTGTAGATGTTGTATATTATTGTTTTAATTATGTATAAAAAGTAAGATAAGAAATTATTTAATATATAATTATAATTTGAATGTTAATGCTTATTCATATTAATTATTTATCTAATATTTACTTCTCATTTTGAATCTTATTTTTTAAGCACGCTAAAACTTTAGAGGTTAACCATCAAACTATTTATTTTGTTTAAATAATAAAATATACTATTTTTGTATCAAGTTAATTAACTAATTTTAAAAAATAAGCTGCAAAAAACAATCAATGCTTTTGGTAGCACACTTAATTTGAATGGCTTAATGTCTAAATAATGACCCACATGTTGAGCTAAACTCTACCCTGTAAAATTTTGTATTATAAGGTGTAGATGTATGCTGTATATAATTACTTTAGTGCAGTACAGTAGTTTTCAAAACTGTGGCAATAAGCAAAACTTAACTCATCTCAGAAAAAAATGGAAGGGAACTAAATCTATTGTGAATCAATATATATTCATTGGTCTTTAATTTCTTATGGGCTGAGCTGATCTTGCTTACAGATGCTTCAATTTTGCCTATTGCCACAGTTTTCAAAACTACTGTAACTGAGCAATGGCTGAAAAAATTCAAGCATATTTACATGCTATTGAATAATGAATATTGATACTAAAATAAATATTTAGTCCTCCAACCAAAATAAAGATAATCAATTTAAAAACACAATCTTTTATGGTGTTTAGTTTAAAATTGTCTATGTATTGCGCGTATAATCCAAACATTATTTAAAGCCTCTGGAAAAATTCAGCTTAAAAGGATGATCTTAGATTCAGGTACATCATACTTAAGTCAAAAACTAAAAAACAAGTGAATTTAATCATCTACGCTTATCTAGATAAAAGGAGTCAGGATAGAAGATTGAATTTTACATCAAGCCAAGGAGTGCTTGAGAGCCACTCTACCAAAAAGGCTTGTACGCAAAGAAGATTAATCAGAACCAGAATCTGAGCCAGAAAGAAAATCTACCTCAAACTCAGATTCAGATTCAGAGTCACTGGAAAGATCTTCATGATCAAAAGCAAAGCTGACAACAACATTTAAGCTGTTGTACTTTGCAGAAAAGCGTCTGGAGTGTTTGGAATATAAGTCCATGTCTAGTCCTAAAAGATCCAGCTGGGGTGAATAGTGTATTATCTGATGGATCCAAATAGCTGGGAAACGACCAGCAGCTTCAAATATGGCAAGAGAGTTGAAGGGGCCTTGATGCTCAAAAGGAACTGCATCAAAGGAAGCATTACTATCAGGATCAAACTCAATGGATAGGTGGTGAAGGTTTGGGAAGCAGGGGGCTAACCAACAGAAGAAGCTTGACTGAACTGGACATGAGGTAAGCAAAGAAAAGGTATGACATCTATATTGTCTGGCTGGGAGATCAATAAAAGCTGATTGATCATTTACATGATAAAGCTTAATACTTTCAATACTTGTGGCAACTCTTAGGGCTTCATTGACAACTTTAGGGCAAATTGCCTTACAAATTAAGATAAGAGATGTGAGGCCAGGGAAAAGCTCCTGGGTAGATAAGATTAGCTTCTTATCCAATTGGTAAATCAAAAGCTCGTTGACCAAAGGAAATGTACGCTCAGCTGGGACTTTAAATGAAACAAGAGGAGAAAAAGAAAGAGCAGTCAGACTTGGGAAGTTTTCTAATCTAAAATCAATGGCATCATTGGGAATATTTGGGCCATTTATCACCAACGACAAAGCTTTAAGATGTTGAAATTTTACATCAAGCATCTTCCCGTGATCCCCGTACAGTCCTTCAGAAGAGATAGAAAGGTATGTTAGATTTGGAAGGTTTTTAGCAATAATGGTCACAATCTGATGGCTGAACAAGGGCATATCCAAGGAAAGAGATCGGAGTGAAGGGGTTACAAGATCATTTAGAAACAGAGAAATTTGGGTGGGGTCAGAAAAGAAATCAGGAAGTTGAAGAGAAACCAACTTCTGTAAATTCAAGACCTTTGAAGCTACATCAAACTGAAGCAGCATTTGGGACAAATCAAGTTGGATCAGCTTGGGGTAGCTATCCAATATATCTTCAATGTTTTGTTCAACCGAGTCATGATAATTTTCAAGGACGGTGATTGAAGTAACATTTGAAAGATGATTTATTAATTTCTTGCTAAAATATCCAAGCTCTAAAGAACAAACCTGGCTACCAAATTTTGGGAGAGTGATACTGTAAAAACTATCTGCCATGGGATATGAAATTCTAAGGTTTTTCATCAATTGTTTCAGAATAGTTTCACACACATGCTTGTTGGTAGTAAGTAATTCTGATTGCTCCTCTGTTGTAAGATAAGAGAAAATTTCCTCAATTATAAAATGAGGAAGATCCATCTAAAAAACATTATTTGTATTTCATTTACTAAGTACATAGTCTAAAAATTTATATGGAAGAACTTTAATTAATTAGGCTTTAGAAAATAACATGGAAGCCTGCTCTTATAAAAAACAAGAACGAATCAAACTATAACCCTTTTGAAGCGAAAAGCTTCCCCAATAAAAATGGGCAAGCCTTAATTAGGGTTAGCAAGTTATAAAAAAACGTGTAGGCAACAGAACTATCATTGAATGAGATTTTGAAACTCACGTTGTAATCAAACCGACAAAGCAAATTATATGACAGTACTGTTTGCAAGAAAGTGTAAGGCTCTAGGACGAACTCAAATGGCCTTGAGATAAGCACTAAAATAAATTATTCCAAGCCTGATGGCAAATAGAACTAATGATTGATTTGATTCGATGCAGTGTATTTAGTCGAAGATGTATAGTGTGGTGCCAGATTCGAATCTGCACCAAAAAGTGAATAATTTACAAACCAAGAATTTGGCTTGCAAAGATTTGCAAGTTGCCGTTGATAGGGCAACTGTGGTAAGTTTGACTCCCTGGTACTCGACACTTTGTTGAGTACCAGGGAGTTGAGTGCCGCATATGTGAATCTATTAGTATTTTTGGCTAAACCAATTTTAAGCTAATTTTTACTAGTAATTTAGAGGTTTGAAACCAAAAACCAAGGTTAAATTTACTTGAACTTGACTCTGTTTAATAAATTGGTTAGCTAAAATACCAATTTAAGGGGCAATTTATAAGTAAATTTACTAATAGAAATGAAAAACCCTGTGTTCGACACTCTAAAACAAAAAGTGACTAGTTCGACACTTTTTAAGCCAAATTTTAATTTTATTAATAAAATACATATGTGCTTATATAAAATTTTATTATTTACTATTGTATTTTTATTATTAGTGTCCATAGTTGTTGATTAGGCTCCCAAGCACCATTATACTGGATTTAGTGGCATAGACATTAATCAAATACCCCACTTGTTTTACTTTATGTCATTTCCAGGTTTTTGGATTAAGTGGTGCCACATAAATTAAGCCCAATTTATTAAGAGATTTAATATGTAATTTATAAAAAACTGAAACTTGACACTTTCTTTGTTCAACTCTATCCACTTGACACCCAATTGGTTTTGGATTTAACTAATCAAAGGCTCGGAATTAAGGCTAAATTAATATGTGACGCACTATGAGCGCCACTTGACACTCACCCACTTGACACTTTAACTTGGGGATTAGTACAGAGAGCTTCTTAACATTTTAACCAACACTATGGTAAATATTTCACTCCCAGCTCCTCCCAGCATAACTTAAACACTAATAAACACATTCCCATTTATTTACTTTTTTAACTTATGTTGTATTTTTTTAATTTTTGAGCATACAAAACTGCCTTGCTTTTGGGTTAACTTTCAAACCCAGTTTAAATTTAAGCAAGTTTTATATGTAAAAAACATAGTAAATTTGATGTTTCTGCTCGACTCCGGCATACTTGACAGTGAGAATTCAGCTTTTTCTGGCTGATCAACAGTGCCAAACTCGACACTTTACTATGTTTTGAATTTTCAACTCTCAATAAAAAAAATTCCACATAATTATTTTTTTATTTTTTTTGCTATTATAATCTACTACTTTTTCTGCTGCTCTCCATATAATTTTCATATTTTTTTTGATTTTCAACTAAACTTTTACATTGATTTAACACTAAGATGCTATGCTGAACCTAACATCTTTGATGCTTCATTAATAACTTATTTCCTATGTTTTAACCTTTATATCTATACTTCTAGTTTCTATTTTGCTTCTATTTACTTTTTTATGTTTTTTTTCTTGATAAATAAAACTTTATTTGCATACTTTTCATTTAGCTTTTTCTTTGCTTTACCTCTTTTTGTTTCATATCCTTCATATTGTTTTTTTACAAGACTAAACTTTTCTTTAGACAAAATCAAACAAGAACAGCCAACAGCCCAAGCGCCAAGCCTCCAAGGGCTCCAAAGAAACTGCCTCCACTCCCAAGTGTACCAAGAAGCCTGCAAAGGCAAAGTCTCCAACCCCATCTTTCCCACTCCATCTCCTCCCCCTCCACCCTCATCTTCCATATCCCCTTCACCTTCCCCCCCAAAATTCCTCCCCCAATAAATCTGATGGCAATCTTACCAACCACTCCTTTTACCAATCAGAGGCTAACTCTGAGCCCACCAAGGAGCAGCATACCAAGAAAGTAAAGGCTGCCAAGGAGCCAACCTCTTCTTCTGGTAAGAAAAAGGAGGCATCCAAGCAGGCCTCAAAGAATCCTTCCCCTCCCCCCTCCCAATGGCTCTTCCCCTCCTTCCTCATCTGACCCTCAAGATGAGCCAGAGGATTACTCCAAGAAGTTTAAAGCTTCTGGTCATGTAGCTTGGGATCCACTGGCCATGCACAACATCTGCAATGTGGACAGAAAGTTTAAAGTTCCCAAGTGCTTCCCCCGTTACTTCCTGATCATGTCCTTAAAGGGTGGCCCTGGTTACGTTGCTGACAATTACATCTTTAATTGCAACAACCAAAAGCAGCAGACCAAGAGCAAGCACTTTGTCTGTGAGAATAAAGACTTGCGAGCCCTGGCTAAACACCAAGGGCTGGGAGCAAGTAACACCGGAGAAGGGGGAGCACACTTGTGAGCCCCCAATCATCTAATCACTTGGATGTTAAAATGGTACCTTGTTCAAGTAATACCCACATCCTCTCATCTCTGGGCTTCTGATCTGGCCATAAAGGCTTTGCAACATCTCAAACCCAACAATCTTAAGTTGGTACCAACACAGGAGCAGTTGGTCAAATTCATCAGCAATAAGTGTATTGCTGCCAATCCCTCTCCCCCCAAGGCTTCAGACGTCCTCTCAGAGCTCACACTCACTCATGAGCTTAAGCAGCTTTCAAGTGGGGAGCGCTTCCTGCTCCATGACAACGGGCCTGCCGCCAAGGACTGCATAATCTGCTACTCAACTCAGCAGAACCTGATGGAGTTGAAAATGGCGTCAACCTGGCTAGTTGATGGTACCTTTGCCACTTTCCCCCAGATGTTCAAGCAGCTCTGGACGGCCCATGCCCAGATTGACATCTGGGTGATTCCACTTGCATTCTTTCTTCTTCCTGGGGCCACTGAGGTCATCTATACCCGCACGTTCTCCATCCTCTGCCAAGCAATTGCCCTCCTTCCTCCTGCCAACAATGACAAATCCAAGAAGACTCCCCTACACACCCTTGCCAACCCACCTGCCTCTGACAAGGACCAGGCCACCCTGGACTTGGAGGAAAAGGCGAGGCTAAGAGCTCTTGGTCCTTGCGTGTGCATTATGGACTTTGAGCCTGCTCAGTTCAATGCATTTGAGTAGCTGTTTAGCAGGGAGGTGCAGGGGTGCCACTTTCACTTCTGCCAAGCAGTTGCTTGTAACGTGCAGGCCCACACCGAGCTTAGTAGGTTGAACCAGAGGGATACTTCAGACACCTGCAGATTTGTGCTGGCACAATTTAGTGCCTTGGCTTTTTTAAAGCCAGAGCACACTGCGCAGGGGTTTGAGGTGCTCTCAAAGGATCCCTACATAGTGAAGCACCCAGAGTTCAAGCCTTTCCTCAAGTACTTCAAGCCCCAGTGGATTGGGAAGGTTGTCACGTAGAGGCAAGGCAAGACCTGTGCCTGTGACGGAAATTACTGGATAATATGAAGCCATTTCTAAGTAATGGGAAATTACCACCCAAATTCACATAGAATTGATGATTAACCACCAACGCGGCTTCAGATATTTTTTTGTGAAATTTCCAATTGTAACTCCAGGATTAAGTAGAACAATTAGTCCTAACCAAAGTAGTCCAAGATAAATGACCTAGGAGAGCATCAATGCATCTTCAGCGTAAAATTCTGGGCATTGGGAATTAACACAATTTTCAGTTTCAATAATGGGGGGAGGAGCTACAAAATTGGCTGGCATGAAATTGACATTGGGAGGCGCCAACAACAAAGTTCTAGTTGCAGGGCCCCATCTTCCAGAAATGATTTGGTTCAGAATCAGATTGTACGGAATATACCACAACAACCCAATCACAGGATGCATTTTTTTAAAAATTGAAATTAGAACTTGGTACAAATGATTTTTATTGAGTAAATTTAGGAGGACTCAACTCTTAGAGTTGAAACAGGGAAAATTATTCAATATATATAAAAAAAAAGCAACTAAGAAATACCACCTGAAGCTTGACCTCCTATTCCTTCCACATTGTTCAGCAAGTACCTGGTCCAGGTTGCAAAGAACCCTTGAATGACCAGTTTCTGAAAACCCTGCCAATTAACAAGCTCATATCAGGTGACCCTCAAATTACATTGATTTATCAACGTCAGTTTGAAAGGGGGAGCTGGCAGACTGGAGCAGCTGTGACCCATTTTTGATCAACTGTTTGGTTCAAATCTGTTAACTTGGTTAATTTTGATACAGGTTTCCTGGCTTTTTGAGCCTTCTTACTTGGACAGACAATACCCGGCATTATGGAGCCTCCCGTGACAGTGCCAAGGTCAGCTAGATGTGTACCGGGCAGCAGTGAATGGTGAGCTCAAGACCACCTCAGCGCTAGAGGCTTATCACAAACACCTCAAGGCCAACTTTGGGCTCCACCCAAAATTCAATAAGTTTTTCTCCCTCCTGCAGCACAAGCAAGAGAAAACAATCTCCAAGCTCTGGGATCTCTCCAACCGCGTCCCCCCACCAAGCCAACCACCCGCTGTACCCTCTTCACCAAGGCCATCCAGGGTGCGGCCAAGCACAAATACAAGGCCTCTGAGCTTAAGAAGCAGCTTGAGCTTATTGCCACTGCCCTCCTGGAAGGGACCAAAATGAAACGGGAAAGAATGATAAGGAATAAACTTGCTTGCTCAGTTATACAATTTTTACTTTTAACTTTTAACTTTTTAACTTTAATTTTTACTTATTAGCTTTGATCATTTAGTTTTTAGTTTTAATTTTTAATTTTTTTAATTTAATTATATAGCAGTGATTGTTCTATGTATGCATGGTAAGTTTGAGATGAATATTTATAGTTGAAAGTAAGTAAAATATCTTAATTTTTGTTAATTTCCAAATAAAACATATAATATTCACAGTTGTGCTTATATGAACTATATCAAATAAATATTAATATTTCTTCATATTTTGCATAACTTTATTTGTTGTGTTTTTTGTTTATTTTTGTCTCATTGGAATTTTAATTTTTATGGTAATAAAAAATATTTTTATATTGAAGAGTGTAAATTACATAGTAAAATGAGAAATAATTGCTTATTTCTCCTTATTTCTATTAATTAAGGTACTGTTTTTATTGCATTTTTGAGCTTTTTGAGATCACTTTAGTATACCATTGCTGTAAGGTTTATTTTTTATATTAAAAGTTTTCAGTACATCAAGATCCGTTAATTAAAAAAGTGTCGATTTCCAGTTGTCGATCAGGGCAAAAGCTGAATTCTACTTTACTAAAGTGTCGACTACCAGGGAGTCGAGTTTAAGGGAGTCGATCACCAGGGAGTTGAACTTACCACAGTTGCCGTTGATAGCCCCTTTCACGTTTCCAAATAAACCTTCCTTCCTAAAATATTAGATATTTGACGTTAACTACGTCAATAGCTTCAACTGAACTCATGAAAATTGGCATTTTTCTTAAAGCTCGTTTGATTTGCTTAAATACATTATTAATATAAATAAAAGCGAGTCTGTCTGGATGTCTGTAATTTTGGCTCAAGTGAGTTTAAGCAGTAAGGGATTTAACTAAACTGATTTTTCTATAATAATTAAATTTAAAGTTAATGAACAAGCCAAAAGCTTGATTTAGCTCATCCTTAATTGTAATCCCTTACATGTATCTTTGAAATTACAAAGGCTTGATTTGGTTAAGTATGACCTAAATTATATAAAGGGAGAATATAAGTTGCTTAGACTTAGATAAATATCTATTTAGTTGCTTGATTTTAAAAGCATGATTTACCCATACAACATTATTAAAGAGGCTTATCTAGATTACCTGACTCCAGAATGTGTGGATTAAAATAGGAAGAGAAGCAACTGATTGTTTAAGATGCTTTATATAGTTGGATGGCCAACCTCTTTGCTGATGATTGAATTCACCAAATAAACAAGATCTTGGTTAATTTAATGAGATATTATTCAAATTATAAATATATTTTTTAAATCAAGAGATAGTTGGCTTTCATATTTCAAATTTATTTATTTTAAAGTGAAATAATAAAAATCCCACTTAGATTCATCACCAGATCCAAATAAATTCATATTGTTTCATAGTTAACCTTGCTTGCTCTACATCATCTTAAAAAATGATGCTACTGGAGTAAACTGACAATAATAATATTAAGACTTGCTAAAATAATTTTCATAAAGTTTAGGGTATCTATATAAGTTTTCAGATAATTCCAATAAAATGGTACTAAACATGATAGCTCTAGCTACTATAGATGGTCAGATATATAGTGAAGTACTGAAGTTGAGCTTGTGTCATAATTAGGGCTGCTACGGCCAAGCCCTGGGCAGCCGCGGCCAGTTTTTAGCTCCTGACCTCATTTGTCAAAGATTTATTTTAATATGTTTAAATATATTATAATTCCGCTTTAGCTAAAGCGGCCAAAAGCTGTTAGCTAGCCGGGGCTGAGCTGAAGCATCCCTAGTCATAATCAAAGGTATAGACTAAATTTGATATCTAAACTCAGTCCCAGTTCATGTTAAAAACCCAAAAAAGCATATTTCTGTTAATTATAAGCTAATCTATATGCTCAATAGCTTATTTAAAGCTACAGATCAGCTATACATTTTGGGAAAATTTATAAAATCAAATATTGAATTTTAAAATATTTTTATTGCTTTACTAAACTTAATGATGATGCTCCTGTTGAGTATATACTTCTAGGAAGTATAATAAACAAGATAAAGGGGAAAATTAAGAAGATAATGATACTTTATTGGATAAGAATGTAGAGTATTATATAGTATCACAAGAAGCCACATACTGTCCATGCACATCATGGTAGTCATGGGGCTTACCAAGTTATTGTTCCTCTTGTTGCAACATCTTCAATTACTCCCTCTTGGGGAATTAACACCCTGAGTAAATCACCAAATGGCTCACCGGCCAGTCAATAAACTGGTGGCATCATTATCAGTTAACCATCTATGACAGGGATCACTCGATCCAGGTCCTAAATTCAACACAACTTGATTAAGCCTCATGACTCAAGAGGAACATTACTCAGATAAGCCCATGACCTTCATGACGTACATGGACAACATGTGGCTTGTCATGATACTATATATTATTATATATTCATATTCAATAAAAAATCATTCTCTTCTTAAATATTCCCCTTATTTTGTTTATTATACTTCCCAGAAGTATAAACTTGACAGTGGTAGCACAGGTAGGTTATCCATACCTACTCAACTCAAAGGAAAAATTCCTCTCAATAAAAGAACCCAAACAATGGTTACTTCCCTCATCCTGCAATACCCAAACCGTGAGGGTATCTATGAGCTAGAAACTGACGCCTCTGACTATGCCATAGGAGGAGTCCTCCGTATCCAAACAGCCAAAAGGACTTCCTTCCCGTGGCATATGAGTCAAGGAAGCTATCTGATAGCAAACACAGATACCCCATACACGACAAGGAATTGGTCATCATCATACACTGCCTCATGAAATGATGGTGCTATCTGGAAGGAGCCCAGACATTCAAAGTACTCACCGACCACAAGTTGTTGATATTCTTCAAAACACAACAACACCTGTCAAGAAGACAAGCCAAATGGATGAGTCTAATACAGAGATACCCCATGCAAATTTAATACAGGCCAGGCAAGGAGATGCTTACTGCAGATGCCCTGTCAAGGCTATACAATAAACACATTGTGAGAGAGGGGGGCTAAACTAACTAAATTGGCTCCCATCCGGGTGAAACAAGCCACCAGGATGCCGCCCAGTGGAGAACTGGGACAGCCGCTCAAAGGGGGTACCACAGGGAGGACACAGAGGACATCTGAGGCAAGTATGCATTCAGAGCCATCAGCTCCAAACCAGTGAGCAACCAGGGTGTACAAGAGGGGACAGGAGGAGGCGTAACAGGAGCATAAAGAGGCACCAAGCTGCTCTTCCTCAGGGCAGGAGGCGGAAAACCCGAAATTTCTTCACTCACAAGAGTGCGCAAGGTGTAGTCTATGGTGTCTAAATTCAAGTTGTCACAGGTCAGGCTCTTTACCACAGCCTCACCCAAGAACAGGAAACTACTGGAGAGTTCCAAGAGACTGGAAGGGTTATCACCCACAAGACAAGCACAGGAGGAGATTTTAGACCATAGGTCTGGAGATGTTGACCATAATATCAGTAGAAACGGCGCCACAGAAAACACTACAAATTTCAGGACAGGGAGTAACATAATAACAATCCTCACAAAATTTGGGTGAGATTTGTAAATTTTTAAGTCCTGCAAACAATAAAATTTGGGCCAAGCAAGGTACTCACAAAAGAGGGCCAGCAAGGGGCAACAGAACGGGCTCAGAATCTTGGAGGAGGACGTGGGTAGCTTTAGTGGGGGGTTAAACAAAAAGCAGGTTTGAAACCAAAGAAATTAAAGGTAAATATCAAAATAAAGTAAGTTTTATATTGAATTTTAACTAAAATTTTTGATTTCAAATATATTTTTTGAAGACAAAAGTGAAAACAACAACAGCTGTACGTCCAAGTCTGTTTAAAAGAGTCCATAAGAGACGCCAGGTTTGAGGCAGGTTGGCACAAGGTAAGTTTTCTTAAAACAACTAACACTTTAATCTCTAGATGATGGAAACTCAAAAAAGTGTTTCCTCTCAAAATAAAACTAAAATTTGTGTGCAAGCTCTAAACTTTATTGGTAATGGAAAATTGACAAGCAGAGGACCCAAAATCCCCTGGCATTGTTAAAAGGGGATGGGTTGTTAGGGGAGGTCACCTGACTGGCTTGACTTGCATTTGATTGGCTGGACAACAAAATTTACTGACTTGATTCAGGAGAGTTGGAGAGTTTTGAATTAATTTCCAAACCCACCTCTGATTGGCTAGAATTGCCTTTAGAGTTTTGTTGATCAATTGCTTTCAGTGACACTGATGTGGGGTAATTTGATTGGGCAATCCTAATGCTTTTCAACAATGGTTGACACCAGGCTAACAAACAATCTAAATTAATCAGGGTTTCTTCCATGGAGGGGGCAGAGGAGGGCAGAGACTCCACAGGGTATGCAACCACAAATCTCTCATCAACCGTGTGGGCTAAGTCCTCAAGAGAATTGAGAGGTTTAGCTTGTTTTTGAGGGGATTTCTTAGTACAGCGGGAAAAGACTGTCCTATTCAAGGCCAAAGGGGGAAGTGGATTTACACACATCCTCTGCACTGATAGAGACCCCAACTGGCCCATGTTGATCATGGGGAATCTCCAGGAAGGGTTCCCACCTGACACACCAATGGACATCCAAGAGAAATTCCTCAAGAACAAACACCTGTTCAAAAACGTATATAGTACCCTTCACCAAATACTTCCAAATGGTGACACTGTACCCTACGTCCCGTCAACACAAAAGATTGACACACTCCTCCAATATCACAGAGACTTGGGACACACCTGTAGCAGAAACTTGCATGAATACCTCAAGACTTGCTACTGGTGGCCCAAAATGCTAGATGATATTAGAGAGGTACTGGAACAATGCAAAGTCTGTGAGAAGTACGCCCAAACCAAAGCGCCACCCAAGTCAGTAGTACCTGTATCCATCACACAACCTTTCAAGGTATGGTTGTTGGATATTGTGGAACCTATGCCAGGTGAAAGCAAAGGAAAGAAGTACACCATAACAGCTATTGATTATGCAACCAGATGGCCTGTAGTGCAAGCTACAAAAGAGCACAAAGGCAACAATGTGAGACAATTCATTGGCAAAGAGATCATAGCAAAGTTTGGGAAACCTGACCTCCTGATCACAGATGGAGGCACTGAACTTAAAGCTATTGATACCAATATCTACCTTGCCAAGAACAGAATAAAACACGTCACAGCCAGCCCATATCACCCACAAGCAAATGGATGCATAGAACAACTAAACAGCTCCCTAGTGAAAGCCCTCAGTAAGTTATCTGCCAAAAATCCAAAAGCCTGGGTCAATATGCTACCAACTGCCCTTATGGTCTTCAGAACACAAGCCAACCGCAATACAGTAAAAGTCCTTATGAACCTGTCTATGGTTAGAAACCCTCACTTGTCAGTATAGCCATGGGACCACAACTGCCGCTCCCAAAGGAGATACCAGATAGTAACAATCCTAAGGTACTACACACCAGAAAAGATCAAGAGAGGATGGAACACCAAATGGTCCAGCAGGAAGCAATCCCATTACAAACAGAAAGGTTTCAGGTCAGGGACAAGATCTGGGTCATCAATCACAATCAACACAAACTAGACCCAGGACTACGTGGACCAGGCATTGTCATGGAAGTTAAACCCAATAATACTGTCAAGGCCCAGAATGGGCCAGACAAAACCCTATGTTACATAGGTTCAACTCCTTCACTTGAGCAATCACATGACCAAACAATCACATTGTCAATTATGCAGATTAACCCAAATAAAACTTTAATTCCAAGTGGAGAATTGAACCCTGGTCAAGGCCAAGCCTGGGGGCAATTGGAAACCGTCCTAAAGCCAAGCAAAAAAGATTTTAATTGGCCCACACCCTCTGAAACCCAGAATTGGGGACTTGGGTTGCCAAATGGCTAAAATTCCCCTACCAGCTTCCCCAGGGCAAAAATAATTAAAGGATCCATCTAACTGATAAATCAGGAGTCACCAATGGAACCCAGCTTGAGAATAAGCCATTGACAACCAATAAGAAGTTGCCATTAAGTCCAATTGCAGTTTCCCAGAAGGATATAGCTGGGAACACTGGCATCCCCTTTCTTTGTTGACATATTCATCTAATAAACTTTGTTGGTTAATGCACACTGAGCATTTATACTTTGCAGGGGTTTATTACATTATTACAAATTTTATACTGCTGGTGCTTTCAAACAGAGAGTACCTCCAGTACCAACGCCAGCACTGAGAAACAGAGCAACTTCTAGCTGCCTCCAACCAACCACTGCCAGCCTTTACCTCATCTCCTAGAGTGCTGGACCAAGAAATAATTCCTGCTCCTGCACCACGCCCTCCTTTCCTGGTGTTCCTCTGCTCCAACAACTTGCCCAGCTAAGCCTGACCATGAGCGCTGCCATAGGAGAACTTCCTATTGTTCCTTCTGCTTCATCATATGACTACAGTAAGCTTGGGTTCGCCTATTTGACCATGCTAGGGCTCACTGAGCAAGTGATACCCCACATGGGAGTACGGTGTCCTTGGGCTACTGCTGCCAATTATATGATGTGGATGGCCCCCATCATCTACTGGGCCTTCCAGGCTCAACCCTTCCCCTTGACCAAAGGTTCTCCTGGGAGTCACCCAGTCCATGACAAATACCTACATGATCAAAGGAATTGGGGCTCAAACCAAACTGAAACATATGCATCACAACCGACTCTGCTTGCGTAAGGCTAAAACAGACCAGCAAAATTCAAGGCTCCCTGTACCCAACACCAAACTGGATCAATACCAAGCCTGCATACCAGATACTATCAAGAAAATTCCCAAGGCTCCACCTTCCAGCACCCCAGGGGAAGATGTTGCAACATATTTAATTACTCCCTCTCAGGGAATTAACACCCCAATTAATCACCAAATGGCTCACCAAATGGCTCACTGACCAGTCAATAAACTGGTGGCACTATTATAAGTCAACCATCTATGATGGGGATCACTCAATCCAGGTCCTAAATGGAACACAACTTGATTAAGCCTCGTGAATCAAGAGGAACATTACTCAGATAAGCCCATGACCTCCATGACATAAATGGTTGGCATGTGTCTTGTCATGATACTATATATTATTCTATATTCATATTCAATAAAGTATCATTCTCTTCTTAAATATTCACCTTATTTTGTTTATTATACTTCCCAGAAGTATAAACTCAACACTCTTAAGTCATGAGGCTTGTCCAAGTTATGTTCTGCTTAGGATTCAGAATTCTTAATTCCCATAATAGATGGCCAAATGATAGCAGTGCCACCAACTTAATGATTAGTCAGGGAATCATTTGGTGAGTCACTCAGGGAATTAATTCCCTGAGAGGGAGTAATTGTAGATGTTGCAACACTCCACTTGTTTAGATTTTATTTCTTCTTTATAATAAAATGTGCATTTTCTTTTTAAATAAATATAACTTAAATTATTTTAAGAAGGCCTTTTTAAATAAGAATTTTAGTTAAACAGATGATAAGTAATCCAGCCTAAAAACCAATAAAGTATTGTTGCAACTGAACCAATTAGAGTTCATTGTTTTACTGGGGAAGACAACAGTCCAATAGAAAGGACAAGAATGAAAATAATAAGATGTATTTTATTGTAGAATATTCTGACTAATATACTATATGGGGAAAGCCACAAAGCCACAGGGGATGGCATAGTGGTGTGTTCCATATAAGCTTTGAAGCCAAGGAATAACCTGTGCAGGGATCAACAAGTTTAATTGGTAGTGCTCCTAATTAGTAGAAAGTTCCCACAATCTGATATTGCCATCAGATTGGTTCATGTTGTTAGATACGTCAAGGGGCGGCTCATTGAGCACCCCCTGTGTATCGTAAGATACATTGGCAGGCGAGGAGGGAAACTCGGTTGCAACAGTATATTTAATTGATTTATTAAATCCAATTTTATATCTGTCCTTGGACATGGCAACCACCTAGTGGTTTTATAGTTGCTTGATATTTTGGAGATTGGGTAGGTGTACTTGAGTAAAGGATATTGATATCTATGGATTAACTTGGCAGTAGCTATTGCTTTATGAGGGGCAATGTTATCAACAAGGTTTTATTAGAGCTTTTGTTTTTTCCGTGGATATAAATAAAAAGGAAACCTTTCAGCTTGAAAAAATGGGGAGAAAATGGAGCTCTAGTTGTATTACAATTAAATTTCTGGAAGGACTTTGAAGTATGGAAGTTGCAGATCCAAGACTAGGATATGTTTTGGCGGAAGTAGAAATTATAAGCGGCTTCCATCCCGAGACTAGGATTAATTGGTGGAATGGCCGAGGATAAAATAGATTATTTTAAGGCTAGTGCCACTTTGAGGCTTGATTAATAGGTATTTAATGAAATGCAAGATACAAGGATTGGTATGAGATTTGGGTTGATCCTTGCTGGTGGTTCTTTTTTTGTCGCAGCTGAGATCCCAGGGTGCAGACATGTTAGCTCCCTTTACTGCCAGGAGGCGAAGCTGACCCGCGAAACCTATCGAGAAAGATTTGAGCTTCCCAAGGATAATTCGCAGGTATTGACGCTGGTTAGAGGGCTCATCACTGACCGGCTGGCGAAGTTAATTGAACCAGAAAATGTGCCTGAATACATGACAATTGCTAATGTGCGAGATCGCGTCAATGCAATCCGATTTTACGCCCATGCCATCACGCCAATGATCAAACACTTCTCCAAAAAAGCTATTATGGAAATCAAATACCAAACCATTTTAACCACTCACAACTCCACTCAAGCCCACATCGAATATTCCGAGACTCGCGCAATTATTGACAATATCCTACACACCTACACAAAGCAGGTGGACCAAATCATGCAGGGCATGGAGCACTTCTTCAATATTCCACCAGAAAACAAGATTGTAAGATTTTATCTTCAAAAAGAATAATTGCTACAAATAAGCATCCCCATATTAAACAGACCAGCTTCAAATGACATCCATATCTGCTTGCTACCATGGTACTCTCAAACCCCATCAAATTGACAGAAAGGTTCATGGTATCAAGCCTGGGAGAAGATATTGCAAATGTGTATCAAAGCCTGGATTCACAGTGGGATACACCATCTAGGAAATATTAGTAACTACACATTCAAATTATACCATCCAGAAAACCTTCATAAATTCTCTATATAGTTGGCCACTAGTTATGAATACAAACTTGATAAAAAGGATAAAACTAAGCCTTATCAATGCCCAAATTCAATGCAGACAAGCTCAATTATTCCAACTCTGAAGTAAGGAAGTGGGTTAGTTAATGGGAGCAAAGGCTCACAGCCCTGAAGTCAGTCTATCAAGCCCCTTATTTTTCCTGTATTTTCTGCTCTGGTTGTAATAATCACCCTTCTGTATAAAGCAAAATAGTTTATTTAAAGTGCAAGAAATCTAAAAAAGTTAAATTCTCAAAATACATCAAACTTTAATTTAAAAATAATCATACATTAGGATAAGAAAATAGTCTTACCTTGGCCCCAGCAACCCTGCTAATGCCCCTGAGGTGATTGAGATAGTCTATTTCAGAATTTTAATCTACATCTACTTTAATTTAATTTAATTTAATTTAAATATCAATAAACATGAAGCATGTTTGGAAGCAGCAAGATTGCTTTCCCTAGCCTAGGTATATCCAGCACCTATTTACTGTAAATTCAGAACCTGAACGTAAAAATGCGGGATTGTCAAATCCTTGGTCCAAATTTCAAATCACTTTTGCGGGATGGCCTTTTTTTAATTAAATTGATTTTTTTGAGTATTTATTTGAATATTTGAAAATTCAGGAACTCATAAACAATTTGCAAAGTTCAAGTCAAACTGCATATTTTCAATGGACGAAATGAATTAAATGGAATCAGATTTGAAGCGTTCAAATCCATCAACCATTTTCATTAAGTTTACTATGTTTTTTGAAATTGCAGGATTGTCAAATCCAAGAACCAAATTTCAAATCACTTTTGAATGCCACTAGTAAACTCAGATATTAATTGCGGGAACTGGAATCCAAATTTAATGTACACTAAGCACACTAGGAAACACCAACCCAAATAAAGAAGCTCCACCACAACTAAAATTAAACTAAAAATTCAATCTCAATAACCATAATTAGACATAAAAGGTTATTAAACTTTAAAATCATCCAAAACTAGAAAGGATACAATATTATACACTTCAAATCACGGATATAGAAACTCTGCTACTATTCAAGGCTAAATAAAGAGAGAATAACTACACACAACAAAACCAATAAATCCAAATAAATACATATTTAATCTAAAATATATTTTTTATTTTATTTTTATGGACTGTCAATCGCATTCTCAACCTGCTCCTGCACCAGCCTGCGGGGCAGTCTGTCCACAAGGGCGTCCCAGAGAGTCCAAGAACAGACTCAGAACCCAACTTGAGGGGAGTCATGCCAATACACAGGCCTCCCAAGGTGTCAGTGCCAGCCAACCACCTCCTGCATCCCAAGCCAGAACTACCAGCTTGAATCCCAGGCAGAAGCCACTTTCAAGGCCTGCTACCAAAGTCTCCTACACCAGGGTCACTGGGAACAATGAGGTTACTTACACCTCCACCGTTTACCCAGTTGTCACCTGGCCCTGCACTCTTGATCCAAGAGTTGCTACTTCCTGCCCCCGCGTCTTTGACACCACCTACAAGCCATTGGCCACCACTGAGGAGCCATATGCACCTATTGTGTATTCAACCATTGACAGTGCCACTGCAAGCAAGCGTGGTCCCACCTTCTACACAAAGGTCCCCGTCCCCTGTGTTGAGCCTGGTAGCCAGGATGCTGTGGTACCTGCCAAGGGCTGGTGTTGGTTGACAGATAGTGAGTGTGAAGCTCTCCTCAACTGCTTGAATAGGGGAATGGCGGTTTGGGATATTGCATCCTAATTTGGTGTCACAGCCAGATACATTGCCAACATCAACACCAAGTATGGCAACACTGGGCAAATTGCCAAATCCACCAAGGCTAAGCAGCAGCCCAAACTCCTTCAGCCCGTTCATATTGATGCAATAAAGCAGTGGGTAGCCAAGGATTGCCACCTGGACACACTTGCTGTCCAATCAATGCTTGCCACAGAGTTCAGGCTTTCTGTTTCTAAAACCCTTGTTTACAAAGCAATGGTTGATTTGGGCTTCTTATGGAAGGTGCTTGGAGTTTCTCCATACAATAGGAACAGTGAAAAGACCATCAAGGATCAACACATTTATGCTAAGACATATCTGGCACTAAAGGAGACTGGGAATGTCCAGTTCTTCTATATTGACAAATCATTGTTTTCCTCCTCACTCAGGTCTAGGCATGGGTGGGTTGAGAAGGGGTCCAAGGACAGTGTAGCCCATTGTGCAGCTGTCTGTTACCAGACCTATTCCATGGTTGCGCTTCTTGGTCCTTGCAGGTTGGACCAGTATCAGATGATTAAAGGCTCCCATAACAGCAGGACCTTTCTTGATTTTCTCTGAGCTGTCAAGGAGTACCTTTGGATAAATTACAGCGGCACAACCAACGTTGTTGTGCTTGATAATGTCAGGCTCCACAAAGTGGATCTGGTTATGTCCAAATTCCCCCCATCAACAAAAACAGCCATTTTGCCAGCCACCGCCTTGCAGACTGCCCAATGAGACTCCTCTTCCTTCTGCCTTATTCTCCATTTCTGAATCCAATCAAGGAGGTGTTTGGTTGGATCAAGAATAAGGTGAAACAAGGCCTCCCTCAGGACACAGAGGATCTCTTCAACATTCTTGAGATCAGCCAATTTGCAATGTCACCCAATGTGGTGGCAGCTTTCTATGAGCACTCAGAATCCTTCCTCCCAAAAGCCCTGGCCTCCGAGCCAATCAGATAAATGGGTGCTCCGGGTTTTATTTAGTTTGTTTTTATTAGGACTCAATAATTATTATTTATATATAATAATGTGACGTTTGAATGTATTATAGACATTTAAGAATACATAGAAAAGGTAAGTAAAATTAATTATACTAGGTATGAGGACAAATATTTTTATTATAATGCACTGAATATTATTATTGGCTTTTGCGCTAACAAATGAATAAATTAAAAAAAGATAGAAATAAATTAGTTTATTTAAATAATTGTGAATTGTTGATGGTACTTTGGCTTTTTTAAGCCACAAATTGGACCTTGCATGTCATCATCTGATCCTTGTTATTTCAGTGCCACTATAGCCACACAACACAACCACCAATGATTTTCATGTATTGCTTACTAATTAGTACTTAGGACGCGGGTCAAGTATATTAAATATGTTTATCAAATCACATTACAAGGGAAAGGTAATTTGAGTTCTAAACAATCATTTGTTTAGAACAATAGTGGAGCGGGCCGCATGGTGCGGATAAATTCAATTCTTGATGTTTATCTATGTGATAAATAAACCCGTACTCGACAAGCTAATAAATAAAAACATTTTTAACTTATTTTTAATATTTGACGTGGTTGCAACTTTAACTAATGTCTTGTAATATATTTAGATATATTAATATTATAATTTACATACTAAAATTTAAAATAAAAATTAAAATATTAAAAGTAAAATTATAATTATAAATCTTAAAAGTTAAATATTAAAGTTTAAATAATTGAAATATAACAATTTTATTAAATTGTGCTTTATTCAATATCAAAATATTTGATATTAAAAAATTTAATATTGTAATATGTATTATTAAAATTTTAATATTAACTTTTAGATACTAAATTTTTTAATATTTAAATATGTAATATTAAAAATTTTATAGTAAAATTTTAATAGTACATATTACAATATTAAAAAAATTTCGTATTAAAATATAAAAAGTAAAAAAAATTAATTTGCAAGGGGAAAATATTTATTGGGGGATGCTAACTGCAAAGGGAATGTGATTATTCCGGGGAATTATACCCCAAAATTAAATTTTCAGCTAATGCATCTAATTGGATCCATATACTCTTCTGTACGTGGTGGACAACCCTGGATGTGATTGCTAGAGGGGTGGCGCCCTGTACCCCGGTGGTTGCTGATTGTTTGATAAAAGGCTGGCGGGTGAGAAAATTGACTAGTAGGTTTTTTTGGGGGGGGGCACATAGTACCTGTATAGAGTTGCCAATGAAAATGAGTCATAGAGGAGGTTCTTGACTGTCCTGTATCCCTGTGGTGTCTTCTGGCGGTTGAGGGCTACACGGCAAATATCCATTTGAATAGGTACATCCTCCAACTTTTTGACGTTGGTTTTTAATATGCAGTGGAGGAGGATTCCCAGGTATACTGCAACATGGATTCTTTGCAAGGTATACTTTTCTGAGAACATGCATAATTTTTTGAATGTTTGAACTAACCTATTAATATAGGATGTTTGGTTGAACTTGAAGAGGGTTCTGGGGGCGCCTGACTTGAATCAGCCTCCCCAGGCCTTGGCAAATGAAATAAATAAAGGTTTAAAATTATTCACGAGGACTGCATCCCCGACTTTATTTGATAGTGCCTTAAAAACTTCATTAAAAATTGCAGATTTCAAATATTCATTTCCTATTTGAAAGTTGGTTTTTATTAAATTCTTTTCATATTTGTTGATGTTTGTGAAGGGGAATTGTTGAATGCTTTTGTATATGTATTCATCAAAGTTCAGTTTGATATCCCCAAAAATTTCATTCATTTCTTTGATTTTGATATTTGATCCTAGTTCATATGCTTCCCTTATCCATGGCAAGCACCCTGCGGGTGGTGAATATTCCCTATCTTGAGCTTCAATATTAAAAAAATTATTCATATTTTGTTGAATTATTTTATTTATTTGGTTTTTATTTATTTGTTTTACAGGGGCCACCAGTGACTGGTAACCCCCGTAAAACCAACTCAGCGTATAAGCCGCCACTTCCGCAACCTCATCCCCATTCCTGGTGATGACTAAAATAAATATAAGTAAAACATAAAAAGACTTACTAATTGTTTCCCCTGTGGCCCCCTCAGCCACAGGCGCCACTTTGGAAAACTTCATGAGTGTTGGATGCTCTTCATTAATTTTTCTAGGCTAATTTTTCTTATATTTCTTGCAACTTGTGTTTCTTCTTGGTTTTCATTTGATAAAGCTTCTGTATTTCTTGAAGCGCTTCTGCTTCTTGCTTGTGTTTCATTTTCATCTGTTTCCATTTGGTTGGTTTCCTCTTCATTGGTGTTGATTTCCTTTTGAATTTCTGTTCCTTCAATTAGTTTGATCTTATTGTTTTCTTTGGCCCCCTGCCAGAACTCCCACAAATTGTAGGCTGCGTTGTTGAACTTCAGACTTGATAAAATTGTTCCCTGTAGATTAAGTAACGCTTCTTTGTTCTTTTCATCTATAATATTTCCCAATTTATCCAGAGCATCTTCTTTTGACTGGATTAGTGGCTGGCCCTTGTTACCCAGCTTTCCTGTCACTATTTCCCTGATATTTCTTTCTATTTCAACAACCTTTTGCAGGTGTGCTTCTAATTTGTTGATCAAGTTATAGATTGTTGACATTTTGTTTGAATTCCATCAAAAAACTGGTTTTTATAGTACTATCTTCAACGTATACATATTTTTCATCATCATTAATAAATTAAAGACAATAAACGTAAATATTGGATTAGAATATTGCAATTAGACGTCAACTCTTGATATTTTGATATTATGTGCATAACTCAATGCATTTTGTTTAATAAAATCCACTGTGAACTTGGTCTTTTTCATTACAATTTAAAATGAAATTGACTGTGTTTATATTAGAGAGCCATTAATGCTTAGTACAAATATTGAAAATTAGTGCATTTTACAGCCTGTATATTTACCTATTGGTAATAATTCTGTAAACCTTTTAGTTGGAATTTGCGAGGTAATAATAATGTAATGTGTTAATAAATTACTGTTTATTGTCATTAATTGGCTGATTTTCTTTGCTGTGGCAATTGTGCATTTCCTGATATTTACACACTAGTATCCAATTGGTTGGCTTCACATCCAATTGGATACTAGTGCGTAAATATCAGAAAATGCACAATTGCCACAGAAAAGAAAATCAGCCAATTAATGACAATAAACAGTAATCTATTAACACATTACATTATTATTCCTTGCAAAATCCAACTAAAAAGTTTATAGAATTATTACCAATAGGTAAATATACAGGCTGTAAAATGCACTAATTTTCAATATTTGTACTAAGCGTTAATGGCCCTAATATAAACACAGTCCATTTCATTTTAAATTATAATGAAAAAGGCCTAGTTTACAATGGATTTTATTAAACAAAATGCATTGAGTTATGCACATAATATCAAAATATCAAGAGTTGACGTCTAATTGCAATATTCTAATCCAATATTTACGTTTATTGTCTTTAATTTATTAATGATGATGAAAAATATGTATGCTCATAATTTTAAGCTATTTGTAAAATGTACAACATTGTATTAATTATGGGAAATGTTGATAATGTAAAAAGAAAATATTATTAATTATGAATTGAAAGAGAGATATCAATTTTAATAAGTTGTCAAAAGAAAAGATTTATTTACTAATCAAAGGACGGGAAGGGGAGGGAATGGGGGAATGAACATTGCCTTCATCTGCGCCTGTGAAAGAGGCGGCATCAGAGATAGTGGGGAGGGAATGGGTGGTGGTTTGGGAGTCAGGGTTGGAAGGCAGGTGGCTTGATGGGGGTTGGGGAGGCAGGGTTTGTTGACTGGGAAGGGGAAGCAAGAGCTGATTGCTTCAATTGCTTGAATTCTTCTTCCGTCACATATACTGGCTTGAAAAAACAGATGGACTGGCGTGGTGGGAGACAGGGGTCCTTTCTGGACTTATCACTATCACTTGCATAGAAGATGATGAGATCAAATAAGTCCTGGACGGACACAGAAGGGAAAAGCTCATACCCCTTATCAATTTGGGTGCATAGTTTGTTGTAGGTGGCAGGCTTTAAGCGCCTGAGGGCGGAACCAAAATTGTAGAGACATACATCTGCAAGATGCATGTTGGCGTAGTTGATGGGGTAGGACCAGCAGGTATGCCCCGCAGCCCTGATTTCTTGGGTAGCCCATTCCCGCTGCTCCATCTCCGCACTCAGTACAACTGTGTGCACGGTTTTTTGTGTGGCCCACTCCTCCAGCATGGCCTTGAGCTCTGTCTGGTAGGCATACCCATCTGCGGTGTTCAATATTGCCAAGTAATAATTGACGCCCAATGGGGAAACTGCCAATAAAACCCCAACAAACCAATACAATATTGGGCCACGCTTGTACACGTCAGACTGGATACGCTTCTCTCCAAAGTCTTGGATACTTGCAGATATCTTAGCATACAACAGGAAGATTACGTCATTACGGGCCCTCATTGCCCTTCCTTTGATAAAATTAATAATAGTTGAATTGTAGGGGTCAGTGTCCACCAAAATGGGGCCACTGAGAACTTGATTGGACAAGATTCTAGCAGCAACCACAACTCTGTGCATCCACAAATTCACTGTTCTTTTGTTGGTGAAGATGCTGTGGAGTCCCAACTGGAGACGTACCTGGACCAGGGGCATCCACGGGTCACGTTCCATAATGGCCATCATAAGGGGATGGGCTGTGTCACCTTTGGTTGAAGTACGGGCACCAGTCAGGGTCTTCTTGGTAGGGGGGCCACAGTTGGCATGGGCTTGCAGGGTTGCAGCCACAGTAGACTTTGCAAACCCCATTGCAGCCACAATTTCCCCAAGGGACATAAGCTTCCCTTGCTTTTCAACCATTTTGAGAACAATCTCCAGAGTGATTAGTTTTCTTCTGCGTCTTGCAGGCTGATTGGCTGGGGGAGGGATGTGTTCATCACGGGAACTGGTCAATGCCATCTGATTGGCTGTTTTGGGGTCCTGGGCTCTCTGGGTGACCCCATGGCTAAAATGGCTGGTTCCAGATGCCATTGCTGATAAGGGATTTGGGTTAGTAGCTGCCTGTGCGTGATGGGCAAACAGGGCCATGCTTGAGGACGCAGGAGAAAGAACAGACTCCTGGGTAGTGCTTGCAGAGGGGCCTGCAGGTTGGGAGTGGCCATAGACAGAGGCTTCACTGTTAAGAGACCCAGTGTAGCCCTGCATAATTTTGTCAAGGCCAGGGAACAGCTTGTTGACTTGGTTGTTATTGAAAGAAGACATAATAAATTTTTATTAAAATTTTAAACTCAAGAAGAGGAATGTATATTTTAGTCAATTTTATTGTTATATATGTTAATTTTGTGAATATTATGATCTAAATTTTAGCTGTCCTAAATTGGAATAGGGTGATTTTTGAGAATGCCTATGATTCCTAAAAGAATCAGCACAAATCCACTCTAGATCCTTTAACATCCTTTTTGAGACACCCATAAATTATATTTATTTCAAATTCCTTGCAATTATGATTTGAAACTTGGTTCTTGGATTTGACAATCCCGCAATTTCAGATTTGTTAAGTTTTACATGATGTCTATGATTTGTTTGAAATACAGGAAATCTCAAATTGTACATTAGAATCCTGCATTTCTGATTCATGTATCCCACATTTGTTTGCTGGGTTTTGTCTTTTGTTAGTTGAGTTATCTGCTCAAGAGATTCAAAATTTGCCAATTTAAATAAATCAAAAAAAGTCAAATTAAATGTTTGATTTTATTAAATATTTTATTTTTCACTCAGCTGAGTTGCCCGCAAAAGTGATTTGAAATTTGGACCAAGGATTTGACAATCCTGCATTTTTACGTTCAGGTTCTGAATTTACAGTACTTGGTGGGCTTCAGATTTTAAGTAGCTATACAAAATTGAGCTTTTCAGCTATAACCATTGGCTAAATATATTGGCTACCCTTCAAATGAGAAAGTTATATTGATGCCTCCACCTCCAACCTTGTCAAGGGAGCTCCAGTTTATATTTATTCACCCTTTTGGATATAGATTGTCCTAGGAAAAGATCAATCCACTGCTTAATATAATACTAGTTAAGCAGTACAAAAGAACATTTTTCAGCAAAAAAAACAAATATTTGATTTTCTTTCCATGCAGAAACTGATCACCTCCTTTCTTACCATGAATAATGCTGATAATCATTAAAGGTATCCTTAGACTCACTGGTTCACATTTAAGCACCAGCCTACCAAGGTACAGCTTTCTAGATGCCCTTTCAGAGATCCTAAAAAATATATATAAAGGCACATTGGGGGCTTTGGGCAGCTTTTTGCAATCAAGACACCACCCTGTCTGCCAACATATCTTACAACACACAGGGGGCGCCCAACAATCCACCCCATTACATGTCTAACTGCATGAGGCATTATGCCATCAATTTCAAAATACATACAGTATCCCCAAATCAGGAGCAAAGCCAATCCCAGGCAACAACCCATAAATAAGCTATTTTTCATCCACACCATAATTGGATCCTGCCCCAATGCCGCCCCAATTTAGATAGTGGCTCCCTTTTGAAGTAAATTAGATGCTGCTTCTAAACAATGCTACACCTTATTCCTACTCTTAGTCTTTTCCTTCCAGTCTTTTGTCTCCCCCAATTCAAATGCTGGAATATAATCAATTCAGCTGCAACACTTTCCTGAAGGCATCCATCTGAGCAGCCTAAAATACACCACCAGGATTTAACAGGGGTAAAATTGGGGAGCTAATTTTTAGAAGTAGTTGATTCCTCTTGAAGACATTTAATATGACCTCTTTATGTACTGCCTTTCTTTATAGAAGCTTTGTCCAGTATGGGGAAGACAGTATCCAGATCCTCCCTGAGGATATTCCTCCCATATCTATATATTGTTTCCACCTTATTGGGTAGGGATAAGGGCATAAAGCTGTGGTATTAGAACTTACCAGCTAAGAATTGGTTCAAGCTGTAGAATATCTTGGGGCATGGGAAGGTTGTCTATCCCCAAACCAGGGTTTCATCCTGCATAAGGCAGCTTAGGTCATCTTGAACGTCATGGCAGCTAGTGCAACTTCCTGCCCCTGGTTAGCACCATGGAGGAAAAAGGGTCCACCAGGGTGGGTGCCTCCTGATTATTGGTATCAAGATAAATATCTTTTTCATCCAAGTATTGATAATTAGCATTGGATCAAGGCTTGTTTGCCACAATCAAACACTCCCTTTGATTTTAGTTGAGATAGGGAATGGTAATTTGCAATCAGCTCAGAGGGAGCCTGGCCCTTGATTAGAGGTGCAGCTTGATGCAGGAGCTATCACATGAGAGAATAAACTATCCTATATGGTTCTTCATAGTCATTGCAAATGGTTATATCTGTGATGATCACATTAGGAGCTGTTTTTCAGAAAAGGACTTGATTTGGATAAATAAATATTGGTTGCCTGAAAAAGGTAAATGTTGGTTGTTTTATTGATCCATCTATCCTTGGTGGGTGGAAGTGGTGGTCTATTCCTTGGGATATTAGCAAGGTGGTCTCTTGTAGTACTCTGAAAGGATAGAAGCGGGGCTCTGGAATGGTTATACTAAGGAGTATAGGTATCCTTATACTGGCTGGGTAAGAATAAGGCTATTTTCCTCCCTGTAATAAATTTTCCAAGGTATCATTGAAATCTGATCCCAACTGGGGTGATAATACAGTTGGTTTGCTTTACCTAGGACGGAGATAGAGTTTCTCTTTCTATGACTTTAGGGTATTTTTAAGAAAGTCTTAGAGTTGCTGGGCAAGCATAGATAGCTTAGAACCATCATTATGATGGCTGTACAGAGAAAAAGCTGCAGAACTTAATCATTTGGAGGTTTTTGGGAAGGGAATCTGGTTACTTTGCGCCTGAAAGCTCAAGCTAACCACTTGGGTGAGTAAAAAGGTATTAGTGCATGAGGTATGTTTTCTTATTATGACTTAGGTGTAGTTCACTGATGAGGGATAAAGTCTAGGTGAACTCACTTGAGAGATTTAGTACCCAGATTCAAGGTGATTTAATTGATGGGGACCTACAAAACATAGCTTAGGTGGAGGTCACTGACAGGGGTTGATGATATGCTTAATAACTATGCTAGGTGCTAGGATATTAGGTTGAGTTTTAAAAAGTTTGGGGAAATGGCTCAACCTTTCTCCAAAGTGAGTAAATAGAAAATCAGGAAGCTTGATCAATTTGGGGAAATGTTGAAATAGGCAGTTTAACATTTCTCTGAGGTGGGTTTTTTTAAAAAGAAAGAAACAGAACAGGCCAGGAGAATGTTGAGTAAAGACATGTCAGCATTTCTCTAAGGTTGAGTTGCTGGAGGAGCAGAAGGCCAAGAAGTGTAGCAAAATAATTTTCTTTGGTTTTGCTGCAGAGGTAAAACTGAAGGGAAAATTTTAAAAAAAGCACAAAAAAGCAAATCTACTGGTGATATCCTATGAAAAGCAATTGGGGTTTAATGCTTAAAAACATTGAAGAAAACAGGGAAATTGTTTGGGGATCAAGGCACAAATTGTCAATGTTTTGCTTGGTAAAACGTTTGTATTCTTTTTGGGTTTCAGAAAAACTGTGAAGTAAAGAAAAGCACTTCAGATGTTTGAAGATAGAGAACATTGATGGGATTTATTGAGTTTAAAGCTTATTTTACTGATGATTTTTTATTAGTAGAATAAATTAAAGCTTAATGAATTCACTCAGAAAGAGCAGGTGAATGAAAAAGGATTGGCTAAAATAAGTTTGCAAGCTTATTTTATTTTAGGAAAGTAAAAAGCAGATAATCTAAGCTTGTAAAAAAATAAGCCTAAATGGGATTTAGCCTAAGAAAAAAGGAAACTATATAAGAGTAGTTAACTAAACAGGTGCTAGAGAGAGATATCAGGCAGAATATAATTGAAGGCTCTTAAATTTGAACACATCCTGGGCTTCCAACTTGTTATAACTTTATTTCAAAGCTTTGAAGCTAGAGCTGATGTCACCCAATACGTCCCCAGAGTAGTAGTTGTCCCCATAGTCTTTAAAAGGTTGCATTTCCAGAAGGTTTCTAAAGGGTCTTCCTTCTGTTAATAAAGTCTTTCACAGCCCCATTTATTTTTGAGTGACAGAAACATGGAATCCTTACCTCACATTTTCTACCCAAATTTTGGACAAGAAGAAACATATAGACAGAAGTGCAGGAGGTTCTTCAGGAGCTAAACTGTCAGGATGCCAAAGGTGAGATATGGCAGTAGCAGACACAGGCGCAGGGAGGGCTGCCAGGTTAGTAGGTAAAGCTCATCACAGAATTGGTGCCAATTTAATTATATACAAGAAAAATATTCTTAGCAAGACCTAGGACTAGCAGATGGAACCATGCTGTCTTACAATACTGTTAGTACAATATACAATACACCAAAGATTTGAGTATATTTAGTCTTATTTACAATCCTGGAATCTTGCAGACAGTTGAGCTGGGGGAGATGGGAGGGTTCATGAGGACTAAGTACACAGGTAGGTATCTGTACTTGTCCTTTAAGAGGCAGGACTGTACAGTATACCAGGAGTCTTCACAACCAAATTCTCAGGTTGTCAGATTCTTGCCAAAGGATCATCAAATAAAAATTCCAATGTGAACTTGGAGTAGTCCAGATTCACTGGGTATTCAGTAAAATGTATTGGTCCAAAAAAGCACTAGGGAGATAAAATAACACAGGTGTAGAGTCTGCAAGATCTGAAGATATTATGGCAGGAGCAGTGAGCCTGTAGATTTGGTATGGAGATGATAGAAAAAAATTATAATATATTGTAAGATTTAATTGAACCAAAGGTTCATCACTTCTTTATTATTCAAGATAATGATGGGGCTCAGCTTCTACCTGACAAGGTATAAATACTATATACCTGTCTTCATCCTTAGATTGTTATTTTGAAAGCTTGAGCAGTAGGACACCGGGAACTTGGGATGGCAGGGTGGCATCAGACAGTACTTACTAGCTGGTGTTAAAAAATAGACAACTAGATATTTCTTTTCATCAGCATGATTGAGAGGACAGACAGGGATGCAAGCCATGTTCTATTTTCAGGACTTTTAAAAATCTTTTGGGGGCTTTTATTGGCAGGGCATTAAGTTCCTCTGTGGCACATATTGATGTGATTTGCTATCACTTCAGATAAGATTTTGATGCCATATTTTGGATCTTTTCTTGAAATTTCTTGTGATGTTGGCAAGTATTTTAGCATAGGCAGGTTCCCATTCAAATTAACTTCATATTTGAGTCCAAAAAATGTGGGCAGCCAAGCCCTTGGGCCTCTGATCTGGAAGGCTGCAGGAGGCAGGGACCAGGATTCAATACTTTTTTTAATCTTGCTCTATTAATTATAGTAAATTTTACTTGTGACATAAATGGTCACTCATGGTCTTTTTCATATCACAAAAAATCAAATTGATAAAGTTAGGGACAAGAGCAAGCTGCAGAGGTATGTCACTGAACAATACTCAGTTGATGACAATCTTGGTGTCAGTGCTAAGATATATTGTTATCTTGTGCTTCCTGATTACCAGAAGACAGCAATTCTTGAAAAAATTGCTCCTGCATGATGACAGCCAAGTAGCACCAAGCTGCATCATTGTATTCTCTATAAAAGAAGATCCCTCACACATTCTTAAGTGTTAAACCTGGCTTGCTGATGGGGTTTTCTTTTCCTATCCAAAACTTTTCTATCAGCTTTGAGCCATCCATGTCCACGTGAACGCACATACAATTCTTTTTATCTTCTCTTTTTTCCTTCAAAAAAAGGTAGGAGACCTATATTTAAACCTTTAATATACTCAAGTAAAAGCTTGATACCATCCTTCCTATACCTGACAAGGAGTCAACAGAGAAGAAAGGCTGCAAAAAAAGAAGAAATCTATTACAGAGGCCACCCAGGAACAACAAGCCGCATCCAAAAAGGCTTCATATTCACTTCCTTACCATAAAAATCGGACAGTTGATTTTGAGGTAGTACAGGCTAACACCTTCATTAAAGTCTTTAAAAGCAGCCCTCAAGGTTGCTTTTTCCATTATTATCAGGCTCAGCAGAAGAACCTGATGGAAAGCCCAGCCCTCAACAAGATGGTATTTAAGGATGACAAAAAAGATCCAAGAGCATTTCCTATTTCTTTTCTTTCTTGGCCATGGTCAGAAAAGAAGTTAATTCATTTTACAACAAGATTCTTAATGACATGTTCATAGCTGACAATTAGGAAGCTTTTTCCTTTTATAAAATAATTTAGACACTAGTGGGTGGGTGTGTTCTAGGGGCAGCACTGCATCTGCAAGGGAAAAAAACTCCATCAATTTAAATTGCTTCAAGTATGTTTAATAAAGGGGTTACCAAAATCACCTCTTCACTTAAAGGGTGACATATTCAATTTACATGTGTGTTTAAGGTAATAAAGCCCAAGTTAAAAATTATCAGGCATAAGCTGGAGACCAAGAATGTAAATGAGTATCAGTTTTACCCTCATGCTCCCAAGAGCAAACTTATTATTTTCAATAATGCTGATCAGTAAGTCAAGTTTATGAGTGTTAATAAAGAAGTTTTCCCTACTGATCCAAAGAAGTCTATCTTATCTATATTAAATGTATTACAAAGGCTTTTGGATACAAAGCTTATTTAATTCTATTTATCAATACATTCTTCTTCTTTTAAAATATTTTTTCTTTGGTTTTTAATTTATTAAATTGATATTTTCAAAGCCCGAAAATACAATATAAAAAATCATAATTATCTGGATTTCATAGCTAAAACTGAATCATTGGATTTGAGCAATACCATCAATATTTTCCACCTTAAGATCATCCTCAATTAAATTAGTCTTATACAGAAAGGACAGGAAAAGATAAGAAATTGATCAAAACAATATTAAAAAACCAGATTTTTAGAAGCCAAGAAGGAGAATGTTGGAATATGAGAGTAGAGAGAGAACTGTAAGGAACTACCTTCCTTCCACAATGAAAGAATTCCCAAAACAATCAGCCTTGACAATTGAAAATGAAAGAATTAAGAAGCTGCATTTATGAATGCGGATTCAGAAACAGTGTTTGTTATTAATTTAATTAACAAAAACAATATAACCCCATGTTTAAATTTTCTAAACAAGACAAATAATGAATTTCAAAACAAAATTCAAAGCAAAAGCAAAAACCTGAATTTAAAAATAAACTCTAGTTTAAAACAAGGCTCCCAGCTCCAAATTGAGGCCTCCAACAACAGAAAGCATATTAAATTAACTGGAAATGAGCTCAAAAAACGTCAAACATCAAATCAACCAATCAGAGCAAAAATAAATGCATCACAGACTCCAAACCACCACCAGGGGCTCCAAAAGAACCAAATAAACTCAGTAACTTACTCAAGCCACAGGAATGCCACACATACAAGCCTAGAAAACAACCCAGCCCAAAGCAAGGAACCAATATTCAGCCCACATGCCAGATTCAACCTTGCTTCTTCTTGCATTGCAGGCTGCAGCCTGCTGCAGTCCTGCAAGGCAATTTTCTTACACCAATTCTTGCAGGATCTCTTGGTAACCACCTTGTCCCTCCCTCATCTTTACCCAGTATTTAAGCTTAATGCCCTCTCCTGAGCAGATTGCTCCAACAAATTTATTCCTCTCTAAAATCCAATAAATCTATATTTTCAACTTCTTAAATTGATTTGTAGATAAATTAACTCCCCCTCCCAACAACATGAAGCTTATTCTTCTGGTATGGGCTTTCTGTGTGTTAATTGGTTATGTCCATGCAAACATGAGCTTTGAAAATCCTAAACCAAAACCCACTGATAAAACTAAATAATCCACTTGGTATCAATTTGATCCACACCGCCGACATGCCCCCTACATCAAAACCGCTTGATTCCCTCTAATCATACATCCCAAGGCCCTCTAGTTGGTGTTGGGATACACCTGGGTCTATTACTTGTTACACCACTTTACTCCCTTTCTGAGAAGTTTTCAATTAATTGTTCACCTTCTACATATACTAATGATAGGAATTCCAGTAAGATCCACTCTGGTTAAGTTAACTTTGGAGCTCTTCTCTGTTCAATTGGAGAGGCTCCCTAATGAGTGGATCCCTGACAAGAATAGTGTCAGGATAAAAAACAACTATAAGCTGAGTCATCAGGCAGAGATATTGGGAAACCAGGAAGGTTAGAGGGCATAGCCTTTCACAGGATTATCACTAACTTGATAATATACAATGCCAACTGTCCTATCATGGACCAATGGACTGCAACTGGTATAATAGAGTCAATAAGACTTGTGAGGGTGATATAAACTATTATAAATAGTTGATTGGAAGGAGCTTATGTGGTGGGTGCCAAAAAGGGCAAGTGGTTAGGTTTTGGGGATTAGAGTTGATTTCATAAGAATCAAGTTCATGGGCAGATAATTGGACTTGTTGTTGAATACCTGCAGTGGTACAATATATCACATCCTTTCTCTGTTTATTTGTTTAGGTTTTATTGTTGGAGATAGGGGATAAGACAGGAGAATATTCTCTAAGTTGAAGCCCTTGTATTCTGAATTAGTTAGATAATCTGTAAAGTTTACCAGTTCATAAGTCAAGTCATGGGGTCTGAACTAGTTGGAATAAGGGTCCTCAAGTGGGTCAGCTGGACTATTGGGGGTATGGCTGGACTAGACAGAATAGTATTCAGATGATAAAACTAGAAAAATAGACAATCACCAGAATTAACTCATTCTTAAAGTCAACTTACTGTATTTCAACAGTCAGAATTAAGAACACTCTAATTTTTACAGCATTGAAAAGTCAGAATTAAGTTTTTACCCATGCAGACTACTAAAGGTTGTCACTTTTTTAATGAGCAGAAACCTGTTTTCTGAACATTTTACTTAATAAAAATCAAGCTTCAAAATACTTTTTAGGGTAATTTGATTACTTAAATTAAAAAAAACACTATATATAAATGATATTTTACAACTGAAAAAATAATAAAAATACACTTCAAAAATAATTTACTATGAATTTAGCTATCTTTACTATAAAAAAATTTCTAACTTATAAAAAATAAAATAAATTCCCAATATGCAAAAAATAATACATAAAACATTTGCATATTGTAGAAAAATATGGTAGTCAGAAACTCTAGAATAAAGAGATTTGTGTATTAAAAACTAAAAATACATATACTTTACTAGTAAATATCAACATGTGCCATATAATACAGCTTAAGGTATCAAACTGTTGATAAAAAATTCCTAATTTTCTTAAAAATATATTTAAATTATTTAGACTAGTTATTTATATAAAAATATTATACTGAAAAAATTAGAACTATATACAAAGTTAGGCAATATGTCAGGGATCCAAGCTTGGGCGGGTGGCCTGTCATTTTCTGGGATTACATGGGCCAGGTTTTTTGCAGGCAGAGCCACCAAAAAAGAGAAGCTAACTTAAATAGGTAGGAGAAAGACTTCTCCACCCAGGACCACAGGCCAGCAGCTGGGATTATAGTGTCAATCATCCCTGTGAGGGTGATATACACAATCCCAAACAGCTTGCTAGTGTGGTTGGTTGGGAGATTGTGTGAGGAGGCAGGTATTGGTTTGGGGGTCACAGGCAGTTCCATATTGAGTTTATAGGCAGGCAGGTAGTTGAAATTGCCTCTAAACAATTTTGGTGATGATAGGATCCAAGGCAATCAACGGTTGTATCTAACTGCTGATTTTATGCAGGCCAAGGGATCTAGTTCAAGGATCTTTTCCGTGGTGTATTCCTTATAATTGGGCTTTAGAGGATACTCTGTGAAGTGAACAGGACCAAAGGAAACACCTTTAGAACAGGAATCTGAGGGAAGAAGGGCAGGACAGTCAGGAGATCTTGTACTGAATTGATAGATGGCAAAGATAAAATAAGGCAGCAGCTGTGGAAGCCAAAATAACATAACCTTTATTCAAAAATGGCAATAATTTTGGAGTGCGGAGTCTACAGGTCTATATAGCACCCCACCTCTAAGCTTAGTATTTTCCATGGGGAGTTCATCAGAGCATTGGGAAATATGGGATCAGGAGATCTGGGTGCTTGGGTTCAAAGGCAGCAAAATGGCACCTGGGCCAGGAGTTCTTTCATTGGTCATAAATCTCAAATCGGCAACTTGATTCTCTTGCTCTAGGGTTGTGGTCATGGGGTCAGGCCACAGGTCCGTGCCTTCTTCCAGGATAGCTCTTGATTGGCCACTAGTGTAGACTTCAAGCTTATGAAGCTAATGGTAGGAATTTATTTGCCTCCATTAGGTGCCTTGATCATTCCTTCATTTGGTGCAATGATTCCTTGGGTTTGGCTGCCTTCACATCTAGGACAATCACTCTTGGCCTCGGCTTGCGGGGGCTCAACCCCAAGAAAACAAGGGTGGGCAGCCCCTTGGTCCTCAGGGCTGACGGCCCGCAGGGGTTCAGGTTCATGGTTCAAATCTTGCTCTTGAGTCTGGGTTTCAGGGGGGAAATAATTGTCAATTCTGATACAATACTCAATAAATTTAATTAAAAACTAGACTGTGAACATGGTTGCCATCAAGAACTGTTGCAATATTCTTGATATATTCCCCAAGATATGAAAACTTTTATTTGGCCTTGACAACGTCCTTGATCTTCTCTTGATATTGGTTCTCTTTGGTGGCTCTCTTCTTCTTGGATGGGCGGTTCTCAATATCTCTGATGGATGCAACAGTCTTCCCCTGTTGGAATTTGAGGTGTTCATAGAAGGTGTTGTATCTGGGCTTGATTACAAAGGAGGACTTGATATGCTTATACCAGCCCTCCAAAGATGAAGTAGTTTTTATCTCATCCTTAAGAACTTCCTGGTAGCAGTTCCAGTTGGCTTTGGCTCTGGGCTTGCTACAGCACTTAGTGACCTTACGTCCAATCCACTGTGGTTTGTAATATTCAATGAAAGAGCAGAAGGCATCATCATGTTTCTCAATATATGAATCCTGGCATAGAAGTTAAAAGGCTAGCCATGTATGCTCATAATTTATGAAGCCTAGTGCTACAAACTGCTGAATTAAGAACTTGCACTTACCTGAGGTATCTAGACAGTGGAGCTTGCTGAGCTCAGATTGACTCTTTAGCTGCCTATTAACTTCCTTTCAATAGTGAAAAAACCTCCCCTGGACCTCTTCATCAAAGTTATTTACAAAAGCATCATACTGGGCAGCTTTATAGTCCATGATTATAGTTGAGGAGCCAAGTTCTCTGTAATGAGCTTATTGTTCTGCAGCAAGGGTGGCTTTGCCCTTTTCATCATCATCTGGATTGGCTCTAGTGTTATGTTCAAGGGGACTCTTTTTATTACTTAACAAGGCTTTGATGCCCTCCTTATTGATCCTTAAAGCTCTTGTGTAGATCTCTTCTCTTTCACCAGGAAGTAGAAATTAGGTAAATGGGAAAATCTTGCCTTCAATAAGGGAATGTACAACCCATAGTTGGTAAAAAAAGGCAGGGGCATACATCAAAGGCACCATCACATAACCAAGTCTCTGAATCTCCTAACTGCTCCAAGCTCTGTTGTGTAGCATACCATATACTTCTTGCTTCTTCTGTAGGCCTGTCATTATTTAAAAGGAATACCTCACCTTAATTGAACATCTTCAATTCCTCTGACAATACTAACTATCCTTGTACCATAGCAAATTTCTTACATAGGCATAAATCATGGTGTTTGTCACATATGCACTTCACTAACTGGTTGCAGTTATGATGAACTTCAGATTCTTATTACTTAGGTGTTTGGTGGCCTTAAATTCCATATCATAATCTTCATTATCATTGGAGACTAGAACCAGTTGGTATAGGTACTAATTTAGAATCTTTGCAATAAGATTGATTGAAGCATTGTATATGTGTTCTTCTTTTTCACTAGTGACTTTATCCCAAGCTTCTGTGTTGATCCTGGAAGCACAGATTCTATCTTCACATATATAATTATTGCTTCTTCCTATTCTTCTTTTAATGTTGCAATTGAAAATAGCTATCATAGGCTATACTTGTACTTCTTTTGATAGACATTAGTCTGGAAAACCAAAGGAACTCCTTTGGGAGATTAGACACTCCTTTAATGTTACATATTTTGTGCACCTTAAGGGGATCCCATGACTCAATTGACTCTTGCTGGTAGTCAGAAAAGTAATTAGCAGTATATTTTTTATTGATAATTGATGAGGAGGATGGGGGTAAAAACTCATTGGGTGGAAGAGGGGAGTTACTGGAGTTAGATTTTTGCACTTATTGAACTTAGACAATCTTGATTCCTTGGGGCCTGGTTCATCAGGGCTTGGCAGGGGTTCTGGATTCTTGGGTACTTTCTTTCTTCTTTGCTTGTTTAGTGAGGCCTCATCTTATTCTGATTAATACCATCTTAGAGAGGAGTGGGGCCTGGGGAGAGCTCTTCACCTTCAGGGTCTTGGGTCTTCTCCTTTGTCTTTTTTTATTGAGGGAGCTTTATTTATTTTTTGTTGCTGTAGGAGCTTTGGGCTTTTCCAGAGGCTTTGGGCACTTTTTTGGGTGACTTAGGATTCTTTGATGGCTTCTTGGAAGATTTGTCATACAATAACTTAAGTAAAATTCTTAAAGTAAGAATAATCATGTGAAACATGAATAAAATTAAATAATAATCACTTGTTTTATTTTTATTATTAGTAAGTAAATAGTTTATTTCAGTAAAAAAGTGTCTTTAGAGCTAGTTTAATAGTAAAGAATAGAAAAAAATGATGTTTAAAATAAAGTGCCAGCATTTTTGTAATCAGCATAGTCAAAAATATTTTAATTTAGTCTTTCAGCATAAAAAAGCTTTAATTTTGACTGTTGACATATTGACAGTTGACATAAAACCCAAAAAACACTATGCAAATGTCAAAACAGCAGGGTTTACCCACAAACAAAGCTCCAATTAAGCAGGTTTGTATCCCCCAATATAACTCCCCAGTGACCTGTAGCCAAATGCAGAAGTCAACTCAAATTTAAAAGTCCAATAGCATGAACAAAATCTGACCCCTTACAGTGGATACCTTGTTTTGGCGCTTGAGTCATTAACAGGATCAGGCCACCCCCTTCACTATCTAACTGAGTGATCTCTAAAATCATGTTCCTGATATCCACAATGCACATTGACTATATAATATATATCTCAATGAAGAATATTATCTAGTTTCTAATCATTTCCCCCCTTTTAACTCTTCTAAAACAGCACAGTTACAACATTGGTAGCACAGGTAGGTTTTCCATCCTACCCTTCCCTTCAAAATTTGGCCTGTTGCCTGTAATTGCTGTGGTCAACAAATATACAAAAGAATCATGTATGGCCTCCCTGTGGACTGGACACTCTACACACCAGGGACCAAAACACCCTGTTGTGAATGCCAATATTCACACTATTTTGATTTTGCCTTTGTTGGGTTATTTTGAGTACAAATCTCTTGCTTTTGCCTTTGCTTCTTGAAATGAGTCTGTTTCCAAAATGAGAAATTCAACTGTTTGGTTTCCTGATTCTGCGCAGCTCACTTACCCCACTCATGCTTGTGGCAAGTGATCCTACTGTCCTAGGATTGTTTTGTGATATTGCTAAACAATATATATTCCAATTTCTTATTCCCAATAAAATTTAAGTTCTATTCACATTTCTGTCTTTATGTCTCCAAATACTTTGGCGCCTCTCTCTAGCTACAGCTAGTAGAGATATTCATTCAGGGCCACAAGATAAACCAATAACCTTCCCTGCAACTAACCAAGACTTAGTAAAAATCCAATCCTAATGTTAGGATTCCTTGTTGTGTGTCTGTGCTGCACCTCATAACATGACATACCCAAAGGGTTTGTACTTTACCAGAACATGGTGATGTCAGTTCCTGCCTTCAACAACCTATCAGCACAAGGGTTCTTCTAAGCGCCTACTGTCATCCCTTGGGTGACAGAAAAAAGTATCATCCTGCCCATGTAGCCTAGCAACTTTGTAGCACTGCCTTGGAATCTTTTGCTAGAGCTAATGACAACAACACCACAGCATGAATACAATCTTCCCAAAACAAGCTGGCACAAATGAACTGCCCACAACGTTTCTGGATTGCAGAGATATCCATTTGCCTTACACACAATGCAGGAACCTGGTGCAACAAGTGGCATGAGGATCATACCAAGAAAGACTGGGATACCTTTAAGCAGGACTTATTTGCAAGATTTGTAATGAAGGACACCTCCCTCATGATTATATGCCAAGTAAAGAACCTGAACCAGACCAGCATGGTAAAAGAAATCACCTGTGCATACAAGGAACTCTGCCTACAAGAGCCCTCAGATATGATGTTTGAAAACCCAGCTATGCACCTCATGTACTATGACACCCTCAAGTCACACGTAATGAGACACATCAACCTGGACCAAGTAACTAACCCGCAGAGACTTTACTGCAAGGCATAGAAAGAAGAAGAAATGTCCAATACTCTTCATAAGGCCCATACTGGGAAGAGAAATAAGACCCAAGGACTCTCACCCACCAGGATGCTCCAGCCGCCCTCTGCCTAGCAATAACAACAGTACAGGTAATAAGCCCTCGGGTGCAAATGGACATGAAAATGGGAACAATGGCCAGCCAAACCATACCCATTTCTGTATCACTTCCACACAAGACAACCAAGACAATGGAAAATCCCGGGGAGAGTACTAAGCAAGCCAAGCTCTCCCTGCACAACTCACAACTTGCCCAACAATGAGTACTGACCCAAGGATGTGGATCAATGCCCAATGATCCAAGTACCCTCAGGAGACCCAGTACTTTACACCATTGCCAGACATCCCAATAAACTGATGTCTTACCTTATCTGCTTTCAAAGTTACACAGGCTCAACACTCTTAGACTCAGGGGCAAACTGTACCCTTGTCAATAGTAACTTTGTGAACAAGTTCAAGTTAGCCACTAATGTGAAGACCCAACAATTGGGGGAGTATTTTAGCAAAATAAGGGACCAAGTTGGCAACTTGGAAGCCTGTGAGCGCCGTCACAATTGGATAGACCATCATCATACATTGAAAGACCTTGGCATGCATGTTATAACGTCCAAAATTACCAGCAAAATACATGAGTACGTAGTATATACAGGTGTATATGGCTACAGACTGGGTGGACTGGGGCAATACCAGTGTGGGCCAGGAGTACTGCTTGGAGGAGTTTAGCTGCGCCAGCTCCTTGTAGACATACTCGCCAGGTGGTTTATTGAATGGCCCATGCTGGTAATTAGATTGGTGGCTCCCAATCCCTAGGCAGGCTGTGAGAACAGCTGAGAAGATTAGATGATTCATCTTCTGATCCTGGGGAAGGGCAGACAAAGCTTATTATCTTGTTTTTAACTTCTGGTAGGTAAAGTTTATATTGATTTATGTGATAGTATTGAGGGGCAATTTCACTCAATGATAGCACAAACTATCATCAAGTGATTTGGCTTTATTATATACTATCATCCTTGTGGGGCATGAATAGAGTAAAACACTGAACATGGAACCCCAAACACTTGGTGTTGTCTGGAATTCCCTTTTGGGAGGGGAATTAAAAGTGGTGTGCAGACAATTAAGTATTACTTATGGGCTTGCATTGGTTTGGTGTATCATTGGATGCTTTCATGCATCCAAATTTGACTTCTGCAGCTAATGCAGGAATGGTTGGGTTGGGCAGCTTGTCAGCCCCTCCCAAATTTGGTAGACTCCAAATTTGGGCAGCAGTTCCCCCTCCTTTTGGGGTTGGGGAAATTGCCTTTTGAGTTTCCCCATTGGGAAATTTCCCTATCTAGCGGGGGTGCGTTGTCCCCTGCTAGCTGGCTGGGGGACTGGCTGGCAGGAGTGGGCAGGCGCCTGGCAGTTGGGCCTACAGACAGCTGGCAGTCGGCCGTGCGTAAAACCTGTCCGTTTCAAAAATACATTTTTTGATTTTTGAATCTTTGGTCTGGCTTTTTGCGGTAGTTTCCCCAATCAGGGGGAACTGCTGCAATTTTTTGTTTTGCTTTTTGAGCTCAATTGTAGCCAAAAGATTATCCTGACCCAAGGTGTTGTCAGGAATATTCCTGACACTAATCCTTTGCAGATTAAGAATGTGGTTTTAGTTGATGAACATCACATTGCTGTGACCCAGGAAACTGCCCCCTTTTCCATCACACTAGAGAACCTTTACTCCACCATCTAAGGACCCAGCATTGCTTTTCCTTTATTTAATGTGGTACTTGGTCTAGACTGGCCAAGAAAGAATAACCCACACATAGACTGGGTCACCTCAGTGTTAAAAATCAAACAAGAAGGGGTCAACCACCAAATCTACCCAAATAATGTAGATCAACTCCTTCAATATCATGTTTTTTGTACAAATTACAGAGACCCACAAAGAAAAGTACAACATCAAAGCAATTTACTGGGACTTTTGTCAGTACAAGGTCATACACGTCAAGGACCACCAAGACACTTCTACCTCCCAGGATCAGAAATTGTAGTGCAACACCTGGGGATTTTTGAAGAGGCACTACCAAGGCTACCACCTGAGAAACACATACAATACTTGATACAACTCAAGGGAACAGTTCCCAAGGCACAGCCTATATACCAAATCACCCCCAAAAAGAATGACAAACTCTGTGCTTAACTCAAGGAGGCCTTAGAGAAGGGACTCATCTGATCTTTAGAATCATCCTTTAGAGCTGTGGCGTTTTTCATGGCAAAGAAGAACAGGTCCCTCATGCTAGTTACCAACTACTGTGTGTTGAACAAAGTCACCATTAAGAATTTTTACCCCGTCCTGATTATCAATGATTTCTTTGACGCCTTGGGTGGGGCAACTGTCTTCTTGAAGATTGACCTGACTGCAGGGTATAACCAAATTTGTATCAAAGAAGAAGACATCCCTAGACCGCCTTTCAAACCAAGTACAGCTCGTACTAGTGTGGCATACTTGATTTTGGAATAAAAACGCACCTTCAACCTTTGTCACCTTCATAAATGAGGTTTTTGCACCCCATATTAGAAAACACACACTTATGTACTTGGACAATATCATTGTTTAAAGTCCCTCTGCTGATCAACACCACAAGGACTTGGAAGCGGTATTTGCAACCTTAGCACAACACAAACTTCTTGAAAAACTGTCCAAATGCCAATTTTACTGTAAGCAACTCCCTTTTCTTAGAAATGTGGTGTCAAAAGAGGGCATAAAACCAGATGCTAAGAAAATCCAAGCTATATGAAAGATTTCACCCCCTAAAGATAGTAATAAACTAAAAACTTTCCTAGGAATGATAGCCTATGTTTGATGTTTTATCCCAGACTGTGGCGCTCTTACTGCACTAATGTCTGACAGTACAGGCGCCAAGTTGAAGTTTGTATGGACTCCTCAACAAGATCTCTGTTTCTGCCACTTAAAGGAGAAACTGGCATCTGCCTTTATACTGCAATATCTAAAAGGGGATGGTGACTATCAGATGGAAACCAACACCTCAGATGCCTTCATTGAAGGTGTACTACTCATCAAGTGTCAGGATACTGCATCCCAGTGGGGGTTCCATTGGCCTCTGACGCCAACTTGCGCTGTTGGGAGGATGGAAGAGCCCACTATAGGAGGGGTGCTAACTTGATGAGATAAGATGCTGGCCGTTCAACCCGGGTCCAGGGTCTGGTGGTGGATACCATGGTGTCAACTAACCCAGCCAAGGTAATGTAGGCTATGACTGCATATTGACTGGCTGTGGGAGGAGACAGATATGGGGTGGGAGGTAGGCGGTTGGGTTTGGGGGTTGGGGGTGCTTCCATGTCTGTCTGATAGGAAGGAAAATAGTTATACTTCTCATAGAATATAGCAGCTGGATGCTTATACCAGGCTACCTCATGAAAGACTGTTTGTGGAGTTCTCTGTTGGGCCAAGCAATCAAACTGGAGAATATTTTCCAAGGTGAACTCCTGGTATTCTGGCTTAAGGGGATAGTCTGAGAAATGTAGTGGGCCAAAGGGTGCTCCAGGTGGACAATAAAACGTGGGCCAGGTTTTGAGGGCTTCTTCAGGAACATAGGCCGTCAGTTCAAGATTTTCTGTTGGAACAGTGATAAAATGAAAACAACCAAGACTAAATATGGAATGAAATGGTAGAACCAAGGTCCCATAATATTATTTATTTCATAATGACAATACCATTTTAACAAGACTTTACCGAGTTTAAATATCATTTCAAAATGCTAAGTTTGGATTAACCCATCACCTGCTAGCTGAGTTTGCTCAGTTTCTTCTGGCCTGAGAGTTCTGGCCCCATTCTGATCCTTCTGGACTATCACATCTTCTGTTGGAATGACCTCTATTTGATGGTCCAGACACAACATCTTCATGGCTTCATCATTGCCACCGGAGTTCCCATCATCATGGACCAAGAGACCTCCAGGAACTATAAGCCAGGTCAATCTTTGCTCCATAAGCCGCACATCTTCAGGAGTAGCTTTGGGGTCACTACATGACTGGAGATCACATGATATGGTGGCCCAGGTTTCTAGCCAATTATCTGAATTTCCTTTGAATTGGGCCCATTGTGCTGAGTAGCAAACCCTTTTTCAGATGGCCTGTCAACTATGACAGGAGTGACACCATATTGGTTTAGCACTTCCAGCAATCCATCTTGGTTCTGCAAGTTTGTTGCCAGGTGGCCCTGCAAAATTCCTTGATTAATTGGATTCAAACCAATGCCTGTTTCAGCTCTTTCACTGGCTAACTGTGAAAAACATGGGTGGATGGCCCAAGAGTCTGCAGCATCCCCACAACCCTCAGAATCAGGTCCCAAGTTAGATTCTCCTATTTGAAGTTTCCCACTTATTTTGGGAGAAATGTCATTCATGACACCAAGAAAGACACTGAAAACTAACTAACAGTGTCTTAAAAGTTGTGCAAGCTCACAGACAGAAAATGCCACTTCCCAATCCATGATATGGAGTTACTGGAAATTGTACATTGCTTAGTTAAGTGATGTTGCTACCTGGAAGGGCAGAAAGAATTCACCGCTGTGACCAATAACAAGTCCCTTATATATTTTAAAGCACAAGCTACCCTGTCCAGGCTCCAAGCCCGCTGGATGGTGTTTCTGATACAATTTAACATGAGCATTAAATACAAACCTGGGCCATAAATGGTCATGGCTGACACCTCTTGCATCTATATGTAAGGGCTTCCAGAGGCAAAAATGATCTGGATCCAGACTGGCCCTTCCTGGTGCTTCAAAACAAAGACAAAGGTTTCCCTCCAGGCACAATGGATATTATCAGAGATACTGTTGTCAAAAACAAACACTTTTTAAAGACGTTTACAGAATACTGCATTGTAAAATGACCAATGGAGTAACTATCCCATATATCCCCACACACCAAAGAGTAGACACCATCTTGCGCTATCATTGAGACTTAGGCCATACAAAGAGCCAAAACCTCTAAAAGTTCCCAAATCACAAAGCCTGGTGACTAACTCTGTATAGGGACGTACAGGAGGTCATTGAGCAGTGCAAAGTATGCAAAAGTTTTTGAAAAAAAGCAACACCCCTCCAAAATCTGTATTACTCATCCAGACCCAGTTACCCTTTAAGGTTTGGGCTCATGATATTTTAGGTCCAATGCCAGGGAAGCACAATGATAAAAAATATATCATTACTGCTATTAACTTTTCCATCTTTTGGCTAGTGGCGCAAGCTGTCAAGCCGCACACTGGCAATGACATGCAAAAATTCATTGGCAAAGAGATTATCAGTAAGTTTGGAAAGCCAGAACTATTGATTACCAACTGAGGCAAGAAGTTGACCTCAGAAGACACAAATATTTACCTCACCAGGAACAGAGTTAAACATACAGTGACCACATCATACCACCCCCAGGCCAATGGCAGAGTAGAGTGACTGAACGGGAGTCTTGTGCAAGCCCTTGTCAAACTCACTGCCAGGAGACCTGAGGAGTGGCACAAACAATTGGTAACTGAACTCCTTGTGTGTTGTACTTGGATGAACAGATCCACCAGAAGAGTCATTTTGAAATTGTTTATGGAATATAACCAAACATTGTTCAAGCCCTTACTCAGCCCAAATTAGAAATGCCTGACAAAATACTGTCCTGTTCCAACCCCCAAATACACCATTCAAACAGTGACCAAAAAGAGAGGGAAGAAAAATATCAGCAAGATACATTTGTCCCCATCCAAGAAAAGCACAAAGTTGGTAACAAAGTATGGGTGATGAACACAGACAAGTGTAAACTACAGCCTGAGAAAATGGGCTCTGTCATTGTGTTGAAGATAAATGACAGCAATACTTGCCTAGTTAAAGGACTGGGCAAGCAGAAGCAAGACAAGGTTCTACACCATGACCGGTTGCAACCCTGCAAAGCCTGCCAGAAACAGTGTGAGACTGTCCTCCCTACAACCAAGCAACAGCTGGTGCAGTACAGCAAATAAGCTCTTGATAACCTTGCAGAAGATCTCACACTAGAGGAGGCCAACTCTCAGCCAGGGGTGTCAAAATAATGGGGCCAATCCCCCATTAAGGTTCCAGCTAAGTGGGGTTGTGACCCACAATCTGACTTCCCAGTGACTTGTAGCCAAATTTGGAAGTCAACTTGACTTTCCAGAAACAGAAACATAATCAGATGACAATCCCATATGGTGGATGTCTCAATTTAGCACTTGAATCATTACCAGGATCAAGTCATCCCCTAATCATCCAACCAAGTGGTCACCATAATCATGTTCCTGCTACCCATGATTCACTCAAACTTTATAAGTCATATTTCCCAATAAAGATATCTATCTAGCTTCTAATCATTTTCCCCTTGTAACTCTGCTAAAACAGCACATTTACAGCAATAATTTATACACTTAGTGTTTGAAGTTGAGAGGAAACATAGTTAATTGAGTGGAAATTGTGTAAGAAGACAATTGTTGCATTTGTACAAGGTTTAGATTGTGGCTCAGTTTGGATATTTTATTCCAGACTTTCATAGAAGTTTCCAAGCATCCAGATTGGCTCAAATTGTGAGATAAAAATTAGGACATTCATTCATTTTAAAAAACAAGTTTTTGGAAAAATAGGATACTTGAAGGGAATAATTAAATCAAAATCATTATATAAAAATACTTTAAAGAAACTTTAAGCTCAATTTAAGAGTTTAAGTATATCAACCAAGGACAGATCAAAAATGGAATTATATAAAAGAATCTGACATTAACATTTTGGATTTAGAGCTTAACATATTATAATTGCCACTAACTGACTTCCCTTTTTATTTCAGATTTGAAATCCTTGAGAAATTCTGAGTCCGTAAATCAGTTTTTATATTTTTAGCACCTTTTTGATCTGAAATTTATGTTTATAGTTAATAAGCTCATCTGATTTAGAAATTTGATAAAAAGGTTTCTGGGTAGTCTATTTCCAGATGGCATTTTTTTAAGGTATCCGCATATTTAGTTACTTTTTGATCATGATTGCAAGTATTTCAGTTAATTATGTGATATTTCAGACTTTTGGTGTCTTTTAATGATATATAAGCTTTATTTAGTCTAATTATATATCACTGATATGATGAAAATTTGAATTAGCAAAAAGAAGTAGTAAACATAATAAAAGCTAATTCTGTCAGATATCAAAAAGACTTATTTTCGTGCAGCTAAGTATATTATTTTTATAATAAAAGTCATTTTTGTGATTATTAAACTTCTGTATGTAAAATTGTGCGTTTCAAGGTGTGAGTCATTTGGATTTTTTCCGTTGAGGGACACATATTCAAATACTTCCTTTGGGGAGTACAACAAAACTCAAAGAAAGGACATTTTAGTAACCAAATCCAGTGTGTGAAAACCATATCAATTTTCTTATAATTCATATGCTTTTTATGGTAGTTTTTATGAATCATATTGATTTTGTTTAAGTTAACTCTATAAAGCAGCTAAAAATAAAGAGATTGAGAGCATTTATTATATAAATTACTTATGGAATGAAGTCAGTTATTATAAATAGTATAAATATTAGTGGACTTTTTGGCTACCAAGCGCTTGTAGTATAGAGGTAGAATAAAGGGGACTTGCCTGAGTGGTTCTAGGCGGCCATCTCTTTCCCCGAGGGCCCAGTATTTTTTTCAGACAGCGCCTGATGCATACCCTCCATGAACTTGGAAACCGAACACTTTCATTCCCCCAATACCTTTCCCTATTTATTGAATAAAGTAATTAAGTTTCCTGAGCCCCTGCTGTGGGTTCTTTTTTAAAAAAGTATAGAGGTAGAATACTTCTCTTCCAAAGAAGTGGCCTGGGTTTGATTCCCAGCGGGCGCATTATCTTTTTGCTTGTGATTATGTCTTTTTACTACTGAGACAGGTGAAATTAATTCATGGGGTAAGCTTTACTACTTGTAGATCATATATTTGAAGAGAAAATTTTCTTATGATAATACCATAGTAACTTATAAATCTGTTGAGATGTTCAAAAGTTTCCCCTTATGATAGTAATAAGTTGATTTATTTACTTTTACAATTAAAGGGAAAATATGTTAGAAGATTATATAAAGTCAGTTTTGAGCAATATATGAAATTAAATCAAAGTTTTAACAATCAGAAGGTTTTTTTATAAGGCGAGCTAACACACAGAAGAATTTTTAATACAATTATACTTTGAATAAGAACACATACCTGTTTTATTTATATACAAAAACTTTAACTCTTAAGAATAATCATAATAGTACTATGAGAAGATCTAAAGACATGTTATAAATGTTAATAAGTGACTTGCTTTATCTATAAAAAACAGAAGAACTGTGTTTTGATAACCAAAATAATTATGAGATATTTGCATTATAACAAATATCTGTTTTTATGGAAATTGTGGCAAACTTGACTGTATGAATGAGAAAGTGAGAATTCAAAAGTGAGAACTCAACTGTGACTAAATCATCTTTTTTTAAGATATGACTTTTTAATATAAATTGGTTTCTCTTTCTTGACTTTTTTAGTTGGGAGAATGAATAATGAGTACAATGTATGTTCATAACTTTTAAGCCTGGATAAATATTTTAAATACATTTTCAAAATGTAAAAATTGTCTACTTGGCCACAGTTGAATTCTCACTTTTGAATGAATACAGTCAAGTTTACTAAAGTTGCTGTTTTTATTATATGATAATTTTCTTGAGGTATTAGTTCTGCTGCAGTGCCTGTTCAATCACAGCTAGATGTAACTGCTGGGCTGATATTACTCATATATCAAGCTTGGATAAATAGTTGATAATGACAAGGTACTTAGTTTGATGGCTGATTGTTCTCTAATCAATGCTCTGGTAGTGATGTTAATGATCAGTGATTATGATTAATATAATAGTATCAATAATATAGTGATCTTATTACTATGATGAGATCCGATAGGTCATTTGAGCAAGGATCTAAAGGCTTCTAAGATATATTGATGCTTAGTGAACCTTTCCTGCCTTCATATAACTCTTTTTTATATCACAATAAAAATATCAAAGCATTATTATCAGGATTGACAATTATTCCTCTCTGAAAACCCAGGCCTGGGAGCAGGAATTGAACCCCAACCCTAGATCCCCTTGGGCCGCCAGGCTTGTGGACCAAAGGACTGCCCTCCTGTGTTTTTCTGGGATCAAGCCCCTGCAAGCTGATGTCAAGAATGTTGGCCCATGCAGTGAAACAGGCCAAACCAAGGAAATTATTGCACCAAATGGAAGACCAATCACAGCGCCTAATAGAGGTACTGAAGCAGCAACTATTAGCTTCATGAATTTGAAGTCTACACCAGTGGCTAATCAAGAGCTGTCCCCAGAAAGAGGCACAGGCCTGCGGCCTGACCCCATGCCACAACTCTAAAGCAAGTTAATCAGGTAGCCAATTTGAGATTCTTGGTCAATGAAAGAACTCCTGGGCCTAGTGCCATTTTGCTGCCTTTGGACCCAAGCACCCAGTTCCCCCGGGCCTGCCTTTCCCAATGCCCTGATGAACCCCCATGGAAAATATTAAGTTTGGAGGTGGGGTGCTATATAGACCAAAAGACCCCGCACTCTAAAATTATTGCCATTTTTGAATAAAGGTTATGTTATTTTGGCTTATAAAGCTACTACCCTATTTTGTATTTGCCTTCTACCAAATCAGTACAAGATCTCACAGCCCTCCTGCCCTGCTGCCCACAGTTTTTTATCCACCAGGTGTACCCTTTGGGCCCGTTCACTTCACTGATTACCCCTTGAAGCCCAAATATAAGGGCTATACCCCAGAAAAGATGCTCAAACTCAATCCTTTGGCCACCATACAATCAGCTGTTAGATACAATTGTCAAGACCTGTGAATATTCTCAACACCAAAATTGTTTAGAGGAAAACTCAACTACCTTCCTGCTAACAACATCCATTTGGAACTGCCTGTGACACCCAAACCTATGCCTGCTTCCTTGCCCAACCTCCCAACTGACCATACTGGCAAGCTCTTTGGAATTATGTACATCACCCTCACAGGGGTGATTGACACTATCATACCAGTTGCTGGCCCATAGTCTTGGGTGGGGAAGTCTGTTTCCTACCTTTTTAAGTTAGCTCCTCTCTTGTGGTGGGCCCTGCCCGCTAAAACACTGGCCCAAGTTACCCCTGAAAACAACAGGCCGTCTGGCCAAGACTGGATCCCTGACAATTATAATGGTATACAGTCAATTATAAAATATTTAATAAAATCAACTGTTTAATCTGGAATTTTTATTTATTTAAATTTGAAAATGTCAAATATATACTGCAGATATATCAACTGATTTAAGACAAAAAATATCATACTAATATGAGATACATGAATCAGAATTGCAGGATTCTAATGTACAATTTGAGATTTATTGTATGGCTAACAAATCATGTACAATATTAAATACTTAGAAATAAAAATTGCAGATTTTCAATTCTAAGAGCCAAATTTGACATTCTAATTGAGATGAATTTGAAATTAATTTAATTAATGGGTGTTTTAAAAAGATTTCAATGTATCTAGAGTAATTTACACTGATTCTCTTAGGAATGATTGGCATTTTTGAATAATCACCCAATTTCATTCTAGGATAGCAAAAATTTAGATGCAGAACATTTGTAAAATTAGAAATATTTAACAATAAAATTTACTGAAGTATACAATCTTCTTATTGAGTTTAGTTTTTTAATAAAAATAAATGTATTCAATAACAACAACCAAAGTAATGAATTGTATCCTGAATTTGACTATATCATACAGGGGTATGTTATATCTGCCAGTGGCAAATCATCAGAAAATGCTAGCTCCCAAACTGCATACCCCCCTCAAGCACTACTCAGGAGTGTTTTCTTTCTCTCATTTCCAGGATGGCAAAAGTGCCCATGTCAACACTATAGTAAAGTGCAATTTTGTTTTTAATAATGTCATCTTCTGGATGTCAACACTTTTTAAATTAATGGTACAATTTACCCTGAACATTTTTAATATAAGAAAATAAATAATAAAACTTTATTATACTAAAGTGACCCCAAAAAATTCAAAAATAAAATATAAGTTATATCATAAGTAAATCAAATAAGGATATATAATTGATTATTTTATATTTTACTATGTAAAAACACTACCATAAAAATCTTTTTTATTTCCCAAAATAATTAAAATTGCAATGAACCAAAAATAAAGAAAAATAAAATATTATAAAAACTACAAAATATAAGAAAATATAATATTTATTTATATGCTTCATATAAGCACAACTGAAAATAAATCATTCTTTACAGATAAATTAACAAAATAAAAGATTTTTCTTATACCACCACCTTGAAATTATACCTGAAAAATACCATTTATATTAAAAAGATTAGTACTATCTAAATAAAATTAAAAAATTTAAAAGTGAAATAATACAAACAAACCAAGGTTTACTGGGCTAATCAAAGCCACCAGCAAGGGCAGTAGCCACATCCTCAAGGTACTTCTTGATCTCTTTGCCTTTTAATTCTTCTTAACTATCTTTTTCACTGTCTCCTGGTAGTCTTGGTTCTTTCTCTTCTGTTCTTGGGGCCACTTGGTTAGCAAGATTGTAGAAATTTGAGACATTACCGGCTTGCATCTCCTTTAGTTTCAGGAAGAATTTGTTGAACTTGGGATTGACACCAAACTTAGCCTTGAGGTGCTTGTACCAAACCTCAAGGCTAAAGATTGTCTTTATCTACCCATTGATGCAGGCGCTCTGACATTTCCAAGGAGCAGTAGCACCACTCTTTCCTCTCCTGAAAGTCACCTTCTTGCTCATCCACTGATTCTCAAAGTAAGCATCTTAACTTTTGAGGATGAATGAGTACCTTTTAATATAAACATCCTCCTGAATGACCTCAAAGTCATGTCCAGTATGCTCCTGCTTTACAAAAGCCAAATAAGCAAGCTGATTCATGTAAAAGCAGCAATTTCCTTTGCCATTGTTGAGGTACTTGTTGAAACTCTCTGTCAGGAATGTTCCTTCAGACATTGCTGACAACAATTCATTCTTTGGCATAGTAGAGGAAAAACTCCCCTTTTGGGGTTAGTTGGCTCTCCTACAATCAATGGGTTAGTTAGAAGTAACTGTTCTTCATTATCTGTTATTTTTACTCCAGAATGGGTTCCAGAGCCAACTTTGACGTTGATTGGATTCAAACCCGGGTCTTCTTTGCTCTTGGCTCCTATGTTTAATAAGAGAACAATTAGTGGGTTTGCAAAGAATGAATTGTTACCTTTTGAGCTGGGTTTTAGCCAATCAAATGTTACAACAATCAAACCAGTAGGTCCATTTAAACACTCTGATGATGACTAAATTGGTTTCAACCTTGTTTTTGCTTGTGTTGACCCGTTGACCTCTGGTTCTGTTGTTGGTTCTTGTTCTCCTTCCCCAGTTCTAACTGGGGAATAGCTGGGCACTCCTGTTGATCCTGCACTAGAAATAAATTTCAAAACATAAATCAATGTCTCCTTGTATTGCTGAGGTCAGTTATTTTCCTTCAGCACCACAAATAATACTAGTTTTAATTTTAAACTGCCCAGAATCTCCAGTTCCTCCTAAATTTCCCCAAACTCCATCTCCAAGTTATTTTGTCTCCTTTATTTTATCTCCAGACTATCATTCAGTTCCCATCTATATAATGCTGGTATCTATTGATCTTCCACTTGTTCAATCAATAAAATCTATATTCACCCACTGTGAATCATTTGCTTATTCTTTTAAACTTGACTTAAGCCTTAACATCCAGAACCATGAGATTACCCAAGACTCCTCCTATGGAGTCTCTTGGGTATAAATGGTTGTTTTGGATAATCTTGCTGCTGTCTGTGTTGGCCAGCATTTTGATGGGGTTGCACGCAGATTCAGGCACCTCTCCAGAAGCACAATTCCTCAACAATTCTTGGAGCTGGGTTATACCTGGAGTATGGTATACTGCTATACCTTTATTGCATAACCCACCTCTCAGAGAAGAGACCAAGAACTATCAATCCACATCCCATATCCCCAAACCCCAAGTCTTCTGTCCTTTGGCTTCTGCCTTCCTCCTGTGTTACTTGGGGGCATACTTCTTCTTGGGATGTTTCAACCTGCTGCTGAGCAGATATTGAGTGTTTGGAGAATTATTCCATCTAGGAATGGTGTCCTTACCTGTAGGATATTTGGTAACTGGATTAAATCCCCTGCCTACATTCATTACCTAGGAAGATTACTTCCTAGTGGGTGGGTGCCTGACAAGCTCCCTCTCACTCTTAAGGTTTTTGAGGAGGGTATCCCTAAAATAAAAGAAGCATTCATGTACTTTTCTGTTAAAGATGGCCTCAAATGCTGTGAACTGAGCAAGATCAAAGTCAAAGAAAATACCATTTAGCCAAATGCAGCGCACATGAGCTAGCTGCTCAGCAGCAAGGGCAGCCTCATAATTCTCTGAGGAGAAAGTATTTTCTTGGGTGGTGTGAGAAAAAGGGGAGGCTTACTAATGGTGAGAGAGCTTATAGCATCTCTTAATTTTGAAGGATGTGGTGTAGACTTTATTCTTAGCACCAGTTATCAGATGCTGTGGAGCTCTTAGCCAGGGGGTTGGGGGCTTGACCCCCATCACTAAAAACTTAAACAACTGATTGAGGTTTAGCGCCCTCTTGAGGTTGGTGGGGAGAGGTACTTGTAAGCAATCATATTCAGCTGGGTGGCACTTTGATCCTTGGAGGTTGACATGATCTGGACCAGATAACACTTCAAGAGGCAGGAGATGGCAATGTTGAGCATCATGCAGGTATTTTGCCCTTGATTATCTGTACCTTATCTAGTGCCCAGTGCTGAGCTGTACTGGGCAGGATCAGCTCACACAGGTATAATCCTGGCTATTGATGCCCCAGTTGGCATTGTTGCAGGATAATATGAATCTTTTGGATACCATGGCTGGCCCACCCTTGATGCTCATTATGGGGGAAAACTTAGGAAGAGAAGAGGGAACCTTAAACCTCACATCAATGTTGCATATGTAGGCCACAAGAGAGTCCTAGGGAGCAGCAGGAGCATGACATAAGCCATGGAAGTAATCAGGGCAGGGATTTGAGTCATCCCCAGATGAGCTAGAAGGAGGAGAGTTTGGTGGGGGGAGAAGAAGGGGGCTTATTGTGGTGCTCCTTGTTTGTGGAAGACTTATCCTTGGGTGGGGTTTTTGGGCCTGGCAGTGCTTCTTAGTAGGCTCCTTGTCTGAAGCCAAGTTATAGAAACTGTGGTCTGTAAGGAAAACATCAGATTTCTCTCCCCCAGTGGAGTGTTCTGGGCTCTGATCAGGGAAGGGCTTTGTAAAAGGCTTTGGCAAGGGCTGGGGGAAGGCTTGGAGGCAGCCTTTTTGGATGATTATGTCTTCTGCTTGGTGGCTTTGGTGGGCTTTTAGGGACGCTTAGTGCCCTTCAGTTTCTTAGAGGTATTTTTCCTATAAATAATAAGTAACACATTCTAAAAAGAAGCAATGAATTCATAAAAAAAGACTACAAAAGCCAGCATCTATAAAATATCTAAACTTTTAAGGCCTTTATTGGGAATGTAGAGTAAAAAGCTGGGGGAAGTGTGTATTTTATCAAAGGTTGAAAGAGCAGGTCAGAAGTTAAAAGTAGATATGCAAAAATATTACAGTTTAGAGATAGAATTCATTTCAACAACCAAGAAATATAAACAGAAAGCATCAAAAATACAAAATTTCAAAAATTACAATGCCTTTATCAGATAAAAGAAAATTTTCATATATCACAGTGAAAAGTGTCAAAATTATGATAGACAATCTAAAAAATGTGCTGGATTAACACTACCAATCATGAAACTGTAGTTTTTATTAGAGACAACATCAGCACCACTGACATTCTCTTGAAAATCTACCATGTTTCTTCCCAGTACACTTAGTTGAAGTTGAGCAGACAGCAACAGCGCCCATGCCAACAATAATAATGTTGACAGTGGCCATGTTGACACTTTTTCAACATGGTCACTGTCAACTCAAAACCCTAAATCTCCTATGTTTTTTGCTAGTTGCGCTAGCTTAATTTTTTTAAAGTGTTCAGGGGTGCAAACTCAGAAAACACGACAAAATTGTGGCCATCTCAACACAATTTAATATTAAGCTTAATAAAAAACTTGATTTAACCAGATTTTTCCTTTACTTTTACTAATAAAAAATAGTTTATTTTTTTATTTGTTTTCACGACGTAAAAGTGTGAATGTTGACACTTTTTAAGCATAACTTATTTTTAATAACAAAACTGAAACATCTACAACAAAGAAATTAAGTGTGCATTTAAAAATATTTTTTATTGAATTATTATATTAAAAAAGACAGTACCCATATATTTGATTGTTGAAATGTCTATCTTATAAATATATATGTGGCACTTATTTTGGCTTTAATATATTAAGTGGATTGGTGGCTAACGGCAATCCAATAATTTAAGTGTGAGTTACTATGTAAGTTACTATAGAATTTATTATTAAAAATAACTTTGACACTAGTAAATGTTGTTTATTTGCTTGTGATCATCTGCCAGGGTTAATTTAAGCAAATTAGAGTGGCGCAATTAAGCTTAAAAGAATATGTCACCTCATATAAAGAATGATGTAAGTGACGTTGTTGACACTTTACCCTTTTCAATACTGAAGACTACTTTCTTAACAACTTCACATATACACAATGGTAAAAAATCATATTATCACTACCCATATATTATTTTTAATAAAATAATAAAGAACTTTGATAATTTTTTAACTTATTTTCATATGTTTTTTTTTAATTTTTATATGTGAACAAAAATACACAGAAAACAGTTAATTTTTGCTAGCCTGCATAAATTTAATTAAGCGCACTATGAAAAAACATAGAACATTTTTAAAAAAATGTCAACAGTGACAATGTTGTCAAAAATGATGTCTACAATTTTTGTAATTGACAGTGATAATTCAGCTTTTTTATTAATTGTCACTCATAATGTTGACGCTTTTCAGTTCTCACATATAAAACTTTATGTTTTACATAATAAAAACTTCTCATTTTCTGATATGTTGTATTTTTAACTTTTTTCCCCATATTTTCTATTTTTTAAAATGAAAACTATATCTAAATATAATAATTTCACATAAATATCTTAACCTTTAATTTTTTTATTTAAAACTATAATAAAAGAAAAACTATATAAGTATTTTTTAACTTTTAAATGCCAATAAAAGCCATCTAAGATTTAATTTTTGTATATTATGCTTTTTAAGTTATTTTGTTTGTTTTTTACATACATTGCTTTATTTTAAACCATTTTATTTATTGTTTTAGGACAAGAACACTTCCAAACAGCCCAAAGGAACCAAGTGTCCTTCAAAGCCAACCAAACGCACCAAAAAGAAGCCTGTCTAATCAAAGAAGGCCACCCCCAAACCATCCCCAAAGCCCTCCCCTGAGAAGAGCCCTGCTCACTCCACTGGGGGAGAGGAATCTGATGACTCCCTTACAGACCACAGTTTTTACAACTTGGCTTCAGATGTGAAGCCAACCAATAAGCGGCGGCAAGGCAAAAAGACCCCACCCAAGGATAAGCCTCCTGCACATGAGGAGCACTACAATAAGCCCCCTTCTGCTTCCCCCCACCACCAAACTCTCCCCCCTTCAAGCTCATCTGGGGATGATTCAAAGCCCCGTCCTGATTACTTCCCTGGCTTCTGCCATGCTCCTGCTGGCCCCTGGGACCCTCTGTTGGCCCACAACATCTGCAATGTTGATGGCAAATTTAAGGTTACCTCTTCCTTGCCTAAGTATTCTCCCGTTATGAGTGTAAAGGGTGGGCCAACCATGGTGGCCAATGGGTACATCTTTTTTCTGTAATAATGCCAACTGGGTTTCAAGAGCCAGCATTACACCTGCAAGGACCACTCCTGCCCAGTGCGGCTCAATACTGAGCGCTGGGACTTGGTCCAAATCATCAAGGGTGAACACACTTGTGTGATGCCAAATACCACCATAGCCCGCCTCCTCAAGTGGTATCTTGTCCAGGTCATGCCTAGTTCAAAAGACCTTTCCCCAACCCAGCTGACCATGCTTGCATGCAAGTACCTCTCCCCCACCAACCCCAAGAGGGCGCTAAACCTCAATCAGTTGGTCAAGTTTGTGAGTGATAGGCGCCAAGCCTCAAATCCTCTGGCCAAGAGCGCCACCAACATTGAAGACCTGGTCCTCACAGATGCCCTCAAAAAAACTGAGGATGGTGAGATGTTTATGCTCCATGACAATGGGCAGGTAGTGGAGGATAAGAAATAGCCTACGCCACAACCCAAAACCTGGAGCAGCTCAATACTGCTACCACCTGGCTGGTCAACAGCACATTTACTACTTGCCCCTCTCTCTTCAAGAAGCTTTGGGTCCTGCATGGGCAGTTCAATGACCAGGTTATCCCTCTTGTGTTCTTTCTCCTTCCTGGTGCCAAGACTGAAGTCTACACCAGAGCCTTCAAGATTGTCCAGGATGCTTTGAGCTCCCTTCCTTCCAAAAAGCTCCCCCTCTCACCCACACCACCAGAGTGAACCCTTCCTCCACCAAGAAGGATGAGTCCATCCTAGCCGCAGAGCAGCTAGCTCATGTGCGCTCACTTGGGCCAACGGTAATCATAATGGACTTTGAGCAAGCTCAGTTCAGAGCCTTTGAGGCCACCTTCAATGGAGAAGTTCAGGGCTGCTTCTTCCATTTTAGGCAGGCCCTCTTCAAGAATCTTAAGAGCAAGAAGGAGCTTTTTGAGAAGTATCTTAACAATGATAAGGGGAAGTTCTGCTTTGCCATGACCCAGTTTACTGCCTTGGTTTTTGTGCACACAGAGCATACTGGGATTGGCTTTGAGGCCCTCCTGGAGGATGCTTACTTGAAGAAGCACTCCATCATCTTCAAGGGCTACCTTGATTACTTTGAGTGCCAATGGGTGGGCAAGAATGTGACTGCCCAGAGAGGAAAGAGCGGGACCACTGCCCCTTGGAATTGCCAGGGCACCTGCCTCAAGCGGGAGATAAAGACCACCTTCAGCCTGGAAGTGTGGTACAAGCACCTGAAGGTGAAGTTTGGGGACAACCCTAAATACAACAAGTTCTTCTCTAAGCTGCAGGAGGAGCAGACAAGAACTGTCTCTAAGTTTTGCAACCTGGCCAACTGAGTGGCCCCCAAGAAGAAAAAGTCCAAGGAGCAGAACTATCAGGAGGACGTTCAGAAGGTGGTGAAGAAAAAGTATAAGGTGGCAGAGATTAAGAAGTACCTTGAGGATGTTGCCACTGCTCTTGATGGTGGCTTTAATTAGCACAATAAACCTTGCTTTGCTTTGCCTGTATATTTTTTACTTTTAAACTTTTAATTTTTTAATTTATTTATATTGTATTAATATTTTTAGATATAAATGGTAAGTTTCAGACACAGTTTCAATGTGGTTTAGTAAGAAATATCTTATATTTTGTTTATTTATCCTTAAGCTATGAGATATTTTCAGTTATGTTTATATAAAGTATAATAAATTAAATAAAGAGTTTTCTTATATTTTGTAGTTATTATGATATATAAAATATCTTTATTTTTGGTTCATTGGAATTTTAATTTTTACAGAAATAAAAAATAATTTTATAATAAAGAGTATAATTTACATAGTAAACTGAAAAATAGTTGCTTATATCTCCTTATTTTTATTACTTATGATAATTTTTTGTTGCATTTTTGAATTTTCTGGTGTGATTTTAGTATAATAAAGTATTTTAAATAATTTTTATATTAAAAATGTTCAGGGTAAAATGTTTTGTCAATTAAAAAAGTGTCAACATCCAGGAAAAAACTTAAGTAAAACTGGGTTGTCACTTTACTATAGTGTCAACATTAAAAGTGTCAACATGACCACTGTCAACATTATTATTGTCAACATGGGTGCTGTTGCCAAGCAGATCAGCAAATATTAACCATTTCTGATGTAATTTTTGTTAAAATTGTATAAATAATTTCTGAACAGAAATGAAATTGGTGGGTGTATAATGCCCACACCATCATCAAGACCACTGAAAGGAAGGTACACAAAACTTTAAGCCAATGAATCTGCAGAAGGAAGGGAGAAAAAAGACCACAAAAATGCGCACAGAAACTGCAAGTAGAAAACACAAACAAGAAACAGAAAAGCAATGATTACTTGACAACATGGTTAAAGTGATGTGCTTTTCACATATGCTTTTTGCAACCACAATAAGAGGAGCTGGAGTAGGAGGTGATTGGGGGGACTTGGTGCTCCAAATACTTAGTAATTTGACAAGGTTACTTAGAGTAGGAATAGTCTTTATTGAAGTTAGGTAAGAATATTTGAAAAAAGTTTTCAGCTTGTGGGAGGGGGTGTGTTAAAGGGATTCTTCATATTCATCTAGCCTCTGATTGGCCGTCAGGAAAAATTTTCACCTCCTTTGCAAGCTTCCCATTGATATTGTTTATGAAGTCATAATTTGGTTCCTTTGGGTGACTTGCCAGTTGACCACCTTTGCGCTAAGGACAAAAGTATCTCAATTTCAAAGCAGCAAAACTCTCAGGGTCAAATATCACAGGCTCTATAAACTCTTCCTCTGGGGTAGCCACTACCCATTTTTTGTTGATAACCTGATTAAAATCCTCTGATGGCTTTAAAGGTTTGGTAGCCTTTCTCTTTGTGTGACACTTCTTCTTAGGGCAATCAATCCCAGCCAAAATTTTCACTACTGTGACACTTTTTTTCATATAACAAAATAAGGAATAAGTATACAAGAGCAATATAAAAATGACCAAAGTTCTTTGCTTCTTTATTAAGAGTTATGTTTTAGGGGTGGGATACGGTATTTCACTATTGCTCTTAAGTAAAGCTGTCAAGAAAGCATAGTCAGGTATGAAAAGGGTACACTCCCAACTTCCCACTATCAGCATTCTTGTTGGGCAGTGGCATAGTAATCTAAGCTTAACTGTGCCACTCTAACTTGATTAACTCCACCCCAGCAATCAATCATGAGAAAATTTCATAAATGTCTGATTGCTGGGGTTTAATGTCAGCTATAAATTTTATTGTAGTTTATATCATAGCAACAAATCATATTATAAGATCACTACTAGCAACAAATCCATATATAATATTGAAGCCAAATTAAAGCCACTAACATATCTATAAGATGGAAATTTCAACAGGCTGCCATACATGCTAAGACAATCTCTATATACCAATCCAATAAAGAATATATTGTTGGCTGCAACAATAATATTTATATGTTAAGCATGTCAGTCTCATTTTTAAGAATAATTTAAGCTTAAAAAGCATCAAAATTGACACTTCTACAGTGCATATATGGCTCACAAAAGTGTGGTCTTCCCCAGTGAATGTAACAGAAAATTTGGGTCAGATAATTTTAATCAAGCTTGGTATCAAGCCACATAAAAATGGCAACAATTCTACCATGCTTTCTGGGCCTTCACCCTGTTGTGTTCTGAGGTGCGGCACAGGCACACAACAGGAAATTATAACCTTAGAATTGGATCTGTCTAAGCCTTGGATTGGTTGGAAGGGAATATGAAGTAATTACCTTATGGCCTGAATAGTGAATCTCTGCTAGTGATGGATAGAGAGAGGGGCCAAATTACTAGAAGACTCAAAGACAAAAATGTGAATATAACTTGATTTTTATTGAAGATAATGAAATAGAATATATATTGTTTGCTGCTACCACAAAAACAATATAAGGACAGTGGGATCACTTGCCACAGGTATAAGTGGAGAAAGTGAGTTGCAAAGAAAGAGCAAGACAAATAGCAGTATTTCCATCTTTTGGAGCCAACTCATTTTGAAGTGCAAAAGCAAAAGCAAGAGGTTCATCCTTAAAATAACCCACCAAATAAAAATTGAAAGAGCGTGAATGAGAATTTTCACAACACACCCCAAGAGGTAAGAGATATGGGGATTAAGCTTAGGTGGCTAGCAAGTCACTTAGTGGTATCATATTTCCTGATAATCCAAAGCCATGTTGATAAAGTTTCAGCTTGGCCACTTCCAACATGTGCGCTGTTGTCCACTGAGCTCTGAACAGTAAGAGAATGTGAAGAGCCTAAAGGGTCATACTCTGAACAGAAGCAGCCCAGATGAACCCCACCAGAGAAGAATTAGAGCCCCCATAACTCTGAAAAGAAGAGGTGACCAATAACACTAAATTAAAGCTAAAGGAGGTCTATGTCACAGTAGCTTCCATAATTCCTGGAATTATTTGCCCAAGTTACAGGGCGCAGAAGTCAGGTAGACCAGTAAACAGATTAACCAATTTGATGGATTTAAATCAAACAGCTGATTGTAAATGGTTACCACCACTCCAGTTTGCAGATCAAATTTGATTTCCCCTTTCAAGCTGAAGCTGATAAATTGACGTAATCTGAGAGTCACTCAATATAACCTTATTAATAAGAATGGTGTTGCAACCAAGTTTCCAGACCTGTCTGCCAATGTATCTTACAATACACAGGGAACATCAATGAGTTGCCCCTTGAGGAATCTAACAACATGAACCAATCTAATGGCAATGTCAAAATTGCAAGCACTTTCTCCTAATTAGGAGCGCTGCTAATCCAACCTGCTGATCCCTACACAAGTTAGTCCTTGGCTTCAACACCTTAGATAAAACATGCCACTATGCCACCCCCTTGTGGCTTTCTCCATATGGTATATTAGTCACAATATTCTACAATAAACAATAACTTACTCTATTTATCCTTGTCCTTTCTATTGGATTGTTGTCTTCCCCAATCAAATACTGAACTCTAATTGGTTCAGTTGCAACAATGGTAGCAGCAGTAGGTTCACAACCTACCTAAAAGAAAATTTCATCCCAAGAAAGGACAGAGTACAGGCTGTATGGCTACTCCCCATCAAGAAACCTTCCTGCCAACCCCCAAGGGGGATATCCCCAAAGGATATGTCATCTACCAGTACCAGTTGGTACTTACAAGTGTGTATAATTGACTATGCCTTGTGCAGTGCAACGCAAGTGTCACCCTGCCTTAATCAGACCTTTCCCAATGCATGCTCAACCTCCAGCTTGAATCTTTTGTGGGTGGTGCTGAAGGGGCTGACATTGCCAGTTGGCTACATTCTACCAAAATCCGCCTCCATATCTGTCAAGTACCTGAGCTTATGTGGGTTGCTACCACGTCTGGGCGCCACACAGGGCCTGGCGTGGTGTGGTTCACCAACTGGGCCAGCCAAGAGATAGATGTCACTTGGGTGTTGTTCAGGGACACCGCAAAGTCCTGCTACGGTGAAACCTTTTCACCCATTGTGATGGAAACACCCTCCTGGCCATTAAACAGACAGGGTTTGTCCCTGAATATCTTAACACCTGGAAGCAGGCTCTCACTGCCGCCCCAGAAGCTGTGACCAATGGAAACACCATGCTCCTTACCTTGGTAGTTAATGAGCTCAAACCCCATATCTGCAAGTGGGTTCCCATAGGTTGTTGCACCTCCATCAATGGCTGCTACAAAGCCATTGTGGAGGCCAATAACCAGGCTTCAATGGGTTTCTGCTGTTTCAATGATGCACCACCCCAACCTTGTCCTGCACCTGGCAGTGCCCACAACCAAGTAGGTCACCGCCAGTTCTGCCAACAGGAAAATGGGGGTTGAGTGTCTTTGCAAGGGGGAACTCCAGCTAGCGCAAATTGAGGACCAGGGAAAATCCTTGAGGTTGTAGCTACAAGAGGTTCTACAACCTCACTTGATCCTCACTCTCAATCCCTCCTTGCAAAGAACCCCTGTAATTACAATGTTCATGAAGTTGAAACCCTTGACGTATTTCAGGTTCACAGCAAAGACCCTGTTCTCCAAGCAAGCCATTCTTCAAATAAAGTAACCCACTTGGCCTATCCCTTCTGTTTTTGTGGGAACACCCACAAACTATTGGTAGATACTGGGGCCAATCACACTATGATTGACCAAGTGTTTGCTGACTCTCAACAATTAGACCAGGTGCCAAGCAGATTCAAGGCAGTACAATTAGCTGATTCCCGTAGAGTGGCAATTACCCATGAGATGGTACCCTTCTCTGTGAGAATGGGGAACATCCAGGTTAATCTTGCTGGGCCAATCATGGCAGGGCTCAGCCACAATGTCATTGCTGGCCTTGACTGGCTTCAGCACAATCATACCTACATTGACTGGGATATCTTTGTAATTACCCTCAATAGAAATGGGGTGTGTTTTCAGATATATCCTGTCAAAATGAGCAGGTTACTTCATAATACTGTGTTTGTCAGAATAACATAAATGGGCTTGTATGATTTCAAGGGGGGAAACTAGACTTTAACTAATGCTCAGTCAAAGTTATCCGCACTGAACTACCTGTGGTCCTCCCCTTGACTACTCTGCCTCCACCAGCACTTGCCACACTCCCTGAGGAATATAAGGATGTTTTTAGTGAAACACTAGAACAACTGCCCCCTCCCTGGGAGATCCAGCATGCTGTACATCTACAAGGGTTGCTTCCCAAGGCACGTCCCCTCTATTGCTTGATACCAAAAAAAGATGAAACCTTCTGCCAGCACCTCATAGATGCTCTGGATAAGGGCTTCATCTGCCCCTTGCTCTTGCCATACAGGACTATGGTCTTCTTTTTAGCCAAGAAGGACAGGTCCCTTTACTTGGTCACAGACTACCACGCCTTGAATGAGGTGACTGTTAATAATAAATGCCCCCTAATGTTGATTGATAACTGTTTAACATGCTTGCAGGTGCAAAGGTTTTTAACAAGATTGATCTCACTGCAGGGTACAACCAGGTATGAATTGCACCAGGGGATGAGGCAAAAACTGCCTTTGTACACACTACAGGTTGTTTGAGTGCTGGCTAATGAACTTTGTAATGACCAACACTCCTTCTACCTTTGCCATGTTAATGAACAAAGCATTTGAGGAATTGATATGAAAGTGTGTTGTTGTGTACCTTGACAACATTATAGTCTTTAGTCAAGATCAAAACATGCACCTCCAACACCTCTGTGCTGTCCTTGATACCCTTTGGAAGAACCAGTTGAAGGCTAAGCCCTTCAAATGCAAATTCCTCAAGTAGGAGCTCTTGTTCCTTGGGCACATCATCTCTTCCAAAGGGATAAAGCCTGACCCCACCAAAATCAAGGCAATCACAAGCATGCCATCTCCCATCAATGTGTGCCAGGTGTGTACATTCTTAGGCATGGTTGCTTACGTGCGCAAGTTTATCCCCAATTGTGGGGAACTAATTACACTCCTCACTGAGCTCCTGAACAATAAACAGCGCTTCCACTGGACTCCTTTCAGAGATCAAGCCTTTGAGACATTGAAGCAAAGACTTAAAACTGTGCTGTATTGCAATTCCCCAATTGGAAGCACCAATACAAACTCAAGACTGATGCCTCTGACAGAGCCATAGGGGGCGTGCTACAGGTAGAAACTGTGAGGGCATTTTCCTCCCCGTGGCATATGAGTCCAGGAAGCTCACTGACTCAGAACAATGTTACCCAATACATGACAAAGAATTAGCGGCAATTGTGCACTGCATTGAGAAGTGGCGCTGTTACCTGGAAGGGGCCACCTTTCCACCCTGCGTCCTGACGGATCACAAGTTGCTCCAGTACTTCAACATGCAGTCCCACTTGATACACTGTCAGGAAGGCTGGGTCAAACACCTATCCCCCTACCAGTTGCACATCAAGTACAAGCCTGGGAAGGAACTTGTCACAGCTGATGCTCTCTCAAGGCTCTATGTGGTGTCCATCACTGGGGACAACGGTTTGGACCCCAACTGACCAATGCTCTACCTCCAACCGGAAGCAACCCACTATGAAGGTCTTAATTCTGTAACCATCTCCAAACTGAAGAACAATGGAAGTCAGTTCACCACCAATGCTGGAAATGTCTGCTGCAGGGCAGAGAGAGGTGAGAAGACGCCTTATATTCCCACCACACAATAGTGGGATACCATACTACACTACCACTGCACCTTGGTTCACATCATGGGATGTAACCTCTTCAAAATCATGAAACATAAGGTTTGGTGGCTGTGTATGCGCCAAGACATCTTGGACCTCCTCAAAACATGTGTGGTGTGTGAAAAGAGCACATATAAACCTGCACCCCCGAGTCAGTCCTGCCTATTAAAGCAATGGAACCCTTTGAGAAGTGGGCCCTGATATTGTTAGACCTCTCCCCAAAGACAGGCTTGGCAAGAAGTATATCATCACCACCATCAATTACTTCACCTGTTGGCCAGTAGCGTGGGCAACCACTAACCATACTGTGGGGTTCCTGGTCACCAGTCCCCAAAGTGTGTCCTGGGTCATAGCCAGGGACCAGCTTGGAGGAGCTGTCATTTCCTAACAGTGGTGAGTGGTTGATCAGAAGCTTGTACTTGGCCTGCATAACTGCAAACCCTTCCAGCACCTTTCCAATCACTAGGCAGACATCCCCACCATACACCTGTACTTCAGCGGGCGCCAACCCCTCTGTAGATCTGTACCATTCTTGTAACAAGCTGGTAAATTCATTCCCTATAAACTCCCTTCCCCTATCTGTCATCTCAAGATGCCTTGTCAATCTCCCCCAATCCTCCTGGGAAGACTTACTAGTGGAAAATTTCCTACAACTCTGACAATAGGTATCCTTTTCCCCTTGACTAGGGTAAAAGATATGGGGTAGTTCACTCATTGGGCTTGTACTCTAATCACTGGAAATTTGGGCAGGGGTTGTAACAGGCCTTTATTCACGGTCAGAAGGAAGATCCCCTTAGAAACCTTCCGATATTAATGCCTGGGTAAGGGAAACAATATGAGTTTGCCAATACTTGGAGTCCTTTAACAATCTATTGAAATCCTTGTACTTGGTCTTGGGCTCCTGCACTGTTATCTTGGGCTCCTGTGGTCTGCTCCAGTTCAGGCTCCCTCTTTCTAGCTCTGGCTGCTTTATCTTGGGCTTCTGCACCTTTAGCTTGGTCTTCATCTCCTTCTGTAGTCCTTGTGGCCTTTGTAATCCACTTGATCCAGTCCCTGAAAAGTCTCAGATAGCTCCCCCTTTTATAGCTCCTTGTTTCAGACCAAAATCTCTCTCAGAACTCTAGTTTTCAAAAGCTTAAACTTTCCAGTTTTTCTCTCTCTATAATATATTATACTTCAAAACTTAATTCATCCAATGAAAGCCCTGAATTATCTGCTTCTGCTCCTCATTTTTTAGGCTTTATCTCTTAATTTAAAGCCCTCAAAACACTGCTTAAATAGAATCCAGCTTGCAGCCAATCATACGCCTCAATTCAACTGTTTTGCCAAAAAGTTTACCCAAATGACTTTCTCTTGACTATGGTTCAAACCTGAGGCTGTCTTGCTCTGGGTAAACAACTGCTCCACGTTTTAAACAGTTTCACTGTGATTCCTGTCACGTTCCCTGGCAAATCTTGAGTGCTTCTGTATATGTTTACTTAAGCAAATTTAGAACCCTTAATTTTACAACGTTTCTCTGTGTTTCTCTGTGATTTCATCAATGTTTTGCGACTTCAAACTTGGTTGCTTTTTGCTTGCCCTTTTGCCTCTCCTAGTTGTTCTTGGAAAAATTTGCTCTTTTGCCTTCACAGTTTCTCTGTCCTGTTTCTGGCCTCTTTCTGCTCAATTCCAACTTAATAAATTTCAGTTTTAACACACTGCAAGTCATTTTTCCTCCTCTTTATTTCTATCCATATGATATTAATTTCTTTTATATCATGTTTAGGCAGTATTTAATTATTATTTAACTTCTTCTTTATATTAATATCTCCTCTCTAAAGACACCAAAATCAGCTGTTCTGGCCTCTGCATCCAGTCTGACTAGTCTTTCTAAGTCATCTTCTAGTCCTGCACTAACATCTTCTGGTCCTTCAACCATTTCTTCAACCACATCTCTCAGCTCTTCAGCTTAACCAGCAATTGGTCCATCTTAGTCCACAAAAAAGCTCATCTTAGCCTCTAAACAGTTCATTCCAGTCTTCAAACAGCTTATCAGTCCTCTGGCTACTCTTTTATCATGAACAGCCACTCCTGCATCATGATCTTTGAGCCCTTCAACTTATCCTCACTAGGAATCACCTTGGTTTCACCTGCACAATGAACCATTTTGGTTCTGAACTTCCATATGAACCAACAGTCCCTCAACTAGTCTTCACTATGATCATACAGTCCTTCTTACTAGTCTTCCCTGCTGATCCCTTAACATGAACCACCTCAGTTCTTTATCTCAGTCTCTGTTACCAAAACCTGTAGACCCAGGTATGAGTCTACCTTAAACTGGTGTTTGACTGGGCCCTTGCAAGTGGCAATCCACTTAGGCCATCCAACCATAGATCATGAAAGCCTATGCTGTTGTTTTTACTCACCCAGGTGATTAAATCTGGGCTTCCAGTTGCAAATTAATCAGCTTTACTTACCAGAGGCCTGATCACACCAAGTTCTGCAGCTGCCTCCCCAAGAAAACCACTTTGGTGATACCTCTGAGCAAATCTATGCCCTCCAATGCTCAATTTGGGTTCTCTTCAAAGCTTCCATAGGGGCATAAATGAGGACACCCTACCAGTCTGTTAGGTAGGATGCTTGCTCACAGACCTCCTGTAAGCGTATCAGGGTACATAGAGCTCACAGAGCTCTTTCCCTCCCTGACAGCCTGTGCTACACGCCAGGGGTCCAAAATCTACAGCCCTGGTAGGCACCCCTTACCATGCTGGCACATACTTCTACCCTGGCAGCCTGTGTTACCTGCCAGAGTCTAAACATCCTCCAGCCTGAGCAGCAAACAGTACCTATCAGGCTGGATCACTCCTCACCTCAAGCAGAAAAAGTTCCCTGCTGAGCTATCTCATTATTCACCCCAAGAAGCCACAGTTACCTACTGGATGAAGACCTCTAGCCCACAGCAGCCAATATCTCCTGCTGGGTGGAGACAAAAGCTGCCCCTAGTAGTCTTTACACCTAATAGCTAGGCCTTACCTCCCCTAGTAGCCATCATTCCCTACTAGGCCTCTACCTGCAACAAACTAACAACACATTGTCCATCTTCAGCATAGCGTCTTTATTTGAAGCTAAATCAACCCTCAACTGCAAACCTGCTTACATGTGGATCATCACACATATTGCCACCACCATCACCTGCTTCATTGGCAAGGAGATTGTGGACTGCTTTGGGCAACCAAAAACGTCTCATCACCAATGGTGGACCCAAACATTTTGGACATGTAATTAAGGTGTACTGGGCCAAGAATGCCCTCCAAAGGATAGTCATGACTCCCTACCATTGGCAAGCTAATGGGCGCGTAGAGCGCTTAAATGGTGCACTGGTCTGATTGATTGCCAAGCTCTCACAGGAGCTCCCCAATACTGCGTGGGCTGAACACTTGCCCACCAATCTACTTATCTTACACGCAAGAATCAACAGGGGCACCGGTTTCAGCCCCAGGGCCTTGGCCTTCAGAATGCCTGGCAGCTTGACCAGAGTGGAACAAGGGAAATTACAGTCCACAGTTCCCAGGAAGCCCCCCTTGTTGCCTACTCCTTCCCTGAGCCAGTGGGGTGCCAAAGCCTGAGATATTGAACAAAAGAAAATTGAGGGAGGGACAAAACACCTTGAGGCCAGATTGCTGTAGGTGACCCTGTCTACGCCCTCAACCCCAACTCAGCTAATGTAGAGTCCAACCACTTGGGGCCCTTCAAGATAGCCGCAATCTATGACAACCACACCTATCAACTTGAAGATGCCCAAGGAACCACCAAAAAGCTCCACCACAATTGCTTGCCCCCCTACCGTGCCATCCCCACACAAAGGTTGTTGGTGCGGACCTTCCCAGATCTTCTTCAAACTCTGATCCTGGCATCTGACAACAAGCAGGGGGAAAGAGGGGGTGTTGCAACCAAGTTTCCCAACTTGCCTGCCAACAATCTTACAATACACAGGAGGCGCTCAACCAGCCGCCCCTTGATGTATCTAATGCCATGGACCAGCCTGATGGGAACATCAGACTGGGGGCACCTTCTCCTAATTAGGAGCGCTATCAATCCAACCTGCTGATCCCGCACCAGTTATTCCTTGGATCTGAACCTTACATGGAACACACCACCCCCTTGTGGCCCAGTGGCTTTCCCCATATAGTATATTGATCACAGTTTTCTTAATAAACAACACCTTATTCTTATTATTCCTGTCCTTTCTATTGACTGTTGTCTTCCCCAATTCAAATACTAATCCACATTGGTTCAGTTTCAACAGTAAGGTGTTGGGTGGGGAAGACTGGGACTGATGGAAGGTAATGTAAGAAGATGAGGATTGGGATGAGTTCAGCACTGGATGTAGCATATAGTTATTGCAATATTGAGCACTCATATCCAGTTGCAGTTGAGATAATTGGATCAATACACTGATACACTTTGACAATGGATTCCCTTAGTCAATTTCCTCAATGGCAATTAGATTTAACTGGGGGAGCTAAAGTACTCTGGCTTATTATCAACCCATGTGAGTTTAATAAACATAGCTTTTAACTTTGCCCTCAACACATACTTTGATATTGCCTTTTATTTAGAAGTTGAAGTTGGTGTTTAGTACGCCTTAAATAGTTTAGTGATATTAATATTTTATATATAGTTTAGTTAAGATAACCCTCGGTTTGTAGAATTAGCTATTTAGATAGCCCAAATTGATGACAATAGTCACATCAAGGCCTCATTTGATACCAGGCCCCAAGGTTGTATAGTTGATTAATCCCCTTTAAATCCTGACATTAAACAACTTTCTCATCAATAAGGGACATTGATTGTAGGGATCCCAAGGCTAGGAAGGATGAGTAAATGCTGGTGAATATCTGGGAATGATAGAGTATACCAAGTGAAAGAAGTGTATATGTTGTGACTGGGATTACTCCCCTGCTGGCTAATGTATCTCATGATACACAGAGGGCGCTTGATGAGTTGCCCCATGATGTGACAAAGGGTATGGATCAATATAAGTGCAATGTATAATTGGGGGCACTATCTCCTAATTAGAAGGGCTGCCAATTTGATGGGCTGATCCCTTGCTCAAGTGATTCCCAACCTGAACCTTAAGTGGAACCTGACACCCCCTATTGGACTCTTGGTATAGTATATTGCCATACTATTCTCTAAAAATCCATCTTACTCCAATCCTTGTCCTTTTTGATTTGGACTGCTGTCTCTTCCAATCTAAATACTGAAATATTATTGGCTAAGTTGCAGCATAAGGTCAGCTGATCCAAGCGTATCCCAAGAAGATCTTGACAACCAGCTGACAGTGGGAAGCAGCTGGCAATAGCAGCTTTGCACGTGGTGGATATCTTTGATTTTAAAAGTGTCAAAACCGCAGGCTTGAACTGCCAGCAAGGTTCCAACCAAGCAGGTTTGTGACCAGCAATCCAATTATCCGGCCACTTGAAGCCAGACTAGGAAGTCAACTTGAATTACCAAATTTGACAACATGAACAGATGATGATCCTTTATGGTGGATACCTCGTTTTGGCGCTTGACTTGTTATCAGGATCAAGCCACCCCCTTCTTCCATCCAACTGAGTGATCACCAATCATGTTCCTGTTATCCATTGATTCACATGAACTATATAATAACTATCTCACAATAAAGATTATTATCTAGCTTCTAAATATTTTTTCCCTGTGTAACTCTGCTAAAACAGCACAGTTACAACATTGGTAGCACAGGTAGGTTCTCCATCCTATCTTATCTTGAAAAATTCTGCCTGTTGCCCGCACGCGCTGCAGCCAACAAATCCTTGACAGAATTATGTCTGGCCTCCTGCCCAACTGGACTCCGTACACTCCTGGTACCGAGATACCCAATGGTTTTGTCCTATACCAAAACACAGTAATCCTGCTACCCGCCTTCAACGCCATGTCTGCACAAGGGTTCTTTCAGGCTCTGCCATCAATACCACAACCAGACAACAAAACAACCATGCCCGCCTATGTAGCTCAAAGACTATGAAGCACTGCCTTGGAACCTTTTTCTGGGGCCAACAACAACAACACTGCTGCATGGATCCAGTCCGCCCAGAGTAAACTAGCTCAGATGGAATGCCCACAGCAATTTTGGATTGCAGAGATTTCCATTTGCCTGACCCATGACGCTGGCACCTGGTGCAAAAAGTGGCACAAAGAGCACACTGATAAGAACTGGGATACCTTTAAGCAAGACTTCCTGACAAGATTTGTGTTAAAAGATACAGCGCTCATGATCATTTGCCAAGTAAAGAACCTGACCCAGACAGGCACCATAAAGGAACTCACCTGCGCCTACAAGGAACTCTGCCTTTGTGCACCCTCTGACATGGCCTTTGACACCCCAGTCACACACCTCATGTACTACAATTCTCTCACGTCACACGTGATGAGACATATGAACCTGGATCAGGTGATCAACCTGCAAAGTCTATACTGTGAAGCAGAAAAAGCGGAACAGACATCCAACGCTCTGCACAAGGCACAAACTGGGAAACAAGAAAGACCCAAGGATTACCATCCAAGCAGGCGCTCCTCTCAACCACCTCCTGGAGGCAACGGAAGCAATGCCAACCACAAGCCCACAGGTTCCAATGGACATGAAAATGGAAACAATGGCCAGTCAAACCGTACCCATTTCTGCATCACCGCCACGCAAGGCAACCCAGATGAGGGAAAAGCCCAGGGAGAGCACTAAGCAAGCCAAGCTCTCCCCACGCAACTCCTGACTTGCCCAACAATGAATACCAACCCAAGGACGTGGACCAATGCCCAATGATCCAGGTGCCCTCAGAGAATCTGGTGCTTTACACCATTGCCAGACATCCCAATAAACTGATGTCCTATCCTTTCTGTTTTTGCAGTTACACAGGCTTGGCACTCCTGGACTTGGGTGCGGATCAAACCCTAGTCAACAGCAGCTTTGTGGACAAGTTCAAGCTAGCCACTAATCCTTTGCAGATTAAAAATGTGGTCCTGGCTGATGAACACCACATTGCTGTGACAAAGGAAACTTCCCCCTTCTCTGTCATGCTTGAGAATCTCCACTCCACCATTCAAGGTCCCGTCATTTACTTTCCCAAGTTTGACATTGTACTGGGACTAGACTGGTTACAAAAGAACAACCCTCAAGTAGACTGGGCAACCTCAGTATTGACCATCAAGCGTGAAGGTGTCAATCACCAGATCTACCCTGACTCCGTGGAACAACTACTACGCAACCACATCTTTGTGCGTATCACAGAGACCCAGGGCAAGAAGAAAGATTTGAAGTCAATTGAATGGGACTCCTGCCAGTACAAGATCATACACTTCAAAGACCACCAGGACACCTCCACGCCTCAGGACTGCAACATTGTGGCCCGCTACCCAGAAATCTTTAAGGAAGCGCTACCTGTGCTGCCTCCTGAGAAGCATATTCAGCACTCTATCCAGCTCAAGGGGGCCGTACCCAAGGCGCGCCCTATCTACAGGATGACCCCAAATAAAGACGACACCTTACACGCCTATCTCAAGGAAGCATTGGAAAAAGGACTTATCTGCCCCTCACAGTCTCCCTTTGGGGCCACCGTATTCTTCATGGCTAAGAAGGACGGTACCTTACGCCTGGTCACAGACTACCGCGCCCTAAACAAAGTTACCATTAAGAATTGTTATCCACTACCACTGATTGACGACCTCTTCAATGCCTTGGGAGGAGCCACTGTCTTCTCCAATATTGATCTAGCCGCAGGCTACAATCAGATTTGTATCAATGAGGAAGACATCCCCAAAACGGCCTTCCACACTAAATACGGCTCCTAAGAATGTGTGGTGCTCAACTTTGGTATGACCAATGCCCCGTCCACCTTTGTAACCTTCATGAACAAAGTGTTTGCGCCCCACATAGGCAAACACGCCCTAGTATACCTAGACAACATTATTGTCTACAGTCCCTTGGTGAAACAGCACCACAAAGACCTGGAAGCAGTCTTTGCAACCTTGGCACAACACAAACTGTTGGCCAAGCCCTCCAAGTGCCAGTTCTTCTGTGAGCAACTACCCTTCCTGGGACATATAGTCTCAAAGGACAGCATCAAACCCGACAGTCAAAAGATACAGGCCATCTGCAAGATGCTACCACCCAAGGATAAGTTGGAACTCCACACCTTCTTGGGAATGGTGGCCTATGTATGACACTTCATACCTGACTGTGGCGTCTTGACTGCCCTCTTATCTGCCATAACTGGCGCCAAATCTAAGTTTGTGTGGACCCCCCAACGTGACCTCTGTTTTAGACACCTCAAAGAGAAGCTCACGGCAACTCCCATTCTGCAATACCCCAAACGTGATGGGGAATACCAGATAGAAACCGATCCCTCAGATGCATCCATTGGGGGAGTACTACAAATCAAAAATAGTGACAGTGACTTCCTGCCTGTAGCCTACAAATCACGGAAATTGACAGATGGTGAGTGTTGATATCCTATCCACTACAAGGAACTGCTGGCTATTGTGCACTGCCTAGTCAAATGGCGCTGCTACCTAGAACAACAGGAAGAATTCACAGCATTAACCATTCACAAGTCACTAATCTATTTCAAGACCCAAGTGAATCTGTTGCACCGCCAAGCGCGGTGGATGAAACTATTAGAGAGGTTTAACATGCTCATCCAGTACAAGCCTGGGGCCAAGCTTGCCATGGCAGACGCCCTGTCCGTTTATATGTCTGTGCTTCAAGAGGAGAGAATGGGCTTGACCCAGACTGGCCTCTCCTGGTGTTACAAACAAAAGACAAAGGGTTCCCCCCGGACACAACCAACATAACCAAAAAACAGTCATTAAGAATGAACATCTCTTTGCTGACGTGTACAGGACTCTTCACAGAAAAATGACTGACAGCACAACCATTTCCTACATTTCCACACATCAGCAAGTTGACACTATCCTTCACTATCACAGAGACCTTGGACATACCAAGAGCAGAAACCTATATGAGTTTCTAAAACATAAAGCCTGGTGGCCAACCTTATACTGCAATGTCCAGGAAGTTCTAGACCAATGTGAGGTGTGCAAAAAGTTTGCCAAAAGCAAAACCCTGCCAAAGTCAGTACTTCCCATCCGCACACAACTACCTTTCAAAGTATGGGCTCTTGAAATTGTTGGCCCCATGCCAGGAAAACACAACAACAAGAAATACATCATCACTGCCATTGACTTCGCAACAAGATGGCCAGTAGCCCAAGCAGTAAAGGCATACACCGGTAATGATGTTTGACATTTTATTGGCAAAGAAATAATCAGCAAGTTTGGAAAGCCAGAACTCCTGATAACCAATGAAGGCAAAGAGTTGATCTCCAAAAACACCAATATATACCTCACCAAGAATGGGGTCAAACACACCGTAACAACACCATACCATCCACAGGCCAATGGATGAGTAGAGTGGCTTAATGATAGCCTCGTGCAAGCCCTAGCCAAACTCACCGCTGGGAGACCTGAAGATTGGTATAAGCAGCTACCAACTGCACTACTTATGTGTTGAACCTGAGTGAACAGATCCACCAGGAAAAGCCTGTTTGAACTGGTATACAGCACACAGCCAAATATCATTCAAGCATTGACAGGACCCAAACTGGAAATTCCAAGTGAAGTTCCCCCCTGCTCAGACCCTCAAGTAATAGAGGCTAATCATGAGTAAACAGCCAAAGAGGATGAACGTCTGCAAAAGATATTTGTTCCCATCCGCAATAGGCATGAAGTTGGGGACAAAGTATGGGTCATGAATGTTGACAAGAGCAAGTTACAACCTGAAAAAGTGGGGCCAGCAATCATTCTAAAGATAAACGACAATAACACTTACCTCGTGCAAGGGCTTAGCAAACGTAAGCAAGTCAAGACCCTACACCATGACTGCCTACGACCCTGCAAAGCAAGACAGAAACAACAGGAAACTGCCCTACCTGCTACAGAACAGCAGCTAGTTGAATACGGCGCCCAGGCTCCTGACAACCTCCCTGAAGACCTGCCCCCAAAGGAGGCCGACCTTCAGCCGGGGGGAGGGTGTCAAAACTGCAGGCTCAACCCGCAATCCGATTATCTGGTCACTCGAAGCCAGACTAGGAAGTCAACTTGAATTACCAAATTCAACAACATGAACAGATGATGATCCTTTATGGTGGATACCTCGTTTTGGCGCTTGACTCGTTATCAGGATCAAGCCACCCCCTTCTTTCATCCAACCGTGTGATCACCAATCATATTCCTGTTATCCATTGATTCACATGAACTATATAATCACTATCTCACAATAACAATTATTATCTAGCTTCTAAATATTTTTCCCTGTGTAAATCTGCTAAAGCAGCACAGTTACGACAAAAGGAACATCCTTGGAGGATGGGATGGAGCTGGCATTTACAGCATAAGGAAGGGGTTACCGTCGGTTTGTTCACGGGGGATGGTATCGCTTGACTCCCTATTATTGATTTTTCGGTTGGTATGTGGGATCTGGTTTATGAAGCTTTGGTAGACTTTTCTGGGTTACTCGGAGCTTTATTTTTCTTGGGAAGTGCAGGTTTCTGATGGCAGTTGATTGTATAGCGAGATATATTCAGCGTCAATTCTACTAAGGGTTCTATCGATCGAGGGATCTCTCACGGCATGGTTGAGTTCCTCGAGTTGGATCGGCCATGGAATGTTTATAAGAGTTCAACGTTAATTTAAAAGGGATCCCCTTCCAAGGGTGTTAGGAATAATTTTCACACTTTCCTATGAAGTTGAATGGGATTCGAGTTCAACTGTTAACTCTTCTGCAGCATTTACTTTTAAGGATACCAATAAGCTGAAGGGGTCTTGGTGTGCCGATTCATAACCAATGCAGCTGATTTGGTCCAACAAGAGAAGATCTACTAAAGGGACAATTCATTTAATATAAGCTACATGATGAACTATAGCTTTATTATAGATTCTAATCTTTGTTTACATTAGCGGATGCTGTAGCAAATTTCCCAAATGGGCATGACTAAATTTCCAATTTGGAGGTCGAACGAAAGCTCGAGGTGGGAGTCAGCCAAAGAGTGACGAACTAGCATGATATCCTGTGAAGGTAATTTGATGCTTGAAGCGGGGCATCATATTCTTCATCGCATATAAAAGCTAAACCAGATTTAATTTTTTGAAGGATGGGTTGAAGGCATGTCTGCTTGAGAAGGATGCTAGCTTATTCTTAAACTTATATAGTTATGAGATGTACGAATAGTCACCAATCTCTTAGGAATTAGACTTGGAGATTTATATTATTTATGCAAACTAACAAGTCGTGTCGCTACCCCATCGGGTATTGGGTTAATGACGCAATATTTTACTAAGTTGAGTTAATTCCACGCAGTATATTCTTAGCTGGGGGAAATAATGACAAAGTATCAGCTGCTCATAAACAATCTGCATGGGCCGTTCAACTTGAATGGGCCCAGTGTACTCGTACAAGTGGACACGGAAGCCACTTATTTTTAAATGCCTCCGCATGAGGAAAGATAGGAAGCAGTTGCCAAGAAATGTTTAATAATTATTGATGCCAGGCCTAACTTGGGATGGTATCACAGCCAGAGAATTACATGCTCAAGCAAATAAATGTTTGAAGCTTTAATTCCTCCCAGCGAATATTTAAGTCTGTCGTTGGTCGCTAGAGTTAAATTGGATTCCAAAAGATCAAACATTCCAATGAGATTCGTTCTATTTAGCTTCGCATACCTTGCTACCGGCTACATCTTTCTGTCGCGGGAGGAGTGTCTCACGCGATGGATCGACCGGAGCAAGGAAAAGTATCCCAACTACGCGTGTGCGTTCTTCAGACGGTATCAGTCCAGGAAGCGGGGGGAATGGTACGAGTTTCGCGTCCGGTACTGCGGTTTATATCAGTTTGAGGGATTCTGCGCTCCCAAGGGGTGCAAAAGTTGTATCATTGGTCGAGTGGGAGATGGAGGGTATATCAACTGGCGGTTCGATCCCGATGCTTTCACGCGAGTAGAAGAAGTTCTTTACGTGAAATAAACCTGTTGAATCGTCATGATTTATAATCCATTTACGTTACCACTTTGATTCTCTCAAGAAGCTGCTTATACAGACACCATTTGAAATACATAGACTGTTCTAGATGATTCTAGCACCATCTATCGTAACCAACCAAATATCCCACATCAAGCATCCCACGTAGGTTTAGGGCCCCCTTAAACCTCCCAAATGCCAGCTAAAATCTTATCGATCAAATCATAAACCCAAAATCCATCCACAACTTATTCCCATGCCAACCAAGCTACATGCACTCTATTCACCATTTTTTTAAACTCCCATCCCATACCTCACCGATCGTAAACCCAGCCATCTCGATTCCAACAAACCTATATCCCACCACCTCGAGATCCAAAACCCACTCTTGCATGCATTAGAGGAGTTCCAACATCATACAGTACATGAGAGTACCATCAGCATGCATGTGCCTGGTGGGGGTTGCAGTAGCCGCAACACGGGGTGCCCACCTTGGACCTATCAGCAAAGTGGTTATACTACACCTAGACAGGGAAGTTTGTCCCGATAACACCCCCTTAACAGAATATATCTAGAAAGGGTCCATCTTTCCTGATCCATCATACCAAACTACCCATTCCCATTATCCTGAATAGACCAACCATGAATAAGCCATCTCTACAGCGCCCATGCCAACACTATAGCAAAGCGATAACCCAGTTTTAGATAACATCGTCTTCTGGATGTCCACCCTTTTTTAATTAACAAAACGCCTTAACCTGAACATCTTCAATATAAAAATTATTTTAAAGTACATATTTATACTAAAGTGACCCCAGAGTGTTCAAAGATGCAACAAAATAGACCCCATAAGCAACAGGAATAAAGAGATATAGGCGAGGATCTTTAATTCCCATAAAGATTGAAGCTCCAATGGACCAGAAATAAACATATTCGATATAATATCCCAGCTACAGGATATAAAGAAACTCTAATCTTTATTCATCATACTGTTGCAACCAAGCTTCCAGACTCGCCTGCTAACGTATCTTACGATACACAGGGGGTGCTCAATGAGTCGCCCCTTGACGTATCTAACAACATAGATTAATCTGATGGCATTATCAAATGGCGGGTACTTCATCCTAATTAGGAGCGCTGCCAATTCAACTTGCTGATCCCCGCACGAGTTATTCCTTGGCTTCAAACCTTACATGGAACTTCCCACTATGCCACCCCCTTGTGGCCTTGTGGCTTTCCCCATATAGTATATTAATCACAATACTCTACAATAAGCAATACCTTACTCTTATTATTCTGTCCTTTCTATTGGACTGTTGTCTTCCCCAATTCCAAATACTAATCCTCATTGGTTCAGTTGCAACAGTGGTAGCAGCAGTAGGTTGATGACCTACCTAAAACAAAATTCCCCCTAAGAAAGGACTGAGTACGGGCTGTATGGCTCTCCCCAACAAGAAACTTTCCTGCCAATACCCAAGGGGGACATTCCCGACAGGTATGTCATCTATCAAGACCAGTTAGTTCTCACAAGCGTGTACAATTGTCTCCGCCTTGGGCAGCGTGACGCCAGCGTCACCCTGCCCCAGTCAGACCTGTCCCAACGCATGCTCAATCTTCAGCTAGAATCCTTTGCAGGAGGCGTTGAAGGGGCTGACATTGTCAGTTGGCTCCAATCTACTGAAACCTGCCTCCGTATCTGTCAGGTTCCTGAGCCCATGTGGGTTGCCACTGCGTCTGGCCACCTCACGGGGCCTGTCGCTGTGTGGTTCACCAACTGGGCCAGCCAGGAACTCAATGTTACCTGGACGGCATTCTGAGACGCTGCCAAGTCCCACTACAGCAAAACCTTCTCTCCATTGTTGTGAGGACTCCTCTTCTAGCAATCAAACAAACTGGTTCTGTTCCTGAGTACCTTGCCACCTGACAACAAGCTCTTGTCACTGCCCCCAAAGCTGTGACTGATGGAAATGCAATGCTACTCACTCTCATCATGAATGTGTTAAAACCCCATATCTGCAAGTGGGTCCCCGTAGGTCGCTGCACCTCCATTGATGACTGCTACAAGGCCATTGTGGAGGCTAACAACCAGGCCTCAATGGACTTCTGTTGTACCAGTGACTCTTCATCCTAACCACGTACAACACCTGGCAATGGCCACAATCAAGTGGGCTGCTGCCAGCCCCGTCAGCAGGATAATGGGACTTAACACCCCTGCAAGGGGGAGCTCCAGCTTGCACAGATTGAGGAGCAGGGAAAAGCCTAGGGGTTGTAGCAACAAGAGGCCTTGCAACCCCACCTGACCCATTCTCTCAATCCTTGCTCACAAAGAACCCCTGTGACTACAACATCCATGAATTCAAAACCCTGGAAGTCTTCCAAGTCCACAGTGACAACCCTGTACTGCAAGCAAGTCACTCCTCAAATAAAGTAATATGCTTATCCTATCCCTTCTGTTTCCGTGAGAACACCCACAAATTACTGGTAGATACTGGGGCCAACCACACTATGGTGGACCAGGCGTTTGCCGACTCTCAACAACTGGACCGAGTGCCCAGCAGGTTCAAGGCAGTACAAGTGACTGACTCCCGCAGAGTTGCAATCACCCATGAGACGGTACCCTTCTCTGTGAGGATGGAGAACATCCAGGTTAAGTTCTCTGGGCCAATCATGGCCAGGCCCAGCCACAACATAATTGCGGGCCTCAACTGGCTTTGGTACAACTGTCCCTACATCAACTTGGATACCTCTGTCATCACCCTCAATAAAAATGGGGTGGGATTTCAGATCTACCCTGTGGAAATGAGCAAGTTAATCCACAATACTGTGTTTGTTAGGATAACGGAGACAGGATCATATAATTTCAAGAGGGGAAACTAGACTTTAACCAATGCTCAGTCAAAGTTATCCATGCTGAACCATTTGCAGTCCCTCCCTTGACCACTTCACCACCACCAGCGCTTGCTGCACTCCTCAAGGAGTACAAGGATGTGTTCAGTGAGACACTTGAACAACTACCTCCTCCCCGGGAGATCCAGCACGCTGTACAACTTCAAGGATTGTTATCTAAACCACGACCATTATACTGTCTTACACCAAAGGAAGATGAGACCCTCTGCCAGCACCTTGTGGGCGCGCTTGATAAGGGCTTCATTTGCCCCTCGCTCTCTCCATACAGGGCAGCTGTCTTCTTTGTAGCCAAGAAGGACAGGTCCCTTTGCTTGGTCACAGACTACCATGCCCTAAATGAGGTGACAGTCAAGAATAAATACCCCCTGCCGCTGATTGACAACCTGTTTGATACACTTGCAGGTGCAAAGGTCATGAGCAAGATTGATCTCACTGCAGGGTACAACCAGGTCCGCATTGCACCAGGGGATGAGGCAAAAACTGCCTTCTGCATGCGCTACGGGTTGTTTGAGTGTCGTGTCATGAACTTTGGGATGACCAACGCTCCTTCCACCTTTGCCATGTTGATGAACAAAGCCTTTGAGGAACTGATTAGAAAATGTGTGGTTGTGTACCTTGACAACATTATTGTCTTCAGTCAAGATCAAAACACACACCTCCAACACCTCTGTGCTGTCTTGACACCCTTCAGAAAAACCAGCTAAAAGCTAAACCCTCCAAATGCAAGTTCCTCAAGTCAGAACTGTTATTCCTTGGGCACATCATCTCTGCCCAAGGGATAAAGCCTGACCCTGCCAAAATCAAGGCAATCACCAGCATGCTGCCCCCCACTGATGTGGGCCAGGTGTGGAAATTCTTAGGCATGATTGCCTATGTGCGCAAGTTCATTCCTAATTGCGGGGAACTAATTGCACCTCTCACTAAGCTCCTCAACACCAAACAGCACTTCCATTGGACCCCTTTCAGAGAGCGAGCCTTCAAAATTTTGAAACAAAGACAACAGCACCAGTACTGCAGTTTCCCAATCAAAACTGTCAGTACAAACTTAAGACTGATGCCTCTGACAGAGCCATAGGGGACGTGCTAAGGGTAGAAACTGACAATGTTGCCTTCCTCCCCGTGGCGTATGAGTCCAGGAAACTTACCAACTTGGAACAACACTATCCCATTCATGATAAAGAATTGGCAGCAATTGTGCACTGCGTTAAGAAGTGGTGCTGTTACCTGGAAGGTGCTACCTTCCCACCCCGCGTTCTGACAGACCACAAGTCACTTCAGTACTTCAACACACAGTCCCACTTGACATGCCGCCAAGCAGGATGGGTTGAGCGTCTGTCCTCTTATTAGTTGCGCATCAAGTACAAGCCTGGGAAAGAACTTGTTACAGCTGATGCCCTTTTGCAACTCTATGTAGTGTCCATCACTGGGGATGATGGTTTGGATCCAGATTGGCCCATGCTCTACCTCTGCCCTGAGGCAACTTGCTACAAGGGCCTTAACTCAGTAACCATCTCCAAGCTGAAGGACAACAAAATTCAGTTCATCACTGATGCTGGTAACGTCTGCCGCCAGGCAGAGACAGGTGAGAAGACGCCTTACATTCCCACCACACAACAAGGTGACACAATATTGCACTACCACCAAACCCTGGGTCACATCAGAGGACGTAAACTCTTTGAGATCATGAAAAAAAAGGTTTGGTGGCTGCGCATGCGTCAAGACATCTTGGACCTCCTTGAAACGTGCGTGCTGTGCAAAAAGAACACATATAAACCTGCACCCCCCAAGTCTGTCCTGCCCATCAAGGCCATGGAACCCTTCAAGCAGTGGGCCCTCAACATTGTGAGGCCACTCCCTGAAGACAGACTGGGGAAGAAGTACATTATCACTGCCATCAACTACTTCACTTGCTGGCCAATGGCCTGGGCAACAACTAACCACACTGCCACCACCATCACCTGCTTCATTGGCAAGGAAATTGTGGCCTGCTTTGGACAACCCAAACATATCATCACAGATGGCGGCTCCAAACTCTTTGGACATGTCATAAAGGCATACTGCGCCAAGAACACACTCCAACGTATAGTTACAACCCCCTACCATCCTCAAGTCAATGGTTGCATAGAACAGCTAAATGGCTCCCTGGTTCAGCTGATTGCCAAGCTCTCACAAGAACACCCCAACACCGCATGGACTGAACACCTGCCCACCACTCTACTTATCCTACATGCAAGAATCAACAGGGGCACAGGGTTCAGCCCCAGAACCCTGGCCTTTGAGACACCTGACAGTCTGGTAGGAGTTGAGCAGGGAAAGCTACGGTCCAAGGTTCCCAAAAAGCCTCCCCTGGTAACAACCCCATCCCTAGATCAATGGCATGCCAAAGCCTGGGAAATTGAACATAAGCAAATTGCAGGAGGGACAAAGCATCACAAAGCTAGATATGCCGTAGGTGACCCTGTCTACATCCTCAACCCCAATTCTGCCAAGTTAGAGCCCAACCACCTAGGGCCCTTCAAGATAGCTGCTGTCTATGACAATCATACCTATCAACTCAAAGACGCCCAAGGAAATACCAAGAAGCTTCATCATGATTGCTTGTGCCCCTGCCGCGCCATCCCCACAAAAAGGCTATTAGTGCGGACCTTCCCAGACCTCCTGAAGGCTCCAGTCTTGGTGTCTGACAATGAGCAGGGGGCAAGGGGGGGGTGTTGCAACCAAGCTTCCAGACTTGTCCGCTAACGTATCTTACAATACACAGGGGGCGCTCAACAAGTTGCCCCTTGACATATCTAATGGCATGGATTAATCTGATGGCAATATTGAATGGTGGGTACTTTATCCTAATTAGGAGCGTTGTCAATTTGACTTGCTGATCCCCGCACAAGTTATTCCTTGGCTTCAAACCTTACATGGAACTTCCCACTATGCCACCCCCTTTTGGCCTTGCGGCTTTCCCCATATGGTATATTAATCACAATACTTTACAATAAACAATACCTTACTCTTATTATTCTGTCATTTCTATTGGACTGTTGTCTTCCCCAATTCCAAATACTGAATCTCCATTGGTTTAGTTGCAACAATACTTCTCATAAACACAACCAAAAATACCCCATCCTTCAAAGATAGATCAACAAGGTATAAGGGATCCCTTACAACATCACCCTGGAGCTAAACATAAAGCTTAGCATCTATACCTAAAAGGATTATTACTATGCAAAAAGATACATGGATATAAAGATTTAAAGGTATAAAGGATCCAGACAAAGCAAAGCAAGGGTTACTGGGCTATTCAAAGCCACCCCCAAGAGCAGCAGCAGCATCTTCAAGGTACTCCTTGATTTCTGCCCCCTGGACTTCTTCTTCACCACCTTCTGGACGTCCTACTAATAGCCCTGCTGCTTGGACCTCCACTTTTTAGGGGCATTGGGAATTTTAACCAAGCAATGATGCCAATTATGACAGAGCCCACGGATTGGGATTGCTACAACCAAATCCATAAATTAGTAGTACAAGATACAATGATACTAATTATGACGTAGCTTGCAGATATGAATTGCAGCTACCAAATAACATAAATTGGTAGTATAAATTATATGTGTATTGGATCAGCAGTAGTCTTCTGACCTGAGCCTTAAACTAGCCAATGATAAGCGCTGCTGCGGCAATTAAATGATACATGATTTGCCGCCGCAGCACTTTAAAAATACACAAGCGCCGCAGCACCGCCTAGCAACTGGATTAGGTGCCAAAGCGCCAAACTACTTTTACATCAAGTGCCGCTTTACTTTTACATTGAGCGCCAAGGCGCTAGGTTCCATTCCCCATAATCTCAAAGTCCCGTATTTATCATAGTAATAAGCGTTAATCTTGAAGTATGCCAGAGAAGTAGGAAGTGATCCTGAAGTACTAAATTATTCCATGTCAGCAAGGATCACCTGTGCTGGGTGAAGATGAAGATATCCTATTGGTTGACGTGCAATAAGCGCCAAGCCTAGATCAATAATTACCCAAATTAGGGGCAGGTTAGAATGCCCCTGAAGAGATTTCTAGAAGCCCAGGGATTAACCTGTGCAGAAGGTATAAGAAGGAAGGATCACTCACAATAAAAATAAGCTTTTAATCTTGACTTGTCTGGAACATATCTTTCATCTGGTTGACCTTTATCCCAATCTTTAAGTGCTTCTGCGCAACCAGAAGCAATTGCTGGACAGTAATCCTGGCTCTTCTGATACGGTCCTACGCATATCCTCACATATGCCTGTATTCAAGCAAATATCATATGCCCTATAATCTCAAATAATTGTGGTGTTGTAATGGAAAAAGCGGGACAGGGGGCCACCTGGTTAGCTGAATCCCAGAGCTTAGAGTCATCCCTGGCCAGCTCCCCTGAAGCTTGGCCAATAACTTATCCTGCTCAGGGTTGGCCCAAGCTCCCTCTTGAGGTGCTTATGCCCCCTCTCTAGTCTGGACACCCTCTCCATCTCCCCATTTATCCCCCGCTTTACCAGTTCCTTGACCCCCCTCTTCCCTCTTGGGGCAGTCACCTTCTTACCTCCTCATCATGGCTCAAAGTGCTCAAGGTAGCCCTTGAGGATGGCAGTGTGCTTCTTAACCTACCCACCCTCCTGGAGGGCCTCTGATCCCAGCCAGGTATGGTTTAGCCCACAAAAGCCAAGGGGGCCAGCCAGGTCCTGGTGGACTGGTGCTATTTTTCATGGTAGTTGGGGTACTTCTCCAAGAGTGCCCTCCCAAGGTGGGGGAAAGCTGTCCTGAGATGGAGGGAGCAGCCCTGGACTTCCCTTATCCTGGGTTGCCCAGAAGACTTGGGACTGGTCAGGCTTGAAGCAGGTAGCCATCCCCTTTGGCCCAAGCCAGCGCTTCAGGCTGGCTGCCCAGCAGCCTACCTGACCCATCCTTCCCAGGGGAGGAGGGGTTGGCTCTGGTGGCGTGGGTGGGAGGAGCTTGTTGGTGGGAAGGGAGCTAGAAGTATCCCCAACAATCTTGATGGCTCAGGCATGATCCTCTGTCTTGGCACCAGGCAGGCAAAGAAAACCAAGGGGATGGCCTGGGGGTTGGACTTCCCCTGCAGGACCCCCAGCTGCTGGGACAAGTGGGCAAGTTACAAGGGCGCCCTCCCACCCCCAGGAAGTAGCCATGTTGGGCTGCTCCAGGGGTGGGCAATGGTCCTATCCTCCACTTCCTGCCCATTGTCATGGAGCAGGAACCGCTCACCATCCTGGGGTTTGTTGAGCTCCTCTGTGAGGACCAGGGCTTTGATTGTGGCAGCGCTCTTGTCAAGGGGATTAGAGGCTTGGCGCCTATTGCTAATAAGCTTCACGGAATTGTGGATTAGCACCCTCTTTAAGCCAGTAGGTAAGAGATGGCTACATGCAAGCAGGGCCAGGTGAGTGGGTGAAAGATCTTTGGAGGCAGGCATTGTCTGTGCAGGGTACCGTTCTGGGCCAGGGCTATGGCAGTACCGGTCTCCCCAGGTGTACCTGCCCTTGATAGCTTGCCCCCCAGCCCCAGTGGGCAGGGTTGAGCCAAACTGGGCCAGAGCAGCCCTCACAGGTATAGTGGCGGCCAGTGAAGCTCTGGTTGGCCTTGCTGCTGGAGTAAATGTACCCATTGGCAACCATGGTCAGCTCACCCTTCACGCTCATTGTGGGAGAGTAGTTCAAAAGAGAGGAAGGAACCTCAAACCTGCCATCAACATTGAAGATATTGTGGGCCACAAAAGGGTTCCAGGGGCCAGCAGGAGCATGGCAGAAGCCAGGAAAGTAGTCAGGGCGTGGCTTGGAGTCCTCCCCAGATGAACTGGAACCGGGGGAGCTTGGTGGGTGGGAAGAAGAAGGGGGCTTGTTGTGGTGCTCCTCATGTGTGGAAGAATTATACTTGGAGGGGACTATGACAGTCTCCATGGAAGCTGTTGTGCAGGCCAGGGCTGATTTGGCCACAATAAAGACTCTATGCTGAAAGCTGACAGCGTATAGTGGTTTTGCAACTGGTAGAAGCCTAGTAGGTAACATTAGCTACTAGGGAGGGATAAGGTCTCCACCCAGTAGATAACAAAAGACTAATGGGGGTGGGGAGTGTACCAGCCTAGCAGGTAACATTGGCTTCTAGGGAGAATGGGTGATGTAGCCTAGCAGGTAACTAAGGACTGCTAGGGAAGAGAGGCACTGAGGTAGCTCCACAATCCCTTGTGCACTTTCAGGAGGTCTGTGAGTAAGCACTTTACTCAATGGTCTGGTAAGATGTCCTCTTCTGTGTTTTCTTGGGGGCTCTATGAAGGTCCTGAAGCCACCATTGGGGGCATGGATATGCCCAGAGACATTGCCAGGGTAGCTGCTTGTGGAAGCAGCTGCAGAACTTGATAATAAACAGGTCTTTGGGAAGTAAAGTTGGTTACTTTTCACCTGAAAGCTCAGATTTGACAACCTGAGTGAGAAAAGACAACTGCACAGATACAAGGATTGTCTGTGGTTGAATGGCCCAAGTAGATGTTACTTGCAGGGTCCCATTCAAGCACCAGTATCCTTGTAAAATTATTGCCTGATTCTGAGGTATTGGTAATGGGTACTGAAAATGGAACCAAGGCGGTTCATAAGTGAGGAATGTACCCTGGATGATTCATAGTGAAGACTAGTTGAAGGACTGAAAGATCATAATGAAGACTAGTTGAAGGACTGGAAGATCACAGAGAAGGACTATCTGAAGGACAGGAAGATCATGGAGCAGGACTAGTTGAAGAGCTGGGAGATCATGTAAAAAGACTAGCTGAAAGACAGAAAGTTGGTTAAGAAGGACCAGCAGAAGTAGATGAAGAAGCAGGAATGATGGGCTTGGATATCTGGAAACAGGATTAATAATAAGAAAGAAGCAGTTAAAAGAATTAAGTGAACTTCCAAAAGGATATGATAAAAAGATTAAGATAAATATCATATAAGAAATAAGTAAAAAGCAGGAAATGATTTACAGAAGATAGACTGTAAATTTATAAGGAATTGACTGAGTAAGGAGGAGCAAAAGTGGCCAGAAAAAGGATAGATAAACTTTGAAGACAAGGGCTGGAGTTTTGCCAAAATGATCAAGTGAAACAAGAAGCAAGCAACAGGCAGTTTTGAATGACTGAAATGTGGAAGAAAACATGGAGAAACTTGGGGAAACATTGAAGAAATTAGTGTTTCAAAATACCCCTAAGTAACACATAGTTGGAAGCGCTCAAGTTTGGCAAGAGAAACGTGACAGGAATCTAGCAAAACTGTTTGAAACACAGAGCAAGTGTTTACCCGGGGCAAGACAATGCCGGGTTTGAACCAGGGTCAGGAGCAAGTCATTCAGGCAAACCTTTTTGTAAAACAGTTTAATACAGGCGTTTGATTAACTGCAGGTCAAATATTGTTTGATTACTGTTTAAGGGCTTTATCTGAAGGATGTAAGCCTAAAAAACAAGGGAATATAACAGTAAAAGCTATTTTTTAATTGGCTGAAGTAAGTTAAAAGATTTAATATATTATAGAGCAGAAGAAAATGGATAATTTAAGCCAGGAAAAACTAAGATCTGAGAAGAAAAAGGGACTGAAACAAGGAGCTATAAAAGAAGGATCAGTCTGAGGCTTTTCTGGGATTGGATCAAGTGAATTACCAAGGCCACTAAGGACTGGATTGAAAACAGTGGATAAAAAAGGCCACTAAGACTACACAGAGAGCTGGAGACCAAGATAAAGGTACAGGAGCCCAAGAGAAAGTACAAGGATTCCAAGAGATTGTTAGAGGGCTCCAAGTATTGGCACATAACAATTGTTTCTCATATCACCCAGGCCATATCACAGAAGGTTTATAAGGGGATCTTCCTTCTGAAGCAAATAAAAGCCCATTTTGACCCCTGACCAAATTTCCAAGTAGTACAGATAGACCTTACAAGTGAGTTGCCCAACATCTTCTACCCTAGCCAAGGGGAGGAAGACACCTACCACCAAAGCCTTTGAAGGTTTGCCACTAGTAAAAATTACCAGGAGGAGTAGGAAAGATTAGCTAGACACTTTGAGATGGCAGATAGGGGGAGTGAGTTTATTGGGGATAAGTTTGCTAGGCTTTTAAAGGATTTGTAAAGACCCAAAGAGGGTCTAGCACCAGCTGAAGTACAAGTACATAGTGGGGATGTACAACTAGGTATAAGGAAAGTATTGGAAGATTTTTTAGTAATGCAAGACAAGTATAACTTCAATCTAGCCACATACCTCTACTAGGAAATAACAACTCCTTCCTGCCGGTCCCTGGCTATGACCCAGGACACACAATGGGGACAGGTGAACAGGAACCCCACAGGGACTTTTGGGTTGAGAACTTCTTCTTGGTAGGCTCCTCATCCAAAGCTGAGTTGTAGAAACTGTGGTTTGTAAGAGAACCATCAGATTTCTCCCCCCCAGTGTAGTGATCTGGGCTCTTAACAGGGGAGGGCTTTGGGGAAGGCTTTAGTGAGGGTTTGGGGACAGCCTTCCTGGTGGTTGCTGCCTTCTGCTTGGTGGGTTTTGTGGGCTTGAAGGGACACTTGATACCCTTCTGCTTCTTTTAAAAATATTCTTGTCCTAAAATAATAAGTAACAAGTTTTAAAACAAAGGTTTGTATTTAAAGACATAACAAAATAACTATAAAAGTTATCATGTCTAAACTTTATAATTATATGGCTTTAATTGAAATTTAAAATATACAAAAGATTGTAAAAGTTTTTATTTATTAGTGGTTTAAATAACAAAGGTAAAAGTTAAAAGTAATATGCAAGTATTAACTTAAATATAAATTTTATTTTAAAAATAAAAATATGAAAAAAGTTTAAAAATACAGCATATCAAAATATAGATGTTTTTATTATTAAAAACATAAAGTTTTACATATTCAAAGTGAAAAGTGTTGGCATTATGAATAACAATTAGTAGAGAAATGCTTAATTCCTGCTGTCTATTAGAAAAAATGTCAACATTATCAGAGATTCATTGGCACTGTTGACATTTTTTTCCAAAAATTCACTATGTTTTTTCATAGCATGCTTAATTAAATTTAAGCAAACCTGTGAGAGAGGGGGGCTAAACTAACTAAGTTTGGCTCCCATCCTGGCAAAGCAAACCACCAGGATGCCGCCCAATGGAGAACTGGGACAGCCGCTCAAAGGGGGGGACCACAGGGAGGACACAGAGGACAGCTGAGGCAAGTATGCATTCAGGGCCATCAGCGTCAAACCAGCAAGCAACCAAGGCGTACAGGTGAGGGTGGGAGGGGACATTGCAGGCGTGTGGAAGGACGCCAAGCTACTCTCCTCCAAATAGGGAAGGGGGACGTTGGCGCCTCCTCACCCACAGGAGTAAAAGAGGCATAATCAGCATCCCCCAAATCTAGGTCATCACATGTCAAGCTCTTCACCACAGCCTCTCTGGAATAAAGAAGACCGCCAGGGAGACTCAAGAGACTAGACGGGTCTTCACTCATGAGACATGCAGAAGAGGAGATCTTCAACCACAGGTCTGGTGAGGTTGACCACAGGAGGAGCAATAAGGGGGCCACAGAAAATACAACAAATTTAATGGCAGGGAGTATCATGGATGTGTTCTCCTTAAAATTTGGGAGAGAATGATTTAGTTTTCAAGATAAAAAGCAACAAATTTAAAGTTGGTAGGGTAGCCACAAGCAGAAGGACAGAAGGAGCAACAGAACGGGTCTGGAAGACTTGGGCGCAATTGTGGATGTCTTGGGAGGGTGCAAGATCAAGAAAGCGGGTTCAAATGAAAAAAATCAATAGAAAACTAAAATTAATAGTAAGTATTATATTGATTTTTAAATGGATTTTAGATTCTAACGCCTTTTTTGTAAACAAAAGCAAAACCAAAAAGGAACTATACGCCTGAGCTTCTGCTAGGGGTGTCAGGGGAGAAGACAGGTTCAAACCAGGCTGTTGCAAGGTAAGCTTTTCAAGCACTACTAACACTTTTAACTTTTAAACTAGGGAAACTCCAAACCAAGGTTCCACTGAAAGAAAAATTTAAAATTTTAATTGCAAACAACCAAATTTAATCTAATGGGAAAATAGACAAGCAGGGGACTGAAAGTCCCCTTGCTGCATTAAAAGGAATGGATTGCAAGGAAATTAATCACATGACAGTTGGCTCAGGATCCAATTGGCTAGCAGAAAAACTAAGCTGGATAAACCCAGAGAGACTGGAGAGTTTCACTCTAATTTCCGTGGTCTGATCTGATTGTCTAGAAGGGGTACCCGGCATTTGGAGTTCAAATGAGTTGTCAAGCGTCAATGTAGCAACCTTTGATTGGCTAGCTCTGATAGTTTTTAAAAGTGGACAACACCAGGCTAATAAGTAGTCTAAATTGACCAACATTTCTTCCCAGGAGGGGGCAACCAAGGGCAAGGAATCTGCGGGGTAGGCTAGCACAAACCTCACATCAACTGTGTGTGCTAAATCCTCTAAATAATGAAGAGTTTGGCTGAAATTTTTGGGCTTTTCTTGGTGCGACAGGGGAAGATTGTGCAATCCAATGCCAGAGGTGACAGTGAATTTACAAAACCAGCAAATATTAACTGTGTTCAGTCTGTTTTTGCTCACATAATAAAAATAAAAAAACATATGAAAATAAGTCAAAAAATACTCAAAGTTAAGTATTTCTTTATTAAATTTTATATTTTGGGATTGGAAATATGATATATTACTATTGTGTATGTTGGAAGTTGTTAAGAAAGTTGTCTTGGGTAATGAAAAAGATAAATTGTAACTTTTCCACTTACAATATCCTCAATAGGAGGTGACATTCTGATTTAGGCTTAATTTCACCACTCCAATTTTCTTAAATACACCTCTGTAGATGATCACAAGAAAATAGACAAAATTTCTGATTGTTGAAACTATTATTAATAATAAGATCTATATTGAATTACATAGTAAATCCCACTTAAATTATAGGATTGCTGTTGGCCATCAATCCATTTATTATATTAAAGACGGAATAAGTGCCACAAATGGATTTATAAGATGATCATTTCAAAAATCTGCTATATGTTTTATACTCATTTCAATATATTAATTTAATAAAAACTATTTTTAAGTGCATATTTTTTTACTGTAGATGTTTCAGTTTTGCTATTAAAAATAAGTTAGGCTTAAAAAATGTCAACATTGACACTTTTACATTGTGAAAAAAAATTAATAAATAAATTTTTACTAGTAAATGTAAAGAGAAAATTGGGTTGAAACAAGTTTTTGAATAAGCTTAATATTAAATTGTGTCAAAATGATCACAAATTTGTCATGTTTTCTGGGTTTGCACCCCTGAATACTTTAAATAACGGGAATTAAGCTAGCACAACCAGCAAAAAAACATAGCAGGTTTAAGATTTTGAGTCAACAGTGGCTATTTCAACAAAGTGTTGACATGGTCACTGTCAACATGGGTGCTGTTGTCATCTCTACTCAGCATCTATTGCTTAATTTGTGGTCAGGGAAAGCCCAGAAGATCTTCCAAAGGGGGTTTTTTTCTTCCTAATTCCATCTTTGTGAACCTGGCAATATAAGGCTACCAAAAAACATATGCCCAACTAGTATTAGAATGTCAGCTTAACAGATCCCAGGGAATCCACTCATATCATCACCCCCAAGACCTGGGATACCAGCCATGCACTGGTTTAGGGATCCTCTACCAAGAGATCCTACCTGAACCAATTCAGAACATCTGACAACTCTAAGTAAAACATGGGCTTTTCAGGGCCTTACCTGTGACCAAGAAAAGGTTTCCAGGATAGGTCACCAGTAAAGGATTCTACCCATCCAGCCAAGCTTTATTGCTTAACTTCCCAACCAGCCTGGCCCTGAGCATTTTATACCCAAGGCTCAAGGTTCCAGCTTCCAGCCAGTCCAATGATCTTATAGAGCATCTTCCCAAGGGTTGGAAGGTGAGGGATTAAGATCCAGCCTCAATATGAACACACCAGTACAAGATTGATCCTACCAGTAGAAAATGTGTGGGTCACTATGAGGGTCCACATACCAAATTGTCTGGCAGGCAAGAGATAGGTTCATCTAGATATATACTGGTCACCCAAGAGAAATAAAGGTTTGTTGGTTCATTGATTTACCTAGCCTTGAGTATCTATAAGATAGCCCCTCATTAGTGTTTGGGAAGGGTAGAGGAGTTATGTACCCTGGGATGGCTATACCAAGTGTAAAATAATCCTTGGACTAGACAGGGTGATAATACAGCTTGGGTTATTCACTGGGATGGAGGTACATAGGTAGCATTGAGATCCTGATACCAAACAGGGTGACAATGCAGGAAGATTGCTTCACCTGGTAAGAAGGTATAGATTCTCTGTCCTTGACTTATCTGTAGATTTAAGGAAGGCTTACTGCTGCTGGGCAGGCATGGATCACCCAAATAATTTTTGGGGTGGTTGTCCAGAGATAAAGCTGCAGAACTTGATGGCTTTGAGATACCTGGGAAGTGAAGCTGGTTGATTTACACTTAAACGCTCAAGATAACCACTTGGAGGAGTAAAAAAGTTGTTGTGTGTTGCAACATCTTTGATTACTCCCTCTTGGGAAAGTAATTCACCAAGCAACTCCCCAAATGATTTTCCAACTAATCATTAAGTTGGTGGTACTCTTATCATTTGCCCATCTATTACAGGGATAAATCTTTTGAGTCCTAAGCAGAACACTACTTGACAAGCCTCATGACTGCCATGACATACATAGACAACATATGGCTTCTCATGATACTATATAATAATCTAAACTCCTACCTAATATAGTATCATTCTCTTCTCAATTTCCCCATTTATCTTGTTTATTATACTTCTCAGACGTATATACTCAACAGGGGTAGCACAGGTAGGCTATCCACACTTATGCAACTTAACAAAAAATTCCTCTAAAGAAAAGAACCCAGCATATGATACTCCCCACTGGCTGGAGACAATACAAAGAAGGTCATGATGTCTCTACAGGGTTCACTGTCTTCAACAATATCCTTGCACCAAACAAACAGTATAACTTTCTTAATACACAAGGAGTCCTGAACCTGCCTCCAATTCCCAAAGCAACCAATATACCCAACATTGTATTTCAATGCCTATACTTAGTGGAAATTGGAACCTTCTCAGGACTACACGTAAAAATGCCAGCCTCTGGATTCAAAGCACACAAAACAAGTTCACACAGGGTGGCTATCCCTGAAAACTCTGGGCAACTGAAATTACCTTATGTGTTACTGGGGCTGCCTCACGCTTTGTAAGAGAGTGGTTTAATCAACACCCCAACCACAATAAAGACTGGGAAATGTTCAAGAACACCTTCCTGGAAAAATTTGCTATAAAAGATTCTGACGTTGTGATGATGAAAGAAATCAGAACCTTCAAGATGACAGAAACTATTGAGGAGTATATTGCAGCCTATGAAGACATACATAGTTGAGCTCCCATCAACATCAACTTTGATGAGACTGGACCATAACTGGACTTCTACAATATCCTCCCCATACATCACACATCAGGCATTAATTTGATATGACATGCTGCAAGAACTTTCAGGATGTGTTCCTAGAAGGAAAACAAGCTGCACAGAAATCTGACATCCTGCACGTAACCAACAAGCAAAAAAAGAGCCCCACAGCAAATAAGGACCATCAAACTAACAACCAGAACAACTGAGCCAACAACTCTTATCATTGAGGCAAAAACTTCACAGCTCAGGTTAACCAGATAAGTACTGATATCACAACCAAAGAGGGAACAGCTCAGGGGAGTGATTAGGCAAGCCACCCTCCCCCACCTTGCAAGACTTGTACAGGGACCAAGATGTGGACTCAATTATCATGATCCAAGTACCATCATACAATTCTATACTGTTTGCTGCCCAAACAAGAGATAAACTCCTCATTTATCATTTCTGTTTTTGCAGGTATCAGGGCACTACACTATTCAATACTGGGTCAGACCAATCTCTAATCAATAATAAATTTTCTGACCTCATGAAACTACCTACCACCTAAAGCAGTATCAGGAGAGTCATCATGGCAGATAACAGAAGCACACCAGTCACTCAAGAGGCAAAAACTTTCTGCTCCCAAGTCAAAGATGTGCAAACCATGCTCAGTGATCTAATCATACCAATCCCCAAGTATAGTGTAGTACTTGATCTGAACTGGATGAGAAATACCAAAACTCACATTGACTGGGATAGCACTACCCTAACCATGCAGCAAGAAGAGGTTCACCATCACATGTATTCAACCCACCTTGACACCCTCATGAGGGACCACATATTTGTAAAGATCATGGAAACAGAGAAATAAACTGACATCAGCAAAATTGATTGGAACACATGCACATATGAGATTATCCACTTTAAAAATTCAGAGACCTCATGCAAACAAGACTCAATCTGACATCAGCTAGTTCAAGAATTCTCTATTGTGTTCCAAGAAAAGCTACTAGGACTACCTATCAACCAGGACATCCAGCATAAAATCAACTTCAAGGGAAACATGCCAAAAGCACAAATTTTTACCGCCTAACACCACAAGAAGATACCATGCCAAATGCCTACCTTAAAAAAGCCTTGAAAAAGAACTCATACAACAATCAAAGTTGCTTTTTGGTGCTGCTGTCTTCTTTGTAGCAAAGAAAGATGGAGGACTCCACATGATCACATACTACAGGGCGCTCAACAAGGTCACAATTAAGAACAGGTATTTCCTGCCCCTGATTGATAACCCTTTTGATTTCCTGGGGGTCCTAATTCTCCACAAAAATTGACTTAACAGTGGGGTATTATCAAATCCGTGTTAAGCCAGAGGACGTACCTAAAACAGCCTTCAGAGCTAAGTATGTCTTGCTTAAATGTGTAAGGTCTCATGGTCTGGGGAAGATGATTATAAACTAAAGCCTTTAATACAGTGATGTTTATATTAGTCAAATACAAAAAAAGTGGGCAAGGTCTGCAATAGCAACTGAACTAAGGCTCCTAAGAGCTTATACAAGGTAAAATAAGGACTAAGACAATTTATTAACCCTAATAAGATAAAATAGAGACCAGTCTTAATGACAGATGATTTAGTTAAAAAGTCAATCTCTAAGTCTTGGAAATGGTCTGCACTAGAAGGAGGATGAAAGCTATCAACAATTAAATTGTGGATGCTACTATAAAACTACCTAACTAGTGAAGAATAAAGTCAAAATGAATCATGGGACCAAGATTTAAACTAAGACTAAAAATTTGAAGAAGAACACAAGCCACAAAACCTAACAAGAACCTTTTTGGGATGCAAGTCAAACAATATCAACTTATTGTTGAGACTGGAAAAAACAAGCCTTTTATTGTGATTTGTTTGTGAAATGCAAGAATTGAGGTGAAAATTTCAACCATATTTGGTTAGGAAACCTTTCTGAAAAATAGAGGTTGGGAAAATCAGATATTGTCAGCTTAACTTAGATAAGTTAAACTAAGTAAAGGAGAGCAGGAAGAAGAAGAAGGAAAGGTTATGGCATTGCTTGATAACTCAAGAATGAACAAGAGGCAAGCAAAAGAGCGGAAAAACAGGCTCTGAAACTGCTGGCGTAAGCTAAAGCAAAAGAAAAAGGTAAGTAGGTTTGGAACTAGATAAAATTAAACTAGTATTAGGCTCCAAGTTTGAGAATTGTCCAGTGATAAAGGTAAGCTTTGAAACTTAAACTAGCGGTTAAAATAGATAGGATTTGGCCAGTCAAGTAAGGAAAAAGGAGGAAAGGTTTTGGAGAGAGAATTAAGTGAACATAACCAAGATAGAGGACTCAAAAATAATGTTGGTGTCCAAGAAAAGAATACTAGCAGCTAAAGTAAAAAAGTAGAATCCTGAAAAAATGTGTTGTCCTCAATTTTGGAATGACAAACACTCCAAGCACCTTTTTAACCTTTATGAATGAAGTATTTAAGGAACACATTGGAAAAGAGCTATTGTCTACCTTGACAACATAATCATATACAGCTCAACTATAGAGCAGCACTGGAATGGCAACCTCCTGGTCTTCCACACCCTTCAAGATAACCAACTCATAGACAAGCCCTACAAATGCCACTTATTCTCAACAGAACTCACATTTTTAGGACACACTATTAGCAAGGACATAGTTAAGCCAGACCCAGAAAAGATACAATCCATAATCAATATGCCAGCACCACAAAATAAGAGTTAGCTTTGTACGTTCCTAGGAATGGTAGCCTATTTCAGGAGATTCCTCCCTGACTGGGGCGCCTTGACTGCCCCTTAATCTGCAATTACTGGTAAGACAACAAAATTTGTATGGACACCATTGAGAGATCAACACTTTTGACAATTAAAAGAAATAATGATCACTGCTTCTAAATTACAATATTCAAATTGTGAAGGAGTGTACAAATTAGAAACTGACGCCTCAGATTACGTAATAGAAGGAGTACTCCAAATTCAAACTACAGAAAATGACTTCCTCCCTGTAGCATATTAATCAAGAAATCTGTCTTACAGTGAGCAAAGATACCCAATGCATGACAAGGAACTGATAGCCATTTTCCACTGTTTAATGAAGTGGCAATTCTATCTGAAAGGTGTACAAATATTCAGAGTGATAACTGACTGCAAGTTATTGGAATTCTTTAAGACTAAACAACACCTATCTAGACAAAAAGCTGAATGTATGAGCCTCATACATAGGTACCTCATGATAATTGAATACAAACAAAGCAAAGAAATGCTTACTGCAGATACCCTGTCAATGCTATACTGTAAGCACCTCCTTTGCACTGATGGAGACCATGATTGGCCCAGTTTAATAATGGGGAATCTCTAGGAAGGGTTCCCACCTGGCACACCAATGAACATCCAAGAGATGGTCCTTAAGAACAAACATCTGTGCAAAAACGTATATGGCACGCTGCACTGAATACTTCCAAGTGATAATACCATACCCTACGTACTGTTAACACAAAATATTGACACCATCCTCCAATGCCACAAAGACCTGGGAAACACCTGTATCCAAAACTTACATGAGTATCTCAAAACACACTACTGGTGGCCCAAAACACGGGACAATATCAAAGAAGTGCTAGAACAATGTGAGGTCTGTGAAAAGTACGCCCAATCCAAGGCACCACCTAAATCAGTACTACCAGTGTTCATCACACAACCCTTCAAGGTGTGATAACTGGATATTGTGAGACCAGTGCCCGGCAACAACAAAGGCAAAAAGTAAATTATCACAGCTATCAACTATGCAACTAGCTGTCATGTAGCACAAGCTACAAAAGAGCATAAAGGAAACAATGTAAGGCAATTTATTGGAAAAGAAATCATAGCTAAATTTGTGAAACCTGAAATTCTAATCACAGACAGAGGAATCAAACTAAAATTTATTGATACCAATATATACCTTGCCAAAAATGGAATAAAACACATCACAGCAAACCCATATCATCCTCAAGCAAATGGATGAGTAGAACAACTAAACGCCGCACTTATAGAAGCCCTCAGTAAGTTATCTGCCAACAATCCAAAGGCCTGGGTTGACATGCTTCCAACTGCGCTCATGGTCTGTAGAACAAGAGTTAACCGCAATACAGGTAAAAGCCCTTATGAACTTGTCTATGGACAAAAGCTTGCTCTCATTAGTACAGCCACAGGACCACAATTACCTCTGCCCAAACAGGTGCCAGACAACAACAATCCTAATGTACAACACGCCAGAAACAACCATGAGGAGATGGAACACCAAAGGGTCAAAAGGGAAACAATCCCATTACAACAAGAGAGATTCCAAGTCAGGGACAAAATCTGGGTTGTCAATCATGATCAACACAAACTGGACCCAGGATTGTATGGACCAGGCATTGTCATTGAAGTAAAGCCCAACAACACCTATCTCATCAAAGGTATTGGTGCTCAAACAGAACTAAAGCACATGCACCATGATTGCCTCCACCTATGTAAATCAAGAACGGCCCAACATAACTCCTGGCTCCCTGTACCCAATACCAAACTGGATCAATACCAAGCCCATATCCCTGACACTATTAAGAAAATTCCCAAGGCTCTGCCTTCCAGTACCCCAGGGGCAGATGTCTCAACATCTTCAATTACCCTCTCTCAGGGAATTAATTCCCAAAGTGGCTCACCAAATGATTTTCCAACTAATCATTAAGTTGGTGGCACTCTTATCATTTGCCCATCTATGACAGGGATCAAACATTTTGAGTCCTAAGCAGATACTACTTGACAAGCCTCATGACTGCCATGATGTACATGGACAGTACATGGCTTCTCATCATACTATATAATACTGTAAACTCCTACCCAATAAAGTATCATTCTCTTCTAAATTTTCCCCTTTATGTTGTTTGCTATAATTTCTAGAAGTATATACTTGAAAGGGGCTTAAATGATTTTTACTGTGTCAAGAAAAAAGGCTAAGGTTAACCAAAAAAAATCCCCAAATTGAGTTTTAAAAACAATGCATTGGCAATTTTTTTGGGTATAAAAGCACCACTTTGCTGCCTAATCAATTTTTAAAGCACCAAGGCGCTGCCCAGTGCATATTTCAGGCGCTGCATTGGCACCCAGTATTTGTTTCAAACCATTTTGTTGATTATTAATTGGAAAAAATCAATTAGTACAAAAATAGCTAAATGTAGAAAATGATGTATAGGTATTCAGGATTGATAAACTATTTCTGTGACAGAAATAGCCAATAGTAAGAAGCTGTCTCCAAGTGGTGGGGAATCACCACCCAAATCCACATGAATTTAATGATTAACCACCAATGCAGCTTCAAATACCGTTTTTTGAAATTTCCAAGTGAGATACTAGGGTTAAAAAGAATGATTAGCCCCAACCAAAAGAGCCTAAGATAAATAGCCTGTAAGAGAATTGGTGTGTTTCAACATAAAATTCAGGACATTGGGATAGAACCAAAGTTTCAGTTTTGAATGTAGGAGGAACAACTCCAAGATTGGCAGACATTGGATTAACATTGAGCGGAGGCAAAAACAAAGTACTGACATCAGGGCCCCATCTTCCTGTAATAATCCAGCTGATAATTAGATTGTAGGGAATGTAGCGCAGAGGGCCAACTACAGAATTCATTTGAAATAAACGTTAGACAAAGGGATATTTGATTTTATTGAGTAAATTTTGGGAGGAATCAACTCTTAAGAGTTGAAACAGTGAAAATTATTCAATATATATCAAAATTTGACTAAGCAATAGCACCTGGATCCTGGGCTGCTATTCCTTCCACATTGTCAAGTGAGTATCTAGTCCATTTTGCAAAGAACCATTGAGTGAACAACTTCTGATGACCATGCTGATAAATAAGATCATATCAGGTGACCCTCAAATACTTCAATTTATCAACGTCAGCTTACAGGGGGGATCAGATTCAACTGGCAAATTGGAGCAGCTGTAACCCATTTTCAATCAACCATTTGATTCAAGTCTGTTAAATTGGTCAATTTTGTTAAAGGGTTTCTGGACTTTTGAGCCTTCCTACTTGACCAAATAATTTCCGGCATTATGGAATTTACTGTGACAATTTCCCAGTTGGAACAAAAGAAGCTTGTATCAGGAATAATGGTATTCTATATAGTTTTGATGCCAGAGGTCTGGAATGCTTTAAGTCATGGAATTACATGTCCACAGAAGGGATCAAGTGATTCTGGAATATACCAGAGCACATCCTTATATGTTGATAACATTAAGTTCTTTTTGATAAAGGTCTTGATTTAATGACACTGCTGTTGGCAACTACGTCTCAGACAAGTCTAATGGTAAACCTATTGGCTCATTAGGAGACTTGAGCCTATCTTTTTATATAGAAAGCAGCCAAAACTATCCATAGCAACCCCAAAATTTTGATGATATTCTTCCTTACAAATCTTAATCTCAAAATTAGCCAACCAACTGGAAGCCCAACAAAGACAACTATTCCCAAATCTACAGTGGAGAATAACTCAATCCCCTTAGGTATTCCTTCTGTTTATGAAAGCCTGCTAAGGCTATAATTACCTAGCGCTTTCTAGTAATAAACTTGTTGTTTCTTTCTCTATGCATATTTCAATTGAGTGTGATCCTCATAAACTGTAAGGAACTTATTCTCAGATTTTAAGTTTTTATACTGCTGTTTAAACCAGCTAGTAGATTCTGCTCCTAGGTCTCAGTCATTGTTTTAATTATTAAACAATAGTAGCTGTTATTTATTCAGAGTGCTAACATCTTATTTTCTTTGAAGAGCTGGCACAATCTTTATTTGCAGTCAACTTTATCTTGTGGAAACTTCCAAGGTTCTGACAGCTGCTATGCCATAGATTGTGTGATAGGAATCCAGGCATTATTCCAGAACCAGAGTGGTCCTCATCCAACTATACCCAGATTAGTATATAACAGAAACATGCTTATAATAAAAAAGTATGCTTATACCTTTGCAAGAAATGTTGCTTTCCCCACAACCACTTTAAATCTATGATTTGGCTTTTAACTGGAAGAAGACTATAATGGGTTAAGAGAGATGATATTCAGCTAAGACCAAGGGAAGTGAAAAGTGTAGAAGTGATGATTAGAGTGCAGGAAGTTGAACACCAGTTTCTCACTAGGGATCCAAGATGACCAAAGTTCAAATACAGGATCCCCATTTATATCAAAAAAGAGTCAGGCCAGAATAAAAAATTACAAACATGGATTTCCTGAATCCTCCACACTGGATTGAAGGATTTGGTGATACATGTCATCATACTCACACTCAGGGATCACAGTGATTAGCTGGTACACTTGGGACTCACAAAGGGGCAGCTGTGTCATGTCCTTCCCCAAAGGGCAGGCTCTTTAGTATATTTATTTGCTTTTTGCTCAAACTAGTCTTTCTCTATTTTAAAATATTGAAATTTTAAGTCAAGTGTTAATAATTAAGTACTCTAATGTAGTTACCTTATTTTTCACATTGATTTGTGTTCAAATTATCATCATCTCTCCTTTCTTTAGCTATTCAAATAGCTTAATATTTCTACTTTAAATTTAGAGATTTTTTTAATTTTTGCTTACCCTTTGAAACTCTTGTTTACATTGTTGCTGCTCTTCTCCAGTTTCACATTGCTGATCTGCAACTTCAACTGGGTTTCTGGTTCTCTTCTCCTTCAGGTTCCCTCCTGGTTTTTCTCCAGTTGCCCCTTCTCTTGGCTGTGTTTCTCCTTGTGCCATTATTCCCAACTGTATGGGAAAATAATTATAAATAAATAGCTTTTAATAGTAGGCTTTAAGCCAAAATTCTAAGTGATTTCTTCCCTTCAATCTTTATCAATTTTTAAACTTCAGATATTAAATTTTAGAAATTTCAATTTTTAGCAATTTGTTCAAAGTTTTCTTCTTTTCTTTTTCTTAGTTAAATAAATGGAATTTATAAAACAACATGTCTTAGGTTTGTTATATCCATTATTTTCCCTTAAGAAATCTTTTAATAGTTACATGTACCAGTTTGCTGATGGAGAGTATCCCAATATTGACGTTCCCTTAGTTGCTAATTGTTCACTATTAAATACCTTGTTTATCTTCTCTGTTTAGGATTGTTAAATTCTATCACTCCTTTTGTAACCCTATACAAGTTTTTAGCAGGATTCTGTACAGTAGTTTTAAAAGCTATGTTGACAAGCAAAAACAATCCAGATTTAAACAAATGAACTCAGATTTAAACAAAATTAAAAATAAATGAATTTACATTGATTTACAAAGGATTTGGGTTCATTTTAATACACTTAAATCTGAATTCATTTTGTTTAAATCTGAGTTCATTTTGTTTGTTGCCATAGATTTTAAAACTGCTGTAAAATCATATTGCAGACTGTAGCTACCTTTTTATACCTTCTGAATCTTAACCCTAATGCTTTACACACTTTAGTCTATAACCTTGCACCATTATGGGCAAGACCTTAAAAGTTGTGCATCAATTGATTATTGATTACTGCTATAGGCATTGAGGGCCATCTTGGTAAACATGCCAGCAACTGTGCAGCACAGGAAAAGCCCCATGGGGTTGTGGGCTTCAAGAAGCACCTGGTTGAACGTCTTAGGGTTGCCCTCTGGGATTTTATCCCCATTTCTGTAAAATAACACATCTCTTAGGTGTAAATTGGCATGTCCAGAAGGGAAAATTGAGAGGCTTTGTGGCTGCCTGCTTGAATCCTCTTGGAAATCACTTCAGTGCACCCCATTTGGTGGCTTGGGAAAATCCTAAATTTGAACTTGCTTGAGCTCCATATGGCAAGTGGGTTGAAAAGGGATTTGGCGTATCAGTACCCATTGGTGTAACTGGATGTGGTTTGATAAAATATAGTCCCTTTTGGGAAAGATGTCATGAATGACCAATAAAATTTTCCCTGATTTTGCCTCACTTTATACCAGGTGTGCTCTATTTTCCAGATGTTCTTCAATCCTGAAGAGACAGTACTATCTTGTAGTGATATATAGAAACAGTACTGTCTATAATATTGGATACACATCAGTCATAATGGCACTAGTTTTGGGGCCACACAGAAAATTGTTGGATCAATCTCCATCTATTGCCCCTGCAAGTTGTCAGAGCCAGAGCTCCAAGAGCAAGCCAATGTTTCCAGAGTTGGGAAGTGGGTCTGGCAGAAAGTATGCCATAGCACTAAGCTTTAGTCTGACCTCAGCCATTTAGAGGTACAGGCTTTTCTAAAGAGGGCCAAGCCTGATAGGATAGGCATCTTTGAGTTGTAAATCAGGTAGTTTCTTCTATATATTAGAGATCCCCAAGTTGCTCCTCTTTATTAGAGCTCAAGGTCCCTGTATAGGTGTTGTCCTGGAGAAATTTTATGGTGCATGGTTGTTTATAAAGAGGTAACGCCCCTCATGTTGAGATCTATCATCTTCTCAAGAATTTTATTGGCCAGAAGCTGTTTCCTGGGTTGTCAGGATACCAAGCGTACCGTGGGGCTCCAGTAGGTGAGGGAGGAGTTGAAGTAGGTACTGGCATGGCCCACCAGATGACGGGACCTAACTTTACCAGGTAGGAAAGGGACTTCCCAGCCACAACCCAAGGACCAGCTGCTAGCAAGGCAGAGTCAATCAATCCTATGAGCGCCAGGTAAAGCACCCTCAGGAATTGACTTTTCTGGCCAGTGGCGTCAGAGGTGGGTGGGGTTGAGATGATTGGTTTGGGTGTCAGGGGTGACTCCATGGGGACCAGGTAGGCAGCAGGATTGTTGTACTTCATGTTGAAGATCAAAGGGTAGATGATGATTGCTTTGCTGTCACAGACAACTTGATAGGGTTCCTTGGGTGCATTTGGGCGGGTGTACCACTGCAAGTCTTCCAATGTCCAGGGTTTGTGGTCAGGATTTGGGGGTACTCAGTGAAATGCACAGGGCCAAATGGAGCGTTGGTTGGACAGTAGTAGTCAAAGGCTTTGTTTTTGTCAACTGGAGTCTGGCTATCTATCCCAGTGGATGGGTACTGATGCTTGGGTGTATGCAGATGGAAGAGTATCAAAAATAAGTATGGAAGCAGATTGGTGAACCAAAGGTTCATAACAACTTTTATTTGGTAAGGATGACAATACAGAACTTTTTCAGGTGCTTCTGGTTTATATACTTACTCATATGCAAGTGCCTCTGGGAATTCTTCTGGTGCTATCTGTGTGGCAAGGCTTGACATCTCAGGTTTTGCTGTTTGTTTGGCTGCTTCATGGCCATTTTTGGGGTTTTCAGGAACAGTTGTTTGGCTTTTTGGTGGTCAATCTTGGATTGGCTGGACATTGATTTTGGCAGGTTTGGCTTCTGGGGTTTTGGGGTTTTTTCCAATTAGATCACTTTTTTTGGGCTGGCTTGACAGGCTTTCCTGAGGCCAAGGAACTTGATTAAAAATGGGTCCCCTATGGGGACCCCAAATTGCTTAATGAAGGGTGGGCTTGAACTGGGTTTACTGGGCAGCTAAAAATAGCCTACCCAGGCCCAGCCAAACCCACCAAGGCTTGGGCGTAGCTTTTGGGGCCCATAATGGGCCCCACAGCTACTACCAGGGTAGGAATGGTTCCTGCACCTGGATTTGCTTCAAAAATCCAGGCGCAGGAAAATCTCCCCTGTCCACTAGCCCTGCCTGGTGGCTAGGAGCAGGTTTGATTCCCGCCCGGGGCATCAAAATTGTTAATTTTGTAACATGGGGCTGAGCAGCTATAATGGATCTCACATCAGATTTGGCTGTATCTAAATGTCCAGGATCATAATAGGATTGGTGAATTGAGCTGGAGAGGGCACAGTTTCTTGGGCTTCTTATTGTAGTGTAGGATGAGATTAGATATGATATTGTGTTACAACATTGAGGTTGTCAAAGATTGAGCCCACAGCTGAGCCTGGAAAAACATACATCTGGTCCTAATTGTGACTTAAGTTGAGCTGCTGGGTGTACATGGGGCCTAAAGTAGCTGCATTCCTGTGATCAGGAACCTGGGATTAAAGATGCCCCTGGTACTGCTCCTCCCTAATAGAAAGGTTATATTCACTATTGAATTTTTTAAATAAAGGGTGATAAAATTCTAATGAAAGTATAAAACTGAACTATTTATGGGGGATTGTTTTTGTTGAAACCTGTGCTCCTATCTGAGATGCTTGCCCAAACCTAAGCGGCCAAATTTAGAAGCATAAAGATTGAAAATGATGCCACATGTTCCAGAATAGATTTTGGTTGATTCAGTATTGGAAGACCTCCTATCTAATTTGGGGCATGGAAGAAATCAAAATTATTGAGGATTGTGTTGTTCTATGTTTGAAAATATCAATTTTTGGATGTACCTGATTCTTTTCTTTGATTGTGGCATGTTTGGTGACTGACTAGTAAATCAGATGGCTTACATTTCATTATAATGTGACACCTTCAATTTTGGTTTCAATATTGCTATCTTTTTCTGGCTATCCATTTTTAGGGATTAGTTGTAATTTTTATTTGATGTGTTGTTGCAACTGAACCAATGAGGATTAGTATTTGATTTGGGGAAAACAACAGTTCAATAGAAAGGACAAGAATAAATAGAATAAGATGTTGTTTATTATAGAATACTATGATTAATATACTATATGGGGAAAACCACTGGGCCATAAGGGGGTGGTGTGTTCCAAGTAAGGTTTGAAGCTGAGGAATAACTTATGCAGGGATCAGCAGGTTGAATTGTTAGCACTCCTAATTAGGAGCAAGTGCCCACAGTTTAACGTTGCCATCAGTTTGGTTCATGTTGTTAGACACATCAAGGGACAACTCATCAAGCACCCCCTGTGTATTGTAAGATATGTTGGCAGGCAAGTCTGGAAACTTGGTTGCAACACCCCCTTGCCTCCTGCTTGTTGTCAGACACCAAAATCAGAGTTTTCAGGAGATCTGGGAAGGTCTGCAAAAACAACCTTTGTGTGGGGATGGCACAACAGGGGCACAAGCAATTGTGGTGAAGCTTCTTGGTGTTTCCTTGGGCATCTTCAAGTTGGTAGGTGTGGTTGTTATAGAGTGTGGCTATCTTAAAAGGTCCCAAGTGTTTGGGTTCTATTTTGGCCAAATTGGGGTTGAGGGCATAGATGGGGTCACCTACAGCGTATCTTGCTTTGAGGTGCTTTTCCCCTTGATTCTTTCCTGTTTGATGTTGCGGGCTTTGGCCCAGGGAGAGAGTAGTTATGAGGGGCAGTTTTGCGGGAAAAGTGGACCGTAATTTACCTTGTTCTACCCCCGCCAGGCTATCAGGCGTCCCAAAGGCCAGGTTGCTGGGGCTGAACCTGGTGCCCCTGTTGATCCTTGCTTGTAAGACAAGTAGGGCGGTGGGCAAATGTTCAGTCCACACGGTATTAGGGTGTTCTGGTGAGAGCTTGACAATTGATTGAACCAGCAAACCATTCAATTGCTCTATGCATCCATTGGCTTGTGGATGATATGGAGTTGTGACTATTCTTGAAGGACATTCTTGGCGCAGTACGCCTTCATGAAATGCCCAACAAGCTCAGGGCCACCATCTGTGATGAGGCGTTTGGATTGCCCAAAGCAGGCCACAATATCTTTGCCAATGAAGCAGATGATGGTGGTGGCGGTATGATTAGTGGTTGCCCATGCTACTGGCCAACAGATGAAGTAGTCAATGTCTGTGATAATTTCCTTCTTCCCAAGTCTGTCTTTGGGGATCAGTCTAACAATGTCAAGGGCCCACTGTTTGAAGGGTTCCATGGCCTTAATGGGCAAGACAGACTTGGGGGTGCAGTTTAGACGTGTTCTTTTCACACAACACACATGTTTTGAGGAGATCCAAAATGTCTTGACGTTTACGCGGCCACCAAATCTTATGTTTCATGATTTTGAAGAGGTTAAATCCTCTTATATGAACCAAGGTGGGGTGGTAGTGTAATATGGTGTTGCTTTATGTGTGGTGGGAATGCAGGGCGTCTTTTCACCTGTCTCTGCCCAGAAGCAGACATTTCTAGCATTGGTAGTGAACTGACTTTCATTGTACTTTAGCTTAGAGATGGTTACCAAGTTAAGGCCTTTGTAGCAGGTTGCTTCAGGGCAGAGGTACAGCATTGGCCAGTCTGGATCTAAGCCATTGTCACTGGTAATAGACGCTACATATAGCCTTGAGAGGGCGTCTGCCATGAAAAGCTCCTTCCCAGGCTTGTACTTGATGCACATCTGGTAGGGGATAGACTCTTGACCCAGCCTGCTTGGCAGTGTGTCAAGTTGAACTGCATGTTAAAGCCTGGAGCAACTTGTGATCCGTCAGGACGCAGGGTGGAAAGGTGGCCCCTTCCAGGTAACAGCGCCACTTCTCAACGCAGTGCACAATTGCCGCTAATTCTTTGTCATGTATTGGGTAACATTGTTCTGAGTCAGTGAGCTTCCTGGACTCATATGCCACGGGGAGGAAAATGCCCTCACAGTTTCTACCTGTAGCACGCCCCCTATGGCTCTGTCAGAGGCATCAGTCTTGAGTTTGTATTGGTGCTTCCAATTGGGGAATTGCAATACAGCACAGTTTTAAGTCTTTGCTTCAATGTCTCAAAGGCTTGATCTCTGACAGGAGTCCAGTGGAAGCGCTGTTTATTGTTCAGGAGCTCAGTGAGGAGTGTAATTAGTTCCCCACAATTGGGGATAAACTTGCGCACGTAAGCAACCATGCCTAAGAATGTACACACCTGGCACACATTGGTGGTAGGTGGAATGCTTGTGATTGCCTTGATTTTGGCGGGGTCAGGCTTTATCTCTTGGGCAGAGATGATGTGCCCAAGGAACAAGAGCTCCTACTTGAGGAATTTGTATTTGGAGGGCTTAGCCTTCAACTGGTTCTTCCAAAGGGTATCAAGAATAGCACAGAGGTGCTGGAGGTGCATGTTTTGATCTTGACTAAAGACAATAATGTTGTCAAGGTACACAACAACACACTTTCCAATCGATTCCTCAAATGCTTTGTTCATTAACATGGAAAAGGTGGAAGGAGCGTTGGTCATTACAAAGTTCATGACCCAGCACTCAAACAACCTGTAGTGTGTACAAAGGCAGTTTTTGCCTCATCCCCTGGTGCAATGCAGATCTGGTTGTACCCCGCGGTGAGATTAATCTTGCTAAAAACCTTTGCACCTGCAAGCATGTCAAAAAGGTCATCAATCAACATCAGGGGGTATTTATTATTAACATTCACTTCATTTAAGGCGCGGTAGTCTGTGACCAAGCAGAGAAACCTGTCCTTTTTGGCTACAAAGAAGACAGTAGCCCCGTGTTGCAACCAATTTTCCAGACTTGCCTTCTAACGTATCTTACAATACACAGGGGCACTCAATGAGTTGCCCCTTGACAGATCTAACAACATGGATTAATCTGATGGCAATATCAAATGGCGGGTACTTCATCCTAATTAGGAGTGTTACCAATTCAACTTGCTGATCCCCACACAAGTTATTCCTTGGCTTCAAACCTTACATGGAACTTCCCACTATGCCACCCCCTTGTGGCCTTGTGGCTTTCCCCATATGGTATATTAATCACAATATTATACAATAAATGATACCTTATTCTTATCTTTCTGTCTTTTCTATTGGACTGTTGTCTTCCCCAATTCCAAATACTGAATCCTCATTGGTTCAGTTACAAGAGTGGTAGCAGCAGTAGGTTGACAACCTACCTAAAACAAAATTCCCCCTAAGAAAGAATGGAGTACAGGCCATATGGCTACTCCCCAACAAGAAAATTTCCTGCTAATCCCCAAGGGGGACATTCCTAACAGTTATATCATCTATTAAGACCAGCTAGTCCTCACCAGTGTGTATAATTGGCTCTGCCTCAGGCAGCGTGATGACAGCGTCACCCCACCCCTGTCAGACCTGTCCCAACACATGCTTAACCTTCAGCTAGAATCCTTTGCGGGAGCCATTGAAGGGACTGATATTGTCAGTTGGCTCCAATCTACCAAAACCTGCCTCTGTATCTGTCAGGTCCCTGAGCCCATATGGGTTGTCACTCCATCTGGCTACCTCACAAGACCTGCTGCCGTGTGGTTCACCAACTAGCCAGTCAGTAACTTGACGTTACCTGGGCGGCATTCCAAGACACTGCAAAGTCCTGCTACAGCAAAACCTTCTCCCCATTGTTGTGGGAACTCCTCTTCTAGCAATCAAACAAATTGGTTCCGTTCCTGAGTACCTTGCTGCCTGACAACAAGCTCTTGCTGCCGCCCCCAAAGCTGTGACTGACAGAAATGCAATGCTACTCACTCTCATCATCAATGGATTAAAGCCCCATATCTGCAAGTGGGTCCCCGTAGGTTGCTGCACCTCCATTGATGACTGCTACAAGACCATTGTGGAGGCTAACAACCAGGCCTCAATGGGCTTCTGCTGTACTGTGACGCTCCATCCCAACTGCGTACCACACCTGGCAATGGCCACAATCAAGTGGGCCGCTGTCAGCCCCGTCAACAGGATAATGAGACTAAACGCCCCCACAAGGGGGAGCTCCAGCTAGCGCAGACTGAGGAGCAGGGAAAAGCCTGGGGGTTGTAGCAACAAGAGGCCCTGCAACCCCACCTGACCCATCCTCTCAATCCTTGCTCACAAAGAGCCCCTGTGACTACAACATCCATGAATTCAAAATCCTGGAAGTCTTCCAAGTCCACAGTGACAACCCTGTACTACAAGCAAGTCACTCCTCAAATAAAGTAACCCGCTTATCCTATCTCTCTGTTTCTGTGGGAACACCCAAAAATTACTGGTAGATACTGGGGCCAACCACACTATGGTGGACCAGGCGTTTGCTGACTCCCAACAACTGGACTGAGTGCCTAGCAGGTTCAAGGCAGTACAAGTAGCTGACTCCCGCAGAGTTACAATTATCTACAATACAGTACCCTTCTCTGTGAGAATGGAGAACATCCAGGTTAAGTTCTCTGGGCCAATCATGGCTGGGCCCAGCCACAACATAATTGCGGGCCTCAACTGGCTTTGGCACAACCGTCCCTACATTGAATTGGATACCTCTGTCATCACCCTCAATAGAAATGGGATGGGATTTCAGATCTGCCCTGTGGAAATGAGCAAGTTACTACATGATACTGTGTTTGTCAGAATAAGAGAGACAGGCTCATACAATTTCAAGGGGGGAAACTAGACTTTAACCAATGCTCAGTCAAAGTTATCTGTGCTGAACCATCTGCAGTCCCTCCCTTGACCTCCTCATCACCACCAGCGCTTGCTGCACTCCTCAAGGAGTACAAGGATGTATTTAGTGAGACACTTGAACACTACCTCCTCCCTGGGAGATCCAGCACGCTGTACAAATCCAAGAGTCATTACCTAAAGCACAATCATTATATTGTCTTATACCAAAGGAAGATGAGACCCTCCGCCAGCACCTTGTGGACACGCTTGATAAGGGCTTCATTTCCCCCCGCTCTCTCCATACAGAGCGGCTGTCTTCTTTGTAGCCAAGAAGGATGAATCCCTTTGCTTGGTCACAGACTATTGCGCCCTAAATGAGGTGACAGTTATGAATGAGTACCCCTGCCGCTGATTGACAACCTGTTTGATACACTTTCAGGTACAAAGGTCTTTAGAAAGATTGATCTCACTGCAGGGTACAATCAGGTCTGCATTGCACCAGGGGATGAGGCAAAAACTGCCTTCTGTACACACTACAGGTTGTTTGAGTGTTGTGTAATAAACTTTAGAATTACCAACGCTCCTTCCACCTTTGCCCTGTTGATGAACAAACCATTTGAGGAACTGATTGGAAAGTGTGTGGTTGTGTATCTTGACAACATTATTGTTTTCAGTCAAGATCAAACCACACACCTTTAACACCTCTGTGCTGTCCTCAACACCCTTAAAAAAACCAGCTAAAAGCTAAACCCTCTAAATGCAAGTTCCTCAAGTTGGAGCTGTTATTCCTTGGGCACACCATCTCTGCCCAAGGAATAAAGCCCAACCCTGACAAAATCAAGGCAATCACTAGCATGCCGCCCCCCACTGATGTGGGCCAGGTGTGGACATTCTTAGGCATGGTTGCCTACGTGCACAAGTTCATTCCCAATTGTGGGGAACTCATTACATCTCTCACTGAGCTCCTCAATACCAAACAGCGCTTTCATTGGACCCCCGTCAGAGATTGAGCGTTTGAGATGTTGAAGCAAAGGGTCACAACAGCACCAGTACTGCAGTTCCCCAATTGAAACTGCCAGTACAAACTCAAGAACAATGCCTCTGACAGGGCCATAGGGGGTGTGCTAAGGGTAGAAACTGATAATGGCGTCTTCCTCCCCGTGGCATACAAGTCCAGAAATAAAACCAACTCAGAATAACACATCCCATTCATGATAAAGAATTGGCAGCAATTGTGCACTTCGTTGAGAAGTGGCACTGTTACCTGGAAGGCACTACCTTCCCACCCCGCGTTCTGACAGACCACAAGTTGCTCCAGTACTTCAACATGCAGTCTCACTTGATACGCTGCCAAGCAGGATGGGTTGAGCATCTATCCCCTTACCAGTTGCACATTGAGTACAAGCCTGGGAAGGAAATTGTCACAGCTGACACCCTTTTGAAACTTTACATAGTGTCCATCACTGGGGACGATGGTTTGGATCCAGATTGGCCCATGCTCTACCTCTGCCCTGAGGCGACTCACTACAAGGGCCTTAACTTGGTAACCATCTCCAAACTGAAGGACAACAAAAGTCAGTTCACCACCAATGCTGGTAACGTCTGCCGTTGGGCAGAGACAGGTGAGAAGACACCTTACATTCCCAACACGCAACAAGGTGACACAATATTGCACTACCACTAAACCCTGGGTCATATCAGAGGGCATAACCTCTTCAAGATCATGAAACAAAAGGTTTGGTGGCCGCACATGCGTCAAGACATCTTAGATCTCCTCAAAACGTGTGTGCTGTGAAAAAGAACTTGTCCAAACCTGCACCCCCCAAGTCTGTCCTACCCATTAAGGCCATGGAATCCTTTGAGAAGTGGGCTTTTGACATTGTTGGACCTCTCCCCAAAGGCAGACTTGGGAAGAAATGTATCATCACAACCATCAACTACTTCACCTGTTGGCCAGTAGCGTGGGCAACCACCAACCACACCGCCACCACCATCACTTGCTTCATTGGCAAGGAAATTGTGGCTCCCTTTGGACAACCCAAGCGTCTCATTACAGATGGGGGACCCAAGCTTGTGGGACATGTCATGAAAGCTTACTATGCCAAGAACACACTCCAAGGTATAATTACAACCCCCTACCATCCTCAAGCCAATGGGTGCGTAGAGCGGTTAAATGGCTCCCTGGTTCAACTGATTACCAAGCTCTCACAAGAGCACCCCAACACCGCATGGACTAAACACCTGCCCACTGCTCTACTTATCCTACAAGCAAGAATCAACAGGGGCACGGGGTTCAGCCCCAGCACCCTGGCCTTTGGAACACCTGACAGTCTGACAGGGGTTGAACAGGGAAAGCTACGGTCCAGAGTTCCCAAAAAGCCTCCCCTAGTAACAACCCCATCCCTAGACCAATGTTGTGTCAAAGCCCAGGAAATTAAACACAAGCAAATTGAAGGAGGGAAAAAGCACCTCAAAGCCAGGTATGCTGTAGGTGACCCCATCTACGCCCTCAACCCCAATTCAGCTAAGTTAAAACCCAACCACTTGGGACCTTTTAAGATAGCCACACTCTATAACAACCACACCTACTAACTCAAAGACACCCAAGGAAATACTAAGAAGCTTCACCATGATTGCTTGCGCCCCTGCTGCGCCATTCCCACAAAAAGGCTATTAGTGTGGATCTTCCCAGACCTCCCGCAGGCTCCAGTCTTGGTGTCTGACAACAAGCAGGGGGCAAGGGGATGTTGCAACTGAGTTTCAGACTTGCCTGCTAACGTATCTTACAATACACAGGGGCACTCAATGAGTTGCCCCTTGAAAGATCTAACAACATGGATTAATCTGATGGCAATATCAAATGGCAGGTACTTCATCCTAATTAGGAGTGTTACCAATTCAACTTGCTGATCCCTGCACAAGTTATTCCTTGGCTTCAAACCTTACATGGAACTTCTCACTATGCCACCCCCTTGTAGCCTTGTGGCTTTTGCCATATGGTATATCAATCACAATATTCTACAATAAATGACACCTTATTCTTATCATTCTTTCCTTTCTATTGGACTGTTGTCTTCCCCAATTCCAAATACTGAATCCTTGCTGGTTCAGTTGCAACACCCATATGGCAAGAGCGAGGGGAAGATGAAGCCCTATTGAGACCGTCTACAAGGTGCTGGCAGAGGGTCTCATCTTCTTTTGGTGTTTAGCAATAGAGGGGATGTGCCTTGGGAAGCAACCCTTGCAGTTGTACAGCATGTTGGATCTCTTGGGGAGGGGGTAGTTGATCCAGTGTTTCACTGAAAACATCCATATACTCCTTGATGAGTACAACAAGTGCTGGTGGGGACAGAGTGGTCAAGGGGAGGGCTGCAGGTGGTTCTGCGCAGATAACTTTGACTGAGCATAGATTGAAGTCTAGTTTCCCCCTTGAAATCATATGAGCCCATTTCTGTTATTCTGAAAAACACAGTATTGTGAAGCAACTTTTTTATTTCAACAGGATATATCTGGAAACCCACCCCATTTCTATTGAGGGTAATTACAGACATATACCAGTCAATGTAGGGACAGTTGTGACAAAGCCTGTCAAGGCTGGCAATGACATTGTGGCTGAGCCCTGCCATGGTTGGCCCAGAGAGCTTAACCTGGATGTTCCCCATAATCACAGAGAAGGGTACCATCTCATGGGTAATTGCTACTCTACAGGAGTCAGCCACTTGTACCTCCTTAAACCTGCTTGGTACTTAGTCTAGTTTTTGAGAGTTGCCTAACGCCTGGTCAACCATGGTGTGATTGGACCCAGTATCTACTAATAGTTTATGGGCGTTCCCACAAAAACAGAAGGGATAGGCCAAGCAAGTTACTTTATTTAAAGAATGGCTTTCTTGAAGAACAGGGTCATTGCTCTGGACCTGGAATACGTCAAGGCTTTAACTTCATGCACATTGTAATTGCAGGGGTTCTTTGCAAGGAGGGATTAAGATTGAGGGTCAAGTGGGGTTATAGAAACTCTTTTAACTACAACTCCCAGGCTTTTCCCTGGTCCTCAATCTGTGTTAACTGGAGTTCCCCCTTGCAGGGACACTTAACCCCATTTTCCTGCTGGCGGGGCTGGCAGCAGCCAACTTGATTGTGGGCACTGCCAGGTGTAGAACAAGGTCTGTGTGGTGCGTCATTGGATCTGCAGAAGCCCATCAAAGCCTGGTTATTGGTCTACATAATGGCCTTGTAGAAGTTGTCAATGGAGGTACAGCAACCTACAGGGACCCACTTACAGATATGGGGTTTTAGCCCATTAACTATCAAGGTAAGAAGCATGGTGTTCCCATCAGTCATGGTTTCTGGGGCGGCAGCAAGATATTCAGGAACAGACCCAGTCTGTTTAATGGCCAGGAGGGGAGTTCTCACCACAATGGGTGAAAAGATTTCACTGTAGCAGGACTTTGTGGCATCCCTGAACAACGCCCAGGTAATCTCTATTTCTTGGCTAGCCCAGTTGGTGAACCAGACTGCAGCAGGCCCCGTAAGGCGGCCTGAAGCAGTGGCAACTAACATGGGCTCAGGTACTTGGCAGATACGGAGGTGGGTTTTGTAGAGTGGAGCCAACTGAAAATGTCAGCTCCTTTGACACCTCCTGCAAAGGATTCAAGATGGAGGTTGAGCATACGTTGAGAAAGGTCCAACTGGGGCAGGATGTCACTTGTGTTGCGCTGCCTGAGGCAGAGTCAGTTATACACGCTTGTAAGTATCAGTTGATCTTGATAGATGATGTATCTTTTGGGGATGTCTCCCTCAGGGATCGGCAGGAAGGTTTCTTGCTGGGGAGTAGCCATACAACCCGTACTCTGTCCTTTCTTGAAGGATTTTTCTTTTAGGTAGGCCGTAACCTACTGCTGCTACCACTGTTGCAAATGAACCAATTAGAGTTCTGTATTTGATTGGGAAAGACAACAGTCCAATAGAAAGAAAAAGAATGATTATAATAAGATGTAATTTATTATAGAATACTGTGATTAATATACTAAATGGGAAAAGCCACCAGGCCACAAGGGGGTGGCATGTTCCATGTAAGGTTCAGAGCCAAGGAATAACTTGAGTGGGGATCAGCAGGTCAAATTGGTAGCACTCCTAATTGGGAGAAAGGCCCACAGTTTGATGTTATCATCAGATTGGTTCATGTTGTTAGATACATCAAGGGGCAACTCATCAAGCACCCCCTGTGTATTGTAAGATACATTGGTGGGTGAGTCTGGAAACTCGGTTGCAACAGTGTGCTTGATCATTTTTGCAGTCAGGTTCAGGGTTAGATGTTAATTTTGTTGTATAGAATCAACCTTCAATTGGAACCATTTCACTTATGTTATGGATTGAATTGATTTTTAGGCAGATGTGTATTGTTTATCTCAACAGGTTATAAGACTACTGTTTTTTATATAGTTTTTTTGCTTTTAAAATATAACCCATTTATACCAGCGGCTTGATTCGGTATTTGATGGTGGGTGGTATAATAAATTTCTATTAGAAGCAGTCTGGAGTAATAGTATCACCAGGGTAAAGAAATTAAATAGGGGTATTAGGGTGCTCAATTTGAGATTCATTATTTAAGCGATATTTTGAAAATCAAAGCTTGTACTCGGATGTGCTCAAATTTGAAATGAAATTGGGTTGATAAAGATATATCATCTGAGCTTTGCTAAAAGGCTCGGTTCGATGACTAGTTCAGGCTTCTGATTGGTCAAAGTTCGAGCTGAGGCTGAGATGCTTATTTTAGAGAAGCTTTACCAGAATACTAACCCAGTGGCTTATAAAATATTTTGGGTAGTATAGAATATTGTATAGCAGCGATAACTCCAGCTCCTTGGAATACCCAAAATAATATTTTGAGCAAAGACGATAGGTTAGTCTCCCTGTTAGTGTTCTTATGATTTCATGGATATACTTTTGTGAAGCTCTATTTACATTATAGATTGTAGCACTGTACTCAGTGGTGTATAGATTCAACATTGCAATAACTTGTGATACAACCATCTCTTCGCTTAAAGTTGAAGAAGCCTTGAATATGTGGGTTCGAAGTGCAGAATGAAATATTCGTAACACGAGATGTCCAAATAAACATAGTTAATTCATCTACATCAACGAGAAGCATAGCATCCAAGTGTTTTTAGCTGTAAAATATAGATCAACTCCTAAATAGAAAACCAAATATGATAGCTTCAGGAATACTTATTCAGGAGTGGCTTTGTAGATTCTAATCAGCTTATATGAACTCAATTCCGAGCAATTGTTGCTGTAGAACCATTTGCCTGAGATGGTTGTCAGACTTTCTTGGTTGACCTTTCTCGCGTCCAGCACCGGCTACCTCTTCCTGACGCGGGAGGAGTGCCTTTCCAACTGGGTGGAAAGAAGCCGGAGCGCGAATCCAGATTACGCGTGTGCGTTCTTCAAAAGGTATCAGTACGTGAAGCAGGGGAATTGGGCTGAATTTGGAGTACGCTTTTGCGGAATATATCAATTCGAGGGGCTGTGTGCCCTCAAAACTTGCCAGGGCTGCATCATTGCTAGGTTAGGAGATGGCGGACCCGATAACTGGCGCTTTGACAGCAATGCATTCACAAGAGTAGGAAATCGCCTGTATCCCAACCCTCAATCACAATGAGCCAAGTGCTCAAGGCCATTCACGAAACTCTTAATAATGTCTAACTACTCTCAAGTATAAATAAAGTTAAACAATTAACGCCAAACTAAAAAGCAACCTTTTAGATAATCTTGATTGTATGCCTTCCCAATTGAACACAACAACCTAATTGCTTAACTAAATCCAACCCAATTCATACATTCTTGTTCTTTAAACAAAACATATTTGCCAGAGAGAACTAGCTAAGCATATTGTTAATATCAGGCTTTGAGAAATCGCAGTTGGCAGATTTTTTTACTAGAATACCAATAAGGGTTTAATGTGAAACAATATTTTATAAGGAAAAAAGAATCGATCCTGGCAATGTATTATATTTGCATTCTTAAAACACCCATGTGCCAGTTCAGGATTGACTTTATCTTGGCAGTCAAGTGAGGGTTGTTAAGAACTTCTTTAGATAACAGTCAAAGACCACAGTAAAAAGATTCTAACCATCAAATTGGGGGTTCACCAGGCTAAGTTAGCCTTCAGTGATGAAAAATCCAGTCTTAACTTAAGGATATGAGATATTATTTCTGGGTCTAAAATCTTCTCTAAGCAGAGTTATCAAGGGCACAGAAATACAAAGAAAACCAATATATAATACAAAAAATTATTGTTTTAGATGGCTAATTTTTTTATTTAACTAGCCATCTATGCCACTAAAAATACTATAAGTACAAAAAGAACTACATGCCATAAAGATAAGTGAAAAGAGGATCATAGTTTGTGATACACAGGAGGTAAATTAGGTTCACCCCTTTTCAGAGGGATAGAAAGTTCTTAAAAGGCGGAAGAAAATTCTGGAGCATCTTAGTCAGGGTTATGGGGTGTGACTGTACTACAGCCATGTTGGGCTGTGGTTAAACAAAGTGGTTGAATTGCTTTAAATTTTGTAGGTTAAAATTAAAAACAATAGGATTGGTCTTGGAAGGACTTTCTGGTGTGATGATGGAGTATACAGAAATCAGTTAGGCTGTACTGATTGAGGGACTAGATGAATAATATGACTGATTCAGATTATGAGACTAGGTATCTCAAACCTGATTGATTAACCAGGAAGGTTAATTAGTTGTTACCTAGGGATATAATTAATGTGGATCTAATCATAGGGCTGATATAGAGTTGCCTGTGTCAATTAGAGACTAGGTGTCTCAAAACTGATTGTTTATCCTGGAAGGTCAATCAATACCCAAGAATATGTTTAATGTGGATAAAATTATATGGGTTTAATGGTGTTGAATGTTTCAAGAAGAAAGGTTAATGCTGAACAAAAAACCCCAAATTGAGATTTAAAACACTACATTGGCAAATTTTTAGGTTTAAAAGCGCTGCTGCGCTGCCTAATCAATCTGTGAAGCGCTGTGGCATCACCTAGAACATTCCTGGGTGCCAGGGTGGCACCTGGCTCAAATCTCAAAACATTTTGTTGGTTATTGATAGTAAAAATAAAATAGCTCAAAAGTTGCTAGTTTAAGACAAGGGTTTCAGGTATTCAGGATTGATCAACCATTTCCCAGCTGGAAAAAAGAAGCTTGGATCAGGAATACAGATATTCCATATAGTTTTGATGCCAGAAGTCTGAAATGCTTCCAGCCATATAAGTACATATCCACAGAAGGGATCAGGCAATTATGGAATGTGCCAGAGGAAATCCTTATCAGTTGAAATATGAAGATCTTTTTGGTTAAGGTCTTTATTGAATGTCACTGTTATGCCATAGATCATGTGATAGTAATCCAGGCATGATTTCAGAACCAGAGGAGTTCTGAGACAATTGTACCCTGATTGGTATATAATGAAAACATGCTTACAATAAATGAAGATGCTTATATTTGTGACAAATGTTGCTTTCCCAACCATTTGAAGCATTACATTTTTAGCTTTTAATTGGAAGAAGACTACCATAGAATGAAAGAGATGCAAGCAGATAAGATCATAGGAAGTGAAAAGCTTGGAAGTGATTATTATAATGCAGGAAGCTGAACACCATACTTCTCACTAGGGATCCAAGCTCACTGAAGCTCACATAAAAGATCCCCTGCTATATCAAAAAGAGTCAGGACAGGATTAACCGAATTTCAAGCATAGATTCCCAGATCCTCTACAACAGGAAAATCATGTAAAGGCAAAATCAGTCCCTTCTGACCATTCTCAAAATACAGGGGTAGTCACCAGAATCATCTCATACAGATTGGAACATCCTCCATGTCTGTGACTGTACAACAGTCACTTTGGGTGATGACTTAAAAATAATTTAACATTAAAAATACATAGTTTAACATAATGCTTATATATATAAATTATAAGTTCTCTGGATAAGAGTTCTAAGGAAGCCTGGGATCTGAATAATTAAGGTTAAAAATCCTCAGAATTAATTATGCCAAACCTGTGAGAGAGGGGGGCTAAACTAACTAAGTTTGGCTCCCATCTGGGCAAAACAAACCACCAGGATGACGCCCAGTGGAGAACTGGGACAGCCGCTTGAAGGGGGTACCACAAGGAGGACACAGATGACATCTGGGGCAAATATGCATTCATTGCCATCAGCACCATTCCTGTGAGCAACCAGGGCATACAGGTAGGGGCAGGAGGAGGCATCACAGGGGCGTGCAGAGGCTCCAAGCTGCCCTTCTCCAGGTCAGGAAAGGAGGGCATTGACCCCTCTTCACCCACAGGAGCAAGAGAGGCATAGACAGAGTTGCCCAAATCCAGATCATCACAAGTCAAGCTCTTCATCACAGCCTCTCCAGAGTGGAAGAGGTTGCTGGGAAGGCTCAACAGGCCATGAGGGTCTTTGCTCATGAGTTGCGCCAAAGAGGAGATTCTGGACCACAGGTCAGGAGAAGTTGACCACAGGAGAAGAAAAAAGGGGCCCAAAGAAAATACAACAAATTTGACTACTGGGAGTATCATAGTTGTGTTCTCCAGGCAATTATGAGAAGAGTGGTATATTTTTTGTAGTAAAATTAGGTAAAATTGACCCCAGTAGGGGTGATCACAAGCTTGTAGTGAAAGCAACAGCAGAACAGGTCTAGGAGCCTTGGGGGTGGTTGTGGACACCAGGAACAAAAGCGTGAGTGAAAGCGGGTTTGAAACACAGAAAACAAGGTAAAAATCAAAGTTATAATAGAGTTTATATTGATTTTTAAAGGAAAATCTAGGTTCAAATTATATTTTTTAAACCAAAAGCAAAAACCAAAAGAGCTATATGCTTGAGCTTCTTTGGGATGAGCCAGAGAAGAGGACGGGTTTGAACCGGGCTGCCTTAAGGTAAGATTAACAGCCAATACTAACACTTCAAACTTTTAACTAGGGAGACTCCAAACTGAGACTCCAAACTGAGACTCCACTTAATGAAAACTTCAAAAATTTGACCAAAACAAAAACTTTAATCTAATTGCAAAATAGACAAGCAGGGGACTGGGGGTCCCCTTGCTGTGTTAAAAGAGGGGGTTTGGTCACATGATTTTTGAGCTGGATCTGATTGGCTGGGGGAGAATTTTTGTGGGACAGAACCAGGTTGACTGGAATGTTTCAACCCAATTTCCGCGGGCCTATTTGATTGGCTGGAAGGGGTCTCATGGATTTGAGGTTCACTTGAGTTGCTGGTTGTTGATGTGGCCACCTTTGATTGGTTGGTTCTTATAGTTTTTAAATGTGGACAACACCAAGCCAACAGAAAGTCCAAATTGACCAAAGTTTCTTCCCAGGAGGGGGCAGCCAGAGGCAACACATCCACAGGGTAGGCCAACACAAACCTCTCGTCAACTGTGTGCGCCAAATCCTCTAAAGAATTAAGGGGTTTGGCTGGGGTTTTTGGACCTTTCTTGGTGCAGCGGGGGAAGATTTTGCGGTCCAATGCCAGAGGTGGCAGTGAATTTAAAAAACCAATTAAGGGATCAAGGCAAGCATGATCAAATCAGGCTCAGAGACAAGATGTCTCACATATGGTAAATCTATCAGGAAGGTTGAATAAAACCCATAGGTAGAACTAATACAAAGTTAATTCTAGGGATTATATGTCTTAGAAGCATCAAGATATGGCTTAGAACTAATGGTGTTATGACATGGATATGTTGAAATGGTTGTGCACCATAATATTTAATAAGTTAGGCTTGGTAAAATGAAGTAACAGAAGCTTCACAGATGAATTTATGGTTCCTGGTTAGAACTTTAGAAAGCTTGGATCATTGATTAACGGTATTCCATTATAGTGAGGGAAGTGGGGAATCATTCAAGCTATAATGGATATATGTCCAGATAAGGAATCAGGCAGTCTAGGATGAAGTCCACACATATTCTTAAAGAATTGATAATAAATTATTTCAATTAAAGTAGGATCCAGATACTGTCATAGGGTTAATGACAGTAGTTAGGTAGAGAAACAGGTAGGATTTCACAACAGGAGGGGGTTTCAGTCACATGTGCCTTGAATGTCATATAGATAGACACTAATATGATAAATAAGAAATTATCCTGATAACTGTTGCTTTCTCCTCATTTCTTTTCAAGTTTTTATATATCTTTACAATTGATTTCAAGAAGCCCAGGTTTGGAATCTCAGGGGTAGATAATGTTGCTCTACAAAAAAAGATCCCCAGGAGTTCATTGGGAGACTCCAGGGGAGACCTGAAAGTGGCAAAATCATTTCCAAGTTAATCTTTATAAGAAGCAAAGCTGGGTTTGAAAACTTTACGCCAGTTACTTCTTGAAAGATGAAACTATTGTCCTGGAGAATGAAGTCTTTACTTGGGATTCATACAAATAGTTGCTTGGATTTGATGAGATCTTCAGCCAGATGAAAATGCCCCTGACAGGAATATTTAATGATTAAATCCAAAAGAGTAAAATACATGGAGGTGCTCCCAAAAGGGAGGGATAAAAATAAGGAGATGAGTCAGAAAAATGTGAAACTGGAGTATAAAGTTTGCCAAAGTTTTTCAGCAGGAACCAGCAAACAGCAAGAGTATCCTGGGAAATAATGCCAGAAAATGGGCCTAGATTTCCCAGGATCTAACACAACATAAAAAACTCTCTTATATCTTATCATTTTTATTAGTCAAGAAGAGTTTTTCTGGCTTATACAATCAGTCTTGTAGTAAAAGTTATTTTTGCTTTTCATTCTAAGCTTTTAAATTAAACTGTAATAGATAGAGATAATTATTTTTGAAAGTGATAGCATGGAGGATACCCCATTCTGTATGAGCTGTTTCTAGTGTTTGTCAATAAGAAAAATCAATTTATTTAAACACAATTGTTTTTATTAGATTAAGAATTACAATTTATCCCATAACTATGTGTTGCTTCTTATATGGTACCTCATCAAATGGTAGACTTTTGAAAACAAGTGCTTAAAATCTTTCAAAATATTGTATTTTGATGATAGTAATGTACATTAAACTACCTTAATAGTTCCCAAGTAGTTCCAGTAGTATATTTTACCCTTTTTATTCCTGGATACACTATAAATTTTTTTAAGAAATAAGTAATAATTCTTCTATAGACCCCATGGGGTATATCTTACCTTTTTGTTGGGGGCTAGCATCATATGATAGTTCTTTTGGGAAGGAGTTATTTCCTGGTGAATATCTGGGTAATCTACTTTCAAAACAACAGGGCTGAACCCCAGAAAGGTTCTATGCAAGAGACCCCCTGCCACCCAAACAGAATTCCCTATGAGCTGTAGTTAAATGTGGAAGTTGACTTAATTGCTAAATCCAGCAACAAGAACCAATAACAATTCCAGCTCAGTGACAGCTCAATTTGGTGCTTCATTTATTACAAGGATTATGCCACCCCCTGGCCAATCCAACTGACTGGTTGTCCCAATCTTTTTCCTCCTATAATGTTTTACCCCAGCTACATAATTCCCATATCTTGAAAAAGATCATTATCTAGTTTCCAATCATTTCCCCTGTGTAACTCTGCTGATAAAGTACAGTTACAATACTACCTTAATCTCTGCAGATAGTTTTCCCTTAACTTGTATTTATTTTAGTCTGAGTTTATTAACATTTGAAGGTGGCTTGCCCTTTGGAATTGTAGTTTGAGGTGCATCAGGTTCAAAGTTATAGGTTTATATCCATATTTACCACCAATGGTGTATTGAGCTGTTTTTGTTATAAATTCATATTCACTAATAGTTTTGGTTTGACTAATGAATAGTTGCTTGAAAATTAGAAATTGAAAAATGACTCTGTTTGCTTCTGCCCTGATGTGTTCCATATGGCCAAACATGGGTTAGCATCAAAATCTGAGGCTTCTGGATCCTTACCAGGGCAACAGCATCCATTTCAACAGTACCAATGTTGACAGTGGTTATGTTGACACTTTTTGACATGGTCACTCTTAACCGGAAAAGCAAATTCTGATAAGGAACTTACTTGTTGATTAAGCTTAGTTCCATTTTTCTTAGCTTTTGGGGTGAAACCCCATAAAACACAACAAAACTGTGACCATTTGACACATTTAATTTTAAGCTTAATAAAAATTTCAGGTCAACTCAATTTCTTCTCTACAGCTATCAATAAAAATTTAATTTCTTGCCAAGTAAAAAACATAATGTAAAAGTGCTGATGTTGACCCTTTATACATTTATCATATTTTTTATAATGAAAAGCCACACTTACAATATAGATATTATGGCACTTAAATTTTTTTATTGGGTTAATGTGAGAATTGGGGAGTGGTTATAATAAAAACCCATGCTCTCCACCATAATAAAATCATGGTTTCTGCAACAGCCAAGTGGTTATCACTAATAATTCCTGGGAGGCCAAAGGGGAATCAACTGAACACTAAAATCAACAGGCAAAGCCAAGTGGCCAAATTTAAACTAACAAATTTTGAACTTTATTAGAGTAGGGAATGATGAAGCAAGGTCTTTTACAACTCTTTCTTTCATTTACATGAAGAGGATGGAATTTGAATGAGAAGTTGAATGTCAAAACTAATCAACCAATGTTATGAGGGAATGTGGATGCATTTCTTGAGGCAGGCAAATCTGGAAAAATTCAAATGGCCAAAATAAAAAGGAAAACTGACTCAATCTAAAATTGAGGAACCTGTCTTGAATGCAATTACAACTGCTCTCAGCCGCTCTTGCACATGATATTTAACCAGAGATGTCTCTTGGGTGGGTTAGGTGGGGGCATCTTCAAACCAATTCAGCAAATAATAGTGTGAGAATCTTTCTTGGATTTTTTTGGTAAATCATTGTATAAATATCCAGGCTTAATCTGACAGAGATCCCCAAACATTTGGTGAGGATTGAATTAGAGGACTAAGGGGGAGGCGTAACTTTACAGTTAATACATAGAAATATCCTTATTATATATTGCAGTCTGTTTAAATGTTCATGTTATAGATTTATATGTGGCTCATAATTTAACTTCAATATTTTATATGAATTTGTGGCCAAAGATGATGTCACAAATAAAAAATTCTTCTAACTTTAAAGCAAAGCCAAAATCAAGAATCAAACCCAGGATGCCAAAATTTGCAGCCTTTCAACTCAGAGGGCCAGGTGCCCAGATCCTCACGTTTTTGGGATCAAATCTGATGATTATTCAATTGGGAACCCACAAAGAAAATGAGTTTTGCCAAATTCTGGAGGTATTAAAGCCAATAGTACCACCTAGATTCCAGACCTATGCAGAAGCAGCTGGTTGTCAAATAGAGCTTTTGGCAAAAAACTTAGAATCCACAAACAAAAGCCAGTAGATATTGCCTCCCAGTATTAAAACTAACATGAATGTTTCTAATCTGCCTCATTTTTGGAATAAGGTTTGTAAACAGGAAATTTCATGCATCTATTTGCCAGTGCCAGCCAGTCATAATCTGTTCAAACCTTCCCAACACCCCCAGTTTCTAAACACCAGAATAACCAAAGCCTAGATTCCTGTTCCAAGGATTAAGCCTGGAAAGTTAGTATAAATGCCCTATCAATTTTTGATACAGTAACTTTAAAAGCTTTGGCAACAAGCAAAAATACTTCAGATTTAAACAAAATCCAAGTTGCGCAAGATTCAGGATTCAATTAATTTAAATATTTTTGGTTAATAAATGAACTGTCAAACCAAAAACAAAACACTAACCCATTGTATGAAATTAAAGCAAACATCAAGCAGTGTAGTTCAAACCACAAACAAAATGAACTGACACAACAAGTGAAATGGATGGATGCTATTCCAGAGTATATTATAATCTAGGCAGGATTCATATGAGGCACCAACAGAAATACCAAAATGAAACAAAATTTGAGCAATCTAGAAGCAAGATTTCACAAGTACAAAACAAAATGAACTCATACAAGATGTGTAGTATGAGCAGCCTAAAATAGAAAAATATCAATTTAACAGCCAATCAACAGCTATCCAATTTAGGAACAGAGGCATTTGATCATTTTTATGGCTCCAGATTTGTATTAAATGATTTTGAGAACTTTACAAATGTGGGCTTGAGATTAAAATAAAAATAAATTATTAATTTTTAAAATTTCTACTTTTAGTGATTTTATCCTAGGTTTTTTACAATGGTTTTTAATAACAACATCTTCAACTGCGCCAGCAGCCAAGCCAGCAGCAGCCAAGTCAGCTTCAATGGAGGCAAGGCTCAGAATCTGGAGGCACCTGTTTACAACCAAGCCTTTGAGGCGGGTAACAAGGAAGCTGACCTGTTACTGTCCCCTGACTCATATAGCTTTGACTTGTTTGAGAGTCACTTAGCATCTAGCTCTGCCCTTGCTCCCACACCCACCCCTGCACAAGCTGCCTGTCAACCAACCAATCAGGATGGCAACCTTGATTTGGAACAACTTCCTGCCACCAGCCAACCTGCCCCCCTACAGCCAATCAGGCTTCAGCCCCCCCAGCCCAGCGCCCCAAGCAACAAATTATCACTGCCCAAATTCTTCAGGAAATTGTGGCACTGAATCTACAGGGTCTGTCCTGGGAACAGATTGCTGCCCAGTTGCAATTTACCCAAGCTACTGTCATGTGGGAATTCAACAACCTTATGAATAAGGGAAATCTGATTGGGACGGCCAAGAAGCCAAAGAAGGCCACAGAGTCCCAGATCAATGAGATATACCCAATAATGCTTGACCTCCTCCAGCGGGATCCCAAGCTTCCATTGACCCAGGCCCAGAAGCAACTTGCGCACCATAACATATGGGTGTCTTAGCGCATGGTACAGCTCTGGATGTATGGAAAGGTGGCTTCCATACAGGTTCTTACCAATTTTGCTGGCAACCAATGGGATAGCGCTGAGGATTCCCCATACAACACTGCAATCAAATCAACCCTGGTCAGATACTTGACAAGTCTAACAGATGACATCATGTTTGTCTTGTACTACAAGTTATTGATTGCACTTGACATTTTTAGTGAGCAAGGAAAAGCCGCCACCAAGAATGGAAGGAAGAAGGTCAAGAAAGGGACATTCATTGGTGCATTTCTGGCTGTTTCAGCCAAGGGTTTTGTCTACTATTGGACAATTCCAGATTTCATCAATGGGTACTCAAACAGTCACATCCTCAGTGGATTGCTTGACTCCTGGGATGGCTCAAATTCCAAATACTGGGTTTTCTTGAGCCACCAGATGGAGTGAAGCTCCACCACCCTCAAGGCCTTCCAGGAACGCGGGCACCAGGCCTCTGTGTACCCAGCTGGTCATGCTGACTTCCATCTGGAAGATGTTGTGTTCTTTCATGGGATCCACATTACAGGAGCGCCGCCCTCAGGCTTTCAACAACCTCTATCTTGGGGTCCTTGACCAAGATTTTCTCTTTGGCTGCCAGATGGTGGCTGACTAGTTTGCGCAAATGGTTTTCCATGTGAACATGGGCAACCAATCATGCAAGGATAAGTGCCTCCCACCCTGTGCCACAGCCACCTACCAGCCCATACAGCCAATGACTGATGATGAGTACAATGAGCGGTATATGGCGGCCATCACGTGCAATCCTCCTACCTCCACCCCCTCCACCAACACCCCCCACCCGCAAACCCAACCCATCCAATCCCAGACCCCCCAGGCCAGCACTGCCTCTACGTCTTCCTTCCTGCGCCATTCTGCCTACTAGGCATCACTCTTCCCTGCCTCAATAAACCCCCTGGTTCCATAAAATTTCTATTTCTATTATCTTTATTTTGAATTTCAATTGTTCATGTTCTCTTTGTTTATAGTTGGCTATATTCTTTATGTTCAGCTTATTTCTATAAAATCATATATTTACTATGCCGTGTATCTAGATCCTTAAGACAGTTATTTTTAGCACTTAAACACATCCCCTTGTGAAAATATTTACAACAATTTGGTGATCAGCTAAATTTGAATTAGAAAATTATAGTGTCAAATGTTTTTAGATAAATTTGTTACTGATCCAAATTCAAAACCTTAATGATAAACTTTAAGCCAATCAGGAGCCAAGTGATAAAGTGATTGTTGTGACATAAAGGGTCATTCAATAATTCTTTGATGCATGTGCACTAATTAATATGATTGGCTGGATGTTTTGCCATTGTACGCCATTGCCACTGTGGCAAGTTGTTGATGGACTAGTGCCCAATCAGCTGCTGGGTTAGCACTAGTCCACCAACAACTTGTCACAGCAGCAATGGCGTAAAATAGTAAAACATCCAGCCAATCATATTAATTAGCGCACATGCATCAAAGAATTATTGAATGACCCTTTATGTCACAACAATCACTTTATCACTTGGCTCCTGATTGGCTTAAAGTTTATCATTAAGGTTTTGAATTTGGATCAGTAACAAATTTATCTAAAAACATTTGACACTATAATTTTCTAATTCAAATTTAGCTGATCACCAAATTGTTGTAAACATTTTCACAAGGGGCTATGTCAAGCGCCAAAAAATAATATGGTAATCAAGGAAACAATGCCAACACAAAGCAAACAACACATATTGAGATGTGCGTAAAACATATACACAATGGGTAAAAAGATATGATAATGTAGTAAATGGGAAAACAAAAAGGAATAAACAAAGAGGCAAAAATATCAGAATAACACAGATTTCATTGGGGTGAAAGCTATAAAAACATATGTAAAGGTTAGTAAAAAATGAATGAGAGAATTAGAAAAGCTTCTGAAGGACCTCAACTTGGCGATTGCCAAAATAAAGGATATTGACCGCAAGGTCAAAGAAAAAGTCAAGTCTGCCATCCTCACTGGGGACAAAATTGACAAGGTGTCTGCAAAGGCACTAATGTCAAAAATGCCAGACACCCCAGAGAAGACAATTGAGAGCTTACTAAATATTCAAAAAACTGTGGTTGAGGGCCTCCAGTTCAAGGCATACAATCTTTCTGCGCCGTCCGTCTGGGTTGGAGACCTGGAGATGTATGCCCACCTCAAACCCGCCAAGCATGCCAGGGCAGAGGATACCAAATTGCCTGCACAATTGATTGCGCCAAGAATGGCAAAGCTGGCTGAAGCCGCCGGCAAGGAAGAAACCCAAGAAGGTACCCTAAAAAATTATAATTAATAAAAATTCTTACATACTTACCTTTTTTTAGAAGATGTTGATGGTGAACTCCGCCAGGTCCTGGTCCCTTTTATCCCCCCACCTTCTATGCCAACTATGCTAATCATGTGGCAAGGCAGCTTTTCCTGTCCCCCTTGTCTTGCAAGAGCTTAAAGACAGAATCCACAGGTCCTTTCTAATGTCCAGGGAGGCATTGACTGGGCTTTTGCATGGTGAGAGGGCATCTGAGTGGGCAGTTACTGCCTACAAGGATGCCCAACTGGTCCGCCTGGACCCAGTATACCTCACTGGAGTTTACTGTGTAAACTCCATTGAGCTTATTTGGGACGTCCTGCCAATGCTCCCATTCAAGAATATACCAGAAATGGGCCAGGCTCATGCAGCTGCTTGCTTCTGCTTCCCAGTGGAGCATACCATCTCTTACATGTTGGAGAACTTTGGGCGCGCAGTGTCAAAATTGGCTGTTGCAGACACAACAGCTGTAAAGAAGACAAAAATCCTCCTGGCGGACTTCAGGCTGGCCTGGAGTGCCAACAAGACGGGGGTCCCTGCATCTATGGAGCTGACCATTGCCAAAACCAAGCACAAGAAGAAGATTAGCGCTGTATACAACAAATTATGAAGTTCACAGAAGCCTTTGCTGGGCAAAGGCTTCATCTGGTTATTTACCTGGGGTTCCTATTCTACTTTGGGATAGGCTTGTCTGTAGAGGACCTAGACAGGGTCCTTCTTGGGTTGACAAGGCCAGGCTCTCACTGGATGGGAAGGAGGTCCCCCCTGGGTACAACTTGGTTGATCATGTCATCCAGGACGCCTTAGTCCTGGCTGGCATCTTTGGGTTTGCAGCTCTGCCAGAAAATCTGCTCCTCCATTCCCACCTCACCATTCTTCCTTTTACCAGCAGTTGCAAATACTTCAATATGGGTGTATCCACCGTCCACAGTGTGGCAGTGGAGGTTGTGCGCCACCTCCATTGCGGGGTGGGTACATACCGCCAAATCCATTATAGGCGCAGTTAATTTTATCTCTATATCAATAAATATATTTATACTCAAATATATTTTTATATTATAAATAATTTTTCAAATAATATTTTAGCAAACAAGATTTTCAAAATATATTGCGGAAATGGGTTTCATAAAAGTATAAAATAATATGGTAATAAAACAAATTTCAACTTTATAATTTACATTTAATTTTTATAAGACTATTTTATATTTATTTGACAAAAGTGACATAAATATATTTGCGTAATCCAGTATCAAGCATTTGGGATAAACTCAGATGAAATATTAAATAATATTTAATAAAAGAAATAAATTACTCACATCTATTGATGGATCTTCTGAATGTGATTGCGGGCGTGGAACCATCTAAATATAAAATGATAAGCAATAAATCTTGAATAGTAAATTAGAGAATATAAAAAAAGTTGGACACACTAAGCCTTTAATTGATTGGCTGTTTGGCTAGGCATGCAGGGATGAACAAATCAGTGTGGCCATAGAATTTGGCCACGGTCTCAGCTGGGAGGGTATGGATCCCGGCCTGCAGCAAATCAAACAGGTCCTCGGTCCCTGTTGGGGTTCCTTGCTTGACAACTCACTTGAGCCAACCAAAGACTTACTCAATGGGATTTAGGAAGGGCAAATAGATAGGGAGGAAGAGAAGGCGCAAATTTACTGTGGCCAATTGCTGGGGGCCCACTGCAATGCTGGTGTCAATTGATGGAAATTCTTCAAGAATATCTGCCACCTTGTGGAGACCAACATTGTCCAATATAATTAAGTTAGTGAAGCCTGGGCTCGTGCTCCTCAGGTGCTCCTGGACCAATTGGAGAAATGATAGGAAGGTCTGGCTATTGTGGGAGCCTAGTATCATTTGGTACAGCTTGACCCCCTTTGGACAGAGGAGAGCCACCATTGAGTATGCTATGGCGCGGACTGCAGCACGCCAAGCCATCCTGTCATTAAAGCCTTTGGGGACATACCCATACTCATTGCACATTGACAAGGCAAATGCTGATTTGTCAATATAATAGGATTTCACTGTCCCCTTGGCTTTGAGGGCAGTGTACGCCTCAGCGTAATTTTTCTGGGTCTCAATATTGGCTGGGCTGTTCCAATTGTAGGGGGATACCCCAAACTTTTTCCAGGAAAAGCGCATTCCCTTGACCAAATGATAATAGAAGGAAATTGAGGCCTTAATCCCAAAAGCAGACTTGACCATGGCCTGTATATTTGCCAGTTCAAGATGATAATCTTGGATTATCCACTGGCAGATTGCCCATTTGTGCTCCTTGGTGAGCATGGTTGAAACATGCAAGGATTTCTCTGCGGCAAGGACTTGGTCAGTATCAATGAACTTGTTGAAGGTCTTTGAGGCGTACTTGGGATCCACCCCAACAAGAGCCGCAGCTGCCTTGTAAACACCAGAGTCCTGCATGAGCTTGAGAAGGATGATGCGCTTAATGTCAGAAATGCACTTGTGAGCAGGATTTTTAGCAGTGAAGATTGGCTTGTTGGCGTTGGGCACAACACAGGGCATGGGCACCTTGGTGTAAAACACAGCAACTTTCTTTAACACCAGCTGTTCCTCATTGGTTTGGTAGAACTGGGGCTCCTCATCATCCTCCTGATTGTCATTACTGATGTAGGGCTTGTAGCTAGTATCAAGTACAGGCTTCACCTTCTCCAGCATGGCTGATTGGACCGACTCTTGCCGGTACACAATGTCAAACACATACAAAGTAAGTTCTAACTCCTTGTTTCTAACTGTTTTGGTAGTGGTAACCTTGGTAGGCTTCCAGGTCAGCTTTGGGACCCAAGGGTTTATGCTCTGCACCCTAGCAGCTTGTGCTCCTTGAACCAACTGTGTCAGTGCAGCGTCACTATGGAACTCTCCTCTCCCGCCTCCCTCCTGAGTAGGCACTTGTGTTGTACTAAGTCTATTCTTTGACCCGCGGGGGCAACTGCAACCGTGGCGCACAACGGGTGCAATGGTAGTCTATTGCTGTATTCCTTCCATTTTGATAATTTAATAAAATATTAAATAAACTTAATTAAGATACTCCCTATTTTTAATTTTTACTTTTATCTGTTTATGGATATTCAATTAATATTTTTTCCCACCCAATATCCCAATTATAGATTTTTTACTTCTTAGTTAGTTGTTTTTGGTTTTACCACACCCTTTTAGAATACCCAAATTAATTTCTACCCATTTTCCCATATTTTACGCCAAATTAAGCACCCAACACAATATTTTTAAAATTTATGTTTCAGGTCTTGTGTCTTATTTTAGATACCTTGGTATCATTCTTGATTACAACCCATTGTACAAACTGATTGAGTGATTTTGTTTACATTATGAGTTGCTATTGTGTTTCATTTTTGGATTGAGTTTTGACACACCACGCTTGGGTGTATTTTGTCACCAATTCACATAGTAAACATATGTACACCAAAAGTCAACTCACACCATTTTGTTTGTGAATCAATGTATTTTGGATTGTATTTTGAATGATTTTGCTTTGCATGTGAGCCCTTTGTTGCTGTGTTGACTCATTTTGCCCATTAACGCCAATAAACCCTATTAACAGAGTGGATTTAAACCTGAGAGTTGGATTTTTTTTAAATCTGAAATCATTTTGTTTAAATCAGAAGTATTTTTGCTTGTTGCCATAGCTTTTAAAACTACTGTAAGGTGTTATTGTCATTCTGAAAATAAAGTTATGACAAACCATTGATTTAACAAGATTTTACCCTACCTAGTTCTTGTTTTCTGTCATTTCAACAAATCACCAACAGGTCCTTCTGCTTTTTTATTGCTACCTGCTGAACTTTTAGACCCACCACCTAGGTTATTTTATCATCATAGGACTCCCTTTGCCCTTGTGCATTTCACTAAAATATTCTTCCAACCCAGCTGATTCAGAGTTTAATATTAAAACATCATTCTGGCAGGCCCTCTTGCTAGGACTAGAGCACCTTAAAACTTCAACCTTGAGGGCATCTGGTATAGCATTCAACCATAACTATTTAGGGATAAGTACAATTACTTGCTCACTTAACTAGTACTAATAACCTCCTGTTATCTATTAGCTCAACCACCCATAAGATTCCATTACCACCAATGGAACCACCTCTACTCAACTATTTGGAGTATTATATATTACTCTTACTGGTCTATTGGGCTCCATGGTGCCAATTTATGGGACTTGGTCTACTCTCAGGCGCTCTCTCTTATATTGTCAAGTTGGCAAAATTCTTGTGGTGGGCGCTACCCTCTGGACTGGTAACCCAGCCTTCCCCGCCTCTGCTAACCCACCCAGTGCCTAGTATACCAGCAGGATATCCCATAATCCAAGAAAAATTTACTACAAACACCACTATGGATTTATAATAAACAAAAATGTTTACTTTTTGTAATGTCTGAAACTTGGTTCAATACACCATCTCAAAAGATGCCACCAAAAAAAGGGTTTTGTAATAGAGTCAGGGTTTACTATAGCAAAATTAAAAAACTTAATAAAAATTATTAAATAGCCATTTTTTACATGATAGTTTCTATACAGCATCTCAAAAAATTGCATCTTAAAACTCCATAATGAATTGAAATAAAAAAGGTATTATCCAAATAAGGTTTTTAAGCATGAAACCACTTAGTAAATACCCTAGAACATGCAATCTCAAAAGACGCTATCTAGAAAGATGGCATCTGCAATTCATTAATTATTAAACTTTTTTTCAGTAAATCTGAGCCTTTCCCTTATTGGCTGTTAATAAAGTATGGTATTAATTTAAGAACTTATATAATAAATCAACCCAAATTAACACCACTTTGATATTACCACCCCCTGTAACACAGCCATTTGAAAACCACTTTTCATATACTAGCTTTATCCTTGTCATAAAAGGAACATTAATATTTGGATTTCAATAATAAAATGGATTGATAGTGATTTTATCTAGGAAAGGGGGTGTTTATGCTATTGCAAAACACTTCATAAAACTCCACTAGGCTTCTGAACTTTTAATAGGAGTGGTACTCACCAATGCAACACTAAGAAATAATTTGCTTTTACATATGGTGTCATAGGACGCCAACTAGAACACCCCCTTGCAAATTGACTGTTGCCTTTTTTCAAATTTAAAGTTTTCTCTGTTTTTCAGCTATAACAAAAATGTAAGAAATTCTCTGAAAGCTTGCATATACCTGTTGCAATATATTTGATTACTCCCTCTTGGGAAATCAATTCCTTGAGTTACCTGCTGAACAAGTCATCAAACAGCTCACCAACTAATCATTAAGTCAATGGCACTATTATCATTCAGCCATATATCACAGGAATCAAACATTCTGAATCCTAAGCAGAACACTACTTGGACAGAACTCATGACCTAAGAGGAACATTACTCAGATAAGCCCCATGTCTTCCATGACGTACATAGACAGTATGTGGCTTCCCATGATACTATATATTATCCTATATTCATATCCAATAAAGTATAATTCTCTTCTTAATTTCCCCTTTATCTTGTTTATTATACTTCCCAGAAGTATCTACATAACATATGTACCTTTTAATCTCCTTTAACCAGCTGGATACTTTTTTAAGCTCTGTTGTATAAGCTATTTTTTTAAAAAATTGAGTTGTTTTTGGCCTAGTTGTGATAGCTACAGTGTAGATTTTTTATTTTAAAATAAAGTATGCAAAATCAATATGCTTTTGAGCTACTGTATCTCAATTAGGGCATCTTAATTAATCCATCTCAACTACAAGTTTTCATTCAAACCTCAAAGTTTTACATACAAAATGCCACATAGAAAAAATTATATAATAAAAAACCTTAATTTTTTGATTTTTAGATTTTAATGTTTTCTCTACAATTTATGTGGAAATAATTTTCCCAAAAACATTATCCTTTTATCCTTAAAAACTGACCCCAACTTTCCCATATTTTGATTCTAATTTTTACTTAGATGCCCCCAAATCCACCAACAAAGCTAAGCCCAAGGCCTCCAAGAGTAAGACTAACTATCTCAAGGCTAAAATTGGCCAAGAGCACCCATAAAAAGCAGCCTTCTAAGTTTAAAGAGCCTTCCAAGACACCCACATCCTCACCTGAACCTGAGGAAACCAGCATCACCCCTATCCACTCTCACTTTGTTCACTCCCCTTTATACCCAAAAGAGAGCCATTTTGATTTCAACTGCTACTATTATCTAGCATAAGAGCTGAGGTAAAGAAATAATACAGTGTAAGCCTGGTACTCCTGCTGGTGATGAGATTGAGTTGTGGGAAATTTACACTGACCACAGCATCTGTAACAGGCATGAAGCCTTTGCAGTGCCCACACAGTTTCCAGGAGGCTACCCTATCATGTCCAAGAGGGGGAATTGGGCTTCTCTACAAGAGCTACTTTTTCCCCTGTGACTATGAGAAAGCGCCAATCTGCCAGCACTATTATAAATATGATAACCTTGACTATCCATCAAGGCTCACCATATAGGGCTTCTCAAAATTTAAGGCCTTGAATTTAGCAAACTTCAGTGCTAATCCTTTTTATCCTTTTTATCAGCTTTATATCCCATATCTTTATCAGGTTATCCCTACCACCAAGAATCAAGCCTTCACTGGGTATTTCAACAATTCCCCAATTGACCTTAAAAATTCCCAACTTGTCTCTGTTGAGGATTCATCAAAGCTTCAGAGATATTTAATGACATGTGCTATGCCCAAACCACTGAGGGATTCAGTGAAGCTTCCATTGATCAATTGATCTTAACCAAGGGCCAGACACTGTTTGGGTACTAGGAGTGTTTCTTTCTTAATAATGAAAGAGTTAATACCAGTGAGAGAATAACCTTCTTTTTACCTCCAAGGATCTGCATAACCTTATTAAGAGCAGGACCTGTATTGCAGATGTTGCTTTCTGCAACTTCCCAAAGCTGTTCAGCTAGCTTTGGAATATCCACAGGCAGGTTGACAATCTTGTCCTTTCCCTTGTGTTTTATTTCCTTACCAATAAGGACCAGGAGACCTATGTCATTGCTCTAACAATTATTAAGAACCAACAGGATGTAATCATCCCCACCTTGGAAGAAGAGCCCAAGGAGACCAGAGGGCAGAAGAAGAAATCCCCCTAACAGGAAAAAAAGACACCACCAAGAAGCAGCCAGAAAGTTTGCAATATTGCACCTACTTAGTTGTTAATTTTGAGCATGCTCAGGACAATGCCTTCATTAAAGCCTTCAAGAGCTCACCCCAGGGATGCTGTCTTCACTTTTGACAAGCACTCTACTTCCCTCTACAGAAGTGTTCTGAACTTAAGGATTGAGTCAACACAGAGTGCAGCAAAGAGACAAAGATGCCTTTAACTGCTTTGCTGCCATGGACTTGATAAGAAGGGAAGAGGTAAATTCCTTCTATAAAGCCCACCTCTGCCAAACATGTTTTATGAAAACCAGGCAGCATTCAATTCATTAATTGAGTACTTTGAAGCTAATTGGTTGAGATCTTTCAAGGAGAAGACCTTATCAGAAAGGATAGTGACTAAATTCACTGAAACTGCTTCAATAAGGTAGAGTATGGCCTTATCAAGACCACTTATTCTATTGAGGGATGCATATTCAATTTTATACTAGGGTTGTAGTAAAAAACCAAAGGTTATCAAGATTTTAGGCCTTCTCAAGACCTAGAAGACCAACCCTGCCTGCCTCTTTAAAGATGGGATGAGGATCAAGGGCAACACCTCAAGCAATAAGGGCTTTGGTCAAAGACTGATTTATCTGAAAGGCAGTCCTGGTCTATTATCCCAAGGATAGAAAGCTTCAGCATCTTCAAGCTATCTCATTATTGCTTTTGACCAATCTTTTAGCCCTTTCCTAAATAACTCTTCTAATTATCTCATTTAACATTTTAAATTTTTTATATTTATTATTTTATATAGTGATGGTGAGGCAAGTTTGGGGAAACTTTGAAGATTAGTTGGGAGAAAATTTTATTAGAAAACTAGATTAGGATTTATTGTCAGTGATCCAAGCTTGGGCAGCTAGCCTGTCATTTTCAGGGATTATGTGGGCCAGGTTTTTTGCAGGCAGAGCCCATCACAATAGAAGAGTTAACTTAAATAGGTAGAAGAGGACTTCCCTGCCCAGGACAACAGGCTGACAGCCGGGATTATAGTGTCAATCACCCCTGTGAGGGTGATATACACAATCCCAAACAGCTTGCTAGTGTGGTTGGTTGGGAGATTGGGTGAGGAGGGGGCATTAGCTTGGGGGTCACAGTCGGTTCTATATTGAGTTTATAGGCAGGCAGGCAGGAAGGTAGTTGAACTTACCTCTAAACTATTTTGGTAATGATAAGATACAAGGCCCTCAATGGTTGTATCTAACTACTGATTTTATGCAGGCCAAGGGATCTAGTTCAAGGATCTTTTCCAGGGTTTATTCCTTATACTCAGGTTTTAAAGAGTACTTTATGAAGTGAAGGGGACCAAAGAGGACACCTAGAGGACAGAAATATGCTGGTAGAAGGGCAGGAGGGCCAGGTGATCTTGTACTGAATTGATAGATGGCTAAGATAAAAATAGGCAGAGGCTGTGGAAGCCAAAATAACATACCTTTATTCAAAAATAGTGATAAGTTTGGAGACGGGGTCCTTTGGTTTATATAGTACCCCACCTCCAAACTTAATATTTTCCATGGGGAGTTCATCAGGGCATTGGGAAATGTGGGCCCTGGTGGTCTGGTTGCTTGGGTTCAAAGGCAGTGAAATGGCACCTGGGCCAGGAGTTCTTTCATTGGTTAGAAATCTTGAATTAGGAACTTGATTCTCTTGTTTTTGGGTTGCGGTCATGGGGTCAGGCCCTGGGCCTGTGCTTTACTCAGATGACACATTCTGATTGGCCACCAAGGCAGTCTTCAAGACCATGAAATAGATGGTAGGAATTTTGTTGCCTCCATTAGGCATCTTGATTACTCCTGCATTTGGTGCAATGATTCCTTTGGTTTGGCTAGCTTCACCTTTCAGACAATCATTCTTGACTTCAGCTTGCGGGGACTTGCCCCCAGGAAAACACAGGCAGGCGGCCTGCAGGGGCTCAGGGTCAGGGTTTGAATCCCATCCTTGGGCCTGGGTTTCAGGGGGAAGAAAATTGTCAATCTTGACATTTATAGCCAAATATATTCTGGTCATTTTATAAGTAGGACCAATAGATGGGGAATTAGGAGGGGGACTTGGATCAGAAATGGCTGGGAAAATGGACTATTCAACTGGAAATTGGTTCGATGCAAATCAGGAAAGCCATTGTGAAACTGGTTTGTTGCCAAATCAGACAATGTAGGGATGTTAAATTATTTTGATGACAACTGACTTAGTTAACCATCCAAACCTTTGACAATAGTATAAATTATAGCTTATAGATAGCATAAGTGAAAGGGAATTTCTTGAGTAACTTTAATTTGAAGCTTTATGCAACCTTGTTGCTGCTAATCGATTGTATTTTTATTATGAATTTGTAATCCTGATATTAATTTTAGTCTATACATGGCTTTTGAATATATATTTTATATTTTATATATTGAGCATCAAGTATAATCACCTGTTGATATAGTGTTTTTCTTATTTGCAATATTGTAAATTGAGGTACTATATCTACTTTTACTTTTAAGATAGCGTTTTTGACATGACATAAATCTAGATGGCGCATTTTGAGATGCCATGTCTACCCTTGATTTATAAATTATTCAACCCAATGCTTTGGCATAATAGAATGAACTACATGTTGAATGGGTTTGATCAATAGTACTATTGAATAGGAATGGGGATTCATTTCCTGATGCATTGATATATGAGAAGTCAAGGACAGACGGAAAAATAAAAAACTTAATTTAAGTAATTCTCGTGGAAATAAGAAAATATTTATTATGCTAGGTGCAGAACACAGGAACCCATGCATTCGATCTTGGACAGAGCCTTGATTATTCATATTTAAACATAATAAGGTCAAATAATTACGAATAATTACCTCCCGTCATTGCATGGATGTAATTGAATGTTAACAAGTAAATGCAACAGCAGACATATGGTCTCCTTTTAAATAGCTCGGACCTGGTGACATCATCAATGATAAAAAGATCTCCTCAATTCCGAACATGTAATATAAACGCTTTGTGTGAGAAAGAAAGCAAGCACTCTTGAATTATCGGCCTGAGATACTTGCCTACGCTATCCATGAAACCCATAGGATATCTGTTTCTTAATGGATCGAACGCTTACCTCTTCATGTCACGCCAGGATTGCCTAGGCATATGGCAGCAGAGGAGCAAAGAAAACAATCCCGGATATGCATGCGCTTTCTTCAAAAGAGGACACTTTGTAAAGCAGGGTCCTTGGCTGGAGTTTAGAATTCTCCGCTGCGGAATATATCTTTATCAGGGATTATGCGCGCCCAAAGGATGTGACAGTTGTACTATTGCTAGGGTGGGTGACGGTGGGCCTGATAACTGGAGATATGATAGCAGCTCCTTTAACAGAGTAGCTGAGCGCCTCTATGTTAAATAGGCTGAAGAGTTACTTTTGCAATTTTCCATCTTAAACAAAAGCTTCTGCTAGCGATATACCTTTTTATACGAAACCCTAGTACCTATTTATAGCGTTTTAAGCTATTAAATCTATTCTGCTTCTTTAAAAAAGTACAATACTAAGCAACAAAAATTATTGTTATATACAGCTATTGCATCAAATATTCTAAATTTAACACTTTAAATGTATATTTCATCGACCTTTTAAAGTGGAAGGTTATAGGGATATGGGAAATATAAAAATGTAAATAAGTAGAATGTCAAATCAAGACAACAATATGGACTTCTTCTTGAAAAATAAACTATAGATAAAGCAGTTTTAAATGACTCAGGGTAAATTTTTTAAGCTTTGTCAAGTGAGGTTATCTAAAGTATAATTTTTTAGCTTTTCTTATAAGTTTGATATTATATTAGGTAGACATGTACAAAATAGCTTATTAAGGATTGCCAAATCCAAGAACCAAATTTTGAATCACAATTACAAGCAACTCAGTTAAGTGAAGAATAAAAAAGTTTTGCAATATATACAGTTAATCCCTCTAAGTGAAGTAATTCCCTGAGTAATAATTAAGTTGTGGCACTCTTATTAATTGCTCATCTAATATGGGGATCAACCCTTTTGAATCCTAAATAGATCATTACCTGGACAAGCCTCATGACTACCATGACATACATGGAAAGTATGTGGCTTCCCATGATACTATATAATACTCTAAATTCATATCAATAAAGTATCATTCTCTTATTAATTTTCCTTTTTATTTTGTTTCATATACTTCTAAGAAGTACATACTTGACAGTGTTATCACAAGTAGGTTATCCACACCTACACAACTCAAAGGAAAATTCTTCTAAATAAATGAAGCCAGCAGATGGCACTCCCTACCATCTGGAAAAGATATTAAGGTCAGGACATTCCAACAGGATATACTGTCTTCAACAATATCTTTGTGCCTACCAAACAGTACAACTTCCTCAGCACACAAGGAGTCCTGAACCCACCTCTAACCCAAGCCATTCCCAAAATACCCAACATTTTATAACAGCACCTCTGCTCAGCAGAAATCAGAACCTTCTCAGGACTACACTGTAAAAATGCCAACCTCTTTATTCAAAGCACATAAAACAAGTTCACACAGGTTGTCTACCCCCAAAGACTCTGAACAAGTGAAATTGCCTTGAAAGTCACCCAGGCTGCCTCCTGCTTTGTGAGCAATTGGTTCAAACAGCATCTGGATCATACAAAGTCTGGGAGATGTCCAAGAAAGCCTCCTTGGAAAAGTTTTCCATAAAAGATTTGGCATGGTGATCATGACAGAACATATGACCTTCAAAATGACAGGAACTATTGAGGAGTAAATTGCAGCTTATGAGAACATACAATATTGAGCTCCTGACACCATCAACTTTGATGAAGCTGAACCTTAACTGGACTTCTACAATGGCCTTCCCATACATTTGATGTCAATTTGACATGAGTTGCTGCAAGAACCTCCAAGACATATTTTTGGAAGGAAAAAAAGCTGAACTTTTTTTGACAACTTGCATGTAACCAAAAAATGTAAGGAGAGTCCCTCAGTGAAAAAAGACACTTGCCTCAACAACCAAACAAAATAGCTGAGCCAATCACCCTCACTCTCAAGGCGGGATTTCACAACTCAGGCAAACCAGATGAGTATTGATACTGCACCCAGGGAGAGAAAAGCTCAGGGGGTGCTTAAGTAAGTTGCCCTCCACAACTTTACAAGACTTGTACAAGGACCAAGACATAAACTCAATCATCATGATCCAAGTACCCTTCAGCAACCCCTACTGGTTGCTGCCCAAACTGGAAATAAACCTCTCACTTATTCTTTCTGCGTTTGCAGATATCATGGCACAGCACTATTCAACACTGAAGCAGACCAATCTCTCTTTGACAAGAAATTTGATAATCTCATGAAAATACCTACAACCAAGAGCAACATTAAGAGAGTTATCATGGCAGACAACCATAGCACCCCAGTCACTAAGGAGGCAAACTCTCTCCAGGCACAGATAGGGGATTTATAAACTGCCCTTGGTGGCCCCAGCATTTCAATACCTAAGTATGACATAGTGTTTGGCCTAGATTAGATAAAGAAGACAAAACCTCACATTGACTGGGACAGTGCCACACTTACCATATAAAAAAGTACACCATCATGTGTACCCAACTCATCTTGACACCCTCATGGGATATCATGTATTTGTAAAGATTACTCAAAAAAGAATAAAAGGACGTCAGTGAAGTTGACTGGAACACCTGTACATATGAAATCCCCCAGTTAAAAAATTTGAATGCATCACACAAAGAGGACCCCATACACCAGCAATTAGTCCAGGAATTCCACTAGGTATTCCAGTAGAAACTGCCAGGCCTACCACCTGACAGAGGTATCCAACACAAGAGTGGTTTGAAAGGAAGTGTACTCAAGGCACGCCCCATCTACTGGTTACCACCTCAAGAGGATGATGTGTTGAAGAAATACCTGTATGAGGCTCTTAAAAAGTGGCTCATTCAACTATCAAAGTCCCCCTTTGGCGCAGCAGTCTTCTTTGTAGCTAAGTAAGATGAAGAGTTACACCTTGTCACCAATTACAGAGCGCTCAATGAAGTCAAAATTAAGAACCAGTATCCTCTGCCCCTGATTGACCATCTCTTTGATTCTCTAAGAGGGTCACAGTTCTTCACAAAGATTGAATTAACAGAAGAATACCACCAAATCTGTATTAAGCCTGAAAACATCCAAAAGACAGCATTCAGAACCAAAGACAGCTCATTTGAATGTGTAGCTTATAGCTTTGGTATCACAAACTCCCCCAATACCTTGTGACTTTCATAAATAGAATGTTCAAGTACCACTTTAAAGACAACATATAGTCTACCTATATAACATAATCATCTATAGTCCCAATATGGAACAACACTAGAATGTTGTTTCTATGGTACTTAATACCCTCTATGTTGAGCAACTTGTATTATTGCTGGTATGTTCAAAGCTACAGATAGAGGTTAGCCTTGCCAATGTACTCTACCTAATCCTATGCAAGAGCACTACAGACTAACTAAAATAGAACTTTGAAGATAATTATGTTTATTGAAGCTGGAGTATGATCTTACCAGCGGTTGCAATCTATCCAGGTGTAACTAAGAATTTGTTGTTGTCCTTTCAGGCGTCTATATCAATATATACTGCAAAAACCCTTGTTCTTGTCCTTTCAGATAGTTCTTAGTGGCTACCTTTGCAATAGGTCCATTTTTTCTGGCTACGCCTATCCTGATTGGCTGTCCTTTGCACATGTGTTGCTACTGGCCTTGACAGGAGTACATGGCACTTCAGCTACAGTCTACACTCTTCTTGAGCTAGCCTACTGTCGTTTGTTGGTTGGCTGTATCTTACATGCCTATTATTGCGCTGTGAAACTTTGCCATATTTAGTTGATGCTTAGAAATTGTCCCTGTTTGGCCCTCTCAAATTGGAAGGTGGAATTCCAGTATTCCATTTGTAGGGCTTAATCAGTGATCCTTTTCTGGCTGGAAAGCCTTTTGCTTATTAATACATCAGGTCAAATTAAGAATTATACGGCATATAATAGCAGACTCAATCCAGTATCAACCCGTGGATTATCTGCTGTGTAAAGCTGACCCAAACTGATAAGAAATCTGATTATATGCCATGTAACTCTGACCAAAACTTGGTATTTCCTGATCTTCTTCATATCAATTTTTTGGTATGAGCATATATGCCCATTGGGCTATGTGGGGCTGGGTTGATACAAGGTCCAGTAGGGTGGATTGGGAGGTGAGTGATTGATGATCTTTAGTTTATACAGCATAGAATCAGTGATAATCACTATGTTGGCTAATGTTTATACAGTGTATAATTATTACATCAATTATAATAAAGCAAGTAATATACGGCGTATAATCAGCACACATTGGAATGATAATCAGTGATAATACGGCGTATAATTTTTGTATCTATTGTAATAAACTAACAATTGCACGGCGTGTAACTGCTATATCTATAATAATAAAATAATGATTATACGGCATATAATTACTACACTTGATAAAATGATAACCAAGTGATAATACAGCGTGTAACAGATTCAGATCTGTGTGCAATGATTAGCCTGATCATTTGTGGTCAATCAGCCTAATCTCACACTCTAGTACAATCAACTAGTATCCAAACTGTCCAAGTATGATTTCTTCTCAACAAAAACCCCCATTACTAGGACACTTTTCAAGTGGAGGTGGGATTAAGCCTGACCCAGAGAAGGTAAGGGCTATCACATTCATGCCAGAATCACGTGACAATAGTGAACTCTGAACATTCTTGGGGATGATTGTTTATGTCAGAATATTCATCCTGGATTGGGGAGCTCTAACTGCCCCCTGTCTGTGATCACTGGTATAACAAGAAATTGTGTGGACCCCGCCAAGGATGCAGCATTTATGACAACTAAAAGAGTGTATGGTCACGGCCCCCATCTTACAATACCCTAACTGGGAAGGGATCTACAAATTGGAGACAGATGTCTCAGATTATGCAACACGAAGAGCACTTATGATTCAAACTGCATAAAAGGACTTCATCTCTGTAGCATATGAATCAATAAAGTAGTCTGAAGGTGAGAAAAGATATATAATACATGACAAAAGACAGATAGCTATCATTCACTGATTAATTAAGTGGCAGTGTCATCTGAAAGGTGCACAGATATTAAAAGTGCTAATCAACCACAATACACTGATATTATTTAAAACACAACAACACCTATCTAGACAGCAAGCTGAATGAACGGGCCTCGTTTAAAGGTATCCAATGATAATTGAATATAAATCAGGCAAGGAACTACTTACTGTAGACAAACTATCAAGGCTAAACTGTAAGCACTTACTCTGCAATAACATAAGAGGACCCCAATTAGCCCATGTTAATCATGGGGGGTCTCAAAGGAGGGTGTTTCATCTGGTACAACAATGGACGTCTAAGAGAAAGCCCTTAAGAACAAACACCTGTTGAAAAATGTTTATGGAACTCTACACCACATTTTAACAAGTGGCAATACAGTGCCCTACATACTGTCAACCCAAAAGATTGACACAATAAGTTGCTACCACAGAGATTTGGGCCAAACACATAGTAGGAACTTCACAAATATCTTAAGAATTGCTAATGGTGGCCCAACATGTTGGACAACATCAAAGAAGTGCTCAATTTTGCAAAGTATTTGAAGCATATGTACACTCCAAGGCATCCCCCAAGTCTGTGATGTCAGTATCAATTGACCAACCCTTCAAGGTACAGGCATTAAACATTTGGGGTCTATGCCTGGATATAACAGAAGCAAAAAATACATCATTTCAGTAATCAACTATGCAACAAGGTTGTCAGGATACCAGGAGTACCGTGGGGCTCCAGCAGGTGATGGAGGAGTCAAAGCGGGTACTGGCATGGCCCACCAGATGATGGGACCTAACTTTACCAGGTAGGAAAGAGCCTTCCCAGCCATAGCCCAAGGTCCAGACGCTGGCAAGGCAGAGTCAATTAATCCCATGAGCGCAAGGTAAAGCACTCCCAGGAATTGACTACTCTGGCCAGAGGCATCAGAGGTGGGTGGGGTTGAGATGATTGGTTTGGATGTCACGGGTGGCTCCATGGGGACCAGGTATGCAGCAGGATTGTTGTACTTCCTGTTGAAGATCAAAGGGTAGATGATGATTGCTTTGCTGTCACAGACAACTTGATAGGGTTCCTTGGGTATGTTTGGGCGGGTGTACCACTGCAAGTCTTCCAATGTCCAGGGGTTGTGGTCAGGATTGGTGGGATACTCAGTGAAATGCACAGGGCCAAATGGAGCATTGGGTGGGCGGTAGTAGTCAAAGGCTTCAGGTTTATCAACTGGAGTCTGACTATCTATCCCAGTAGAGGGGTGCTGACGCTTGGGTGTATGCAGATGGAAGAGTATCAAAAATAGATATGGAAACAAATAGGTGAACCAAAGGTTCATAACAACTTTATTTGGTAAGGATGACAATACAGAACTTTTTCAAGTGCTTCTGATTTATATACTTACTCACATGCAAGTGCCTCTGGGTAATCTTATGATGTTATTTGTGTGGCAAGGCTTGGCATTTCAGGCTCTGCTGTTTGGCTGGCTGCTTCATGGTTATTTTTGGGGTTTTCATGAACAATTGTTTGGCTTTTTGATGGTCCATCTTGGCTTGGCTGGTCATTGATTTTGGCAGGTTTGGCTTCTGGGGTTTTGGGTTTTTTTCCAATTAGATCATCATTTTTGGGGCCCAAAGCAGGCCCCTCAGCTGCCACCAGGGCAGGAATAGTTCCAACAACTGTATTTGCTTTAAAAAGCAAAAATAAAGGTGCAGGCAAATCTCCCCTGCCTGCTAGCCCTGCTTGGTGGCTAGGAGCAGGTTTAATTCCTGCCCAGGGCTTTGAAGCTGTTACTTTTGTAACAAAGGTAGTCCTTGGCACAAGCATACAATAACAAAAAGGAAATGATATGAGACAATTTATTGCTAAAGAAATCTTAGCCAAGTTTGGAAAGCCTGAACTCATAATCATAGACAGAGGAACAGAATTCACTGCCATTGGCACCAACATCTACCTTTCTAAAAATAAAATAAAAATCATACAGTTACAAGCTCTTATCACCCACAAGCTAATGGTAGAGTGAAAAGATTGTACAGCGCTCTCTTAGAGGCACTCAGTATTTTATTTTCCAGCAACCCACAACTCTGGGTCAAAATTTTACCTACAGCACTAATGGTATGTCAAACTCAAGTCAGCTACAATACAGGCAAAAGCTTATATGAACTTGTCTATGGGCATAAGTCCATCATTTTCAGTACTAAGTTAGGATCTAAATTACTGTTATCTAAGAAAGTACCAGCTGACAATGACCCTGATTTATAATACACCAGAAAAAACCAAGAGACCTGTCATAAATTGCGCCATTAATGCTATTTCAATATGGCCTTCAAATAATGATAAATGCAAAGATTTGGCTGAGTTTTCCTTTGAGTTTGGAAATTCCTTGCCTTCTGCAAATGGGTCTGGTTCAATATCCACCCATTACAGATTATCATACCTGTATGTGATTGATCCTGGTATGACCTTGTCCCAAAGTGACCCCCTCAGCCACTCTGTCTTCCTAATGAGTGATCACCGTCCCTTGTCTACTATTTAAGTAGAATCAATTCTCCTAATAAAGACAAGTTTATCCACATTTGTTTTGACTTTAATAATCTTCAAGCCTTTTCCTGTCCTTTTTGCCAAAAGGACTTTCACATCTTTTATTCCAGGAAATTAAGGTATGTGCCCTTAATTTTGCCCTGAAGGCTAACCCAAGGCTAGCTCTAAACCTCAAATCTTTTGTTATAAAGATTTCCCGCTGTTTCCTCCTGGATGTTGTCCCCTGGAGCCAAACACAACAAGACCAAAGAAAAGGAAAGAGTAGAGAGAAATAGTTCCACTTCAATAGGAGCAGTTTCAAGTTAGAGACAAGATTTGGGATATCAACAATCATTTGCATAAGTTGGAACCAGGACTAAGAGGGCCAGGAGTTGTCATGGAGATTAAACCCAACAATACCTACTTCATCAAAGAAATTAGTGCCTACAACGGTTTGAAACATATGCACCATGACCAACTCCTCCTATGCAAGGCAATAACTGCACAACATGATTCACAGATGCATGTTCCCAATGCAATAAAGATCAATATCAAGCCCAAATCCCCAATACTCTCAAGAAAATTCCCAAGGTTCCACCTTCCAGCACCCCAGGGGGAGATGTTGCAACATCTGCAATTACTCCCTCTTAGAAAACTAATTCCCCAAGTGACTCTTTGAATGATTCCCCAACTAATCATTAAGTTGTGGCACTCTTATTGTTTGCCCATCTATTAAAGGGATCAAAGCTTTTGAAATAATGGAACAATTACTTGGATAAGCCCCATGACTACAATGACATACATGGACAGTGTGTGGCTTATCTTGATACTATATAATACACTAAACTCATATCAATAAAATATTAATATTTTCTTAATTTTCCTCTTTATTTTGTTTCATATACTTCTAAGAAGTATATACTTGACAATAACAAATAAAAACTATTTAATTTTGTCAAAACAGCAGGCTCAACCCGCCAGCAAGGTTCCAAACAAGCGGGTTTGTGACCTGCAATCCAATTACCTGGCCACTCAAAGCCAGACTAGGAAGTCAACTCAAATTACCAAATCCAACAACATGAACAGATGATGATCTCTTACAGTGGATACCTTGTTTTGGCGCTTGACTCATTACCAGGATTAAGCCATCCCCTTAATCATCCAGCTGTGTGATCAACACAATCATGTTCCTGTTATCCTTGATTCACATTGACTATATAATCACTATCTCTCAATAAAAATTATCTATCTAGCTTCTAAATATTTTTCCCCTTTTAACTCTGCTAAAACAGCACAGTTGCAACAATTTGAAATTTTTATTTATTTAAATTTTTGTATTTAAACTCTTAAGTGCAGATAATCCAACTAACATAAGGCAAACTTGTTAAGAAAATACAGGATAGATTAACCAGGAATGTAGGATTATAGTTTACAATTTTTTTATTTTCTGTAAGCATAATAAATCATAGCCAACCTGAAATAAATAACAAACATAAAATTGCAAGATTTTCAGAGCCAAGAACTAAATTTCATATTGTAAATGAGGTGTATCTGAATTAAATTTATTTGGTTGTTGCCTCAAATAGAAGTCAAAAAAATTTAGTATGGATTTACATCATTAAGTTTGGGAATCATTAGCACTCTCAAAAATTATCCAATTCCATTTTAGGATAGCTAAAATTCAGATCTATATAGCTCACCTAATTAGACATACTTAACAATAATTTTTTCTAAAATGTACACTCCTATTATTGAGTTTTTTTATTAAAAAATTTCATATGTCTTTGATCAACAACAACCAAATCAACAAGCTGTTTCCTAGGATCATAAAATCATGCAGGACTGCACTGGGTCTACCAGTGGCAAATCCTTTATCAATGTCAACTTCTAACCTACAGTTCCACCCAGAAAACTGCCCAGAAGTGTTTTATATCTCCTATGTCTAGCATTGACTTGTTTGTGAACCATAAACAGGTTCCTGCCAACCAGAAACACATGATAGAAATATAACCAAGAAGTAGCTAATCAAGACAGGTTGTCACTTGGAGGTTTTAAAATCCTGAAATGGTCAATCATATGACAGCATCCAGCTCCAAAAGAGGACACATGTAAAGATACTCCCCTTTTGGCCTTGGACAGGATAATTTTCCCTTGTCATACAAAGAAAAGCTCCCAAAATCCAGCTAAACCACTCAATTATTTTGAGGATTTAGTACATACTGTGGGTGAAAGATTTGTATTAGCATACCTTACAGACCCCTTCCTTCATTGTCCCACCCTGGGAGGAAACACTGATTAGTTTGGATCATTTGCTGGCTTGGTATCAACTGTTGTAAACACTATTATGCCCAGCCAATCAAAGCAATCCACATCAACACTCTCAAATTAAAATGGGTCTTCAAAGCCTCAAACATATGCTAGCCAATAATAATGCAAGGCATAAATTACTAAGGATCCTTCCACCCTCTGAATTTGCTCCAAAAATTTCTCTCACAGCCATTCCAGATGTCCAAGGTTTGTCAGATGGTCATCTGAATCCAAACTCTATCCCCTAAATCAAGTCATGAGACTTTTGGTCCCCTTATTGCTCATTCCTTCATTAAATAAAGTTTGGAAGTTTTTTAAATAGTGTGTATTGTGAGCTGTTATTTTGGGTTCTCTAATTTGAAACTGTAAATAAAAATTGTTGCTTCATTACCTATACTTTATTCCCCTTCATTCTGGCTGCTATACTGAAGCCCCTAGAGTTGACACTAGCATATAGAAGTTACCTTACCTATTTTTGCTCTCAAAAGACCACTTAAACCTAGAAATTCAGTTAGAAATTAATATAAAACTTACTTTTATCTTGATTTTCTTCTATTTTGTTTGACTTCAAACCCACTTTTACCTTTAATTGTTTTAAAGCCTTTCACAGTACTCCCCAAGCTGGCCCAAAGCACAAAAAGTCCCTGTCTGCCTCTAGAATTGATAATAACCTAATTTCCTCTGGAATTTATTGTTTTCTGACCCAAAATCAGTTCACATAGTCCCCAAATCTTTAGGAGATTATGAGAATGCTACTTCCTGCACTTAAGTTTGTTGTGTTTTCCCTGGCCCCAGTTCTGTTCTTCATTTGGTCTACCTCCCCAGATCTTTGGGTATGTATCTTTTCCTCTGCCCATCTTGTGGGATAAGACCCAGCAAGGCTTCTGTACTTGCTGGATGATATTCCCAGCAGGGTTAACAACCTTGTCTTTGCTGGGTAGATCCTGGTTAAGAATCTTACATGTGATGACCTTGGCTTGTATTCTCCTGATATTGGCTTGGGTCATCATCTGGTTAAGGACTACAATATTCTTTCCCCTTTTATTTAAAGGAGATATTTTGCTCCCCAAGAGCTTCCCAAGATCCCAGTGCACACTTTCACGTGTACCCTCTGGTTACTTACAGGTATTGCACTGATGGGACTGAACACCTACTTCCCACAACTGTCCCTGCATCCTCCCTTTGGATGCCTGTTCAAGCAGTCATGTTAGTCCTGCACTGGATGGTGTCCTGGTGGGTCTTTACACCAGGATGAGAGCCAAACTTGGTTAGTTTAGCCCCTCTCTCTCACAACACATCCCTCCTCCAGTCAATCTGCCTGCAAGACACAGGAGGAAGCTTATCACACCCAAAATTGTGCAATAAATAGTCAAAAAATAAGGATGTTTATGTCCCTTGGGGAAATTGTAACTGTGAGAAATTTCATTTTTCTTAAGTCTCAAAACAAACCCCTTGGCTCAGTGAGCAACTCAGGTTTATCTTCCATGCCCAAAACTGATGAGCCAAACTCATATTGTCATAAAACTTGGACAGGATATATCCTTTCAAAATGCACACTAAGAGTTAGCTTCATCCAAAGCAACTACAAAGGCGCTTGATTTCTCAAATGTGTCAACTTTCCCAACCCTTGCTACAGAGAATAACTTTGGTACCCCTAGATATTCTTTGAGGTCACACCAGCCTACAAAAGCTATAAATATTTAGCTTTTCAATCCCCAATAAGCTATCATTTCTTGCTCTAAGCCATTATCCTTAGTGTGGTCCTTTTAAATTGTAAGAGTTTCATAACCACAACTTATAAGCTTTATTCACTGTTGCTAAATCCTGATAAGAAAGATTCTGCAATTAGGTCACAACCAGTGTTTTAACCTTGGCAAACAACAGTAATTGTCCTTTTCAGTATGCTAACATTTCAGTTCCTTTGAAGAGCTGGCTAAACAGCTTATTGTAGTCATCTCTTTCTTGTGACTAATCCCAAGAATCCAACACCAACCCTGCTTTACTTAAACTAGCATTTATGTATCTTTTTAATTAATATTTTTAAAACTAATCAAGCTCTCTTTCCTTTGGTCAATTCAAGCCTCAGAAAATAGTCTAACCATCCAATTATATTAAGATATCTTAAACATTTAGTTGCTCTGCTTTCAATCTTAATACATACATTCTGAAGTTAAATAAGAAGTAGATAAGCCACTTTGCAATAGTTGAACTATAATATAAAAATCAGGCAATTAATTAAAAAAATTATTAAGTCCAAGTAGCTCATATTCTCATGTTACATAATGTAGACACGCTAATATGAATTAAACCTTTATACTTTCAAGGATACATGTAAGGGATTTCATGTAATAATGAGCCAAATAAAGCTTTTGGCTTGACCATCAACTTTAAATTTAAGTATTATTGAAAAATCAATCCAGTTAAAGGCATTACAGCTTTAATTACTCAAGGCAGCATTACAGACAGACTCACTTTTATATTAATATATAAGTTAGTCTGTCTGTAATGTCACATCAAGTGGGCTCAAGCCGTAAGAGGTTTGAGTGAAGTGATTTTTACTTAACTTTAATTTTAAAAGTTGAATGTTAAGCCCAAAGCTCAATTTGGCTCATACTTACATTCAATCCCTTACATGCATCTTTGAAAGTACACATATTAAATTCAGTGAAGTATGGTCTAAATTATGTTGAACTAAAATATAAGCCACTAAAACTTTTATAAATTTGTATTTGATTACTAAATTTTTGAATTAGTGGCTAACCCCATTCAAACATATCAAAGTGGCTTATCTTTCTATATTACCCAACTCTAGAATAGGTGGATTAAAACTAGAAGAGAAGCAGCAAATGTTTTAGATTTTTTTATATGATTGGATGGTTATGATCTGTGCCAAGTATTGAATTGACAATGAAAAGAGAGTTTGGTCAATTTAAAGTGATGCAGTTTAAATTATTAATATAAATAGTGGTTTAAAGAAGGAGATGGCTGGCTTGAACATTTCAAAATTCTTATTCTTCAAATGATATTAGTGTCAAGTTTATACTTCTGGGAAGTATAATAAACAAAATAAGGGGAATATTTAAGAAGAGAATGATACTTTATTGAATATGAATATAGAATAATATATAGTATTATGACAAGCCACATGCCGTCCATGTACGTCCTGGAGGTCATGGGGCTTATCTGAGTAATGTTCCTCTTGTGTCACAAGGCTTGATCAAGTTGTGTTCCATTTAGGACCTGGATTGAGTGATCCCTGTAATAGATGGCCAAATGATAGTAGTGTTACCAACTTAATGGTTGGTGGGTGCACCATTTGGTGACTCATTCAGTGAACTACTCAGGGTTCTAATTCCCCAAGAGGGAGTAATCAAAGATGTTGCAACCTGTCCCCCTGGGGTGCTGGCAGGCGGAGCCTTAAGAATTTTCTTGAGAGATTCAGGGATGTTGGCTTGGTATTGATCCAGTTTAGCGTTGGGAACAGGGAGTCTAGAGTTTTATTGGGCTGTTCTTGCTTTGCACAGGTGGAGGCAGTCATGGTGCATATGTTTCAGTTCAGTCCAAGCTCAAATCCCTTTGATGAGATAGGTGTTGTTGGGCTTGACTTCAATGACAATGCCTGGTCCACACAATCCTGGGTCCAGTTTGTGTTGATCATGATTGACAACCCAGATTTTGTCCCTGACTTGGAATCTCTCTTGTTGTAATGGGATTGTTTCCCTTTTGACCCTTTGGTGTTCCATCTCCTCTTGGTCTTTTCTGGCGTATTGTACGTTAGGGTTGTTGTTGTCTGGCACCTTTTTGGGAAGAGGTAATTGTGGTTCTGTGGCTATACTAAAGAGAGCAAGCTTTTGTCCATAGACAAGTTCATCTGGGCTTTTACCTGTATTGCAGTTAACTCTTGTTCTACAGACCATGAGCGCGGTTGGAAGCATGTCAACCCAGGCCTTTGGATTGTTAGCAGATAACTTACTGAGGGCTTCTATAAGTGCGGCGTTTAGTTGTTCTACTCATCCATTTTCTTGAGGATGATATGGGTTGGTTGTGATGTGTCTTATCCCATTATTGACAAGGTAGATATTGGTGTCAATGGCCTTAATTTTGGTGCCTTCATCTGTGATTAGGAGGTCAGGCTTACCAAAATTAGCTATGATTTCTTTCCCAATGAATTGTCTCAAATCATTGCCCTTGTGCTCTTTTTTGGCTTGCGTCACGGGCCATCTGGTTGCATAGCTGATAGCTGTGATGATGTACTTTTTTCCCTTGTTTTTGCCAGGCATTAGTCCCACAATGTCCAGTGATCATACCTTGAAGGGCTGTGTGATGAATACGGGTACTACTGACTTGGGCAGTGCTTTGGTTTGGGAGTACTTCTCATAGACTTCACATTGTTCCAGTATTCTATGATATCATCCAGCATGTTGGGCCACCAGTAGCGTGTCTTGAGGTATTTGTGCAAGTTTCTACTAAAGGTGTGTCCAAGGTCTCTGTGATATTGGAGTATGATGTCAATCTTTTGAGTTGACAGGACGTAAGGTACAGTGTCACTATTTGGAAGTATTTGGTATAGTGTACAATATACTTTTTTGAACAGATGTTTGTTCTTAAGGGCCTTCTCTTGGATGTCCATTGGTGTGCCAGGTGGGAACCCTTCCTGGAGATTGCCCATGATTAACATGGGCCAGTTGGGGTTATCATCAACACAGAGGACATGTTTGCTGTATAGCCTTGACAGGGCATCTTCAGTAAGCATTTCCTTGCCTGGCTTATATTCAATTTGCATGGGGTATCTCTGTATGAGACTTATCCACTTGGCTTGTCTCCTTGACAAGTGTTGATGTGTTTTGAAGAATATCAGTGACTTGTGGTCAGTGAGTACTTTGAACGTTTGGGCTCCTTCCAGATAGAAGTGCCACTTCATGAGGCAGTGTATGATGGCTACCAACTCCTTGTTGTGTATGGGGTATTTTTGTTCACTGTCAGATAGTTTCATTGACTCATATGCCACAGGTAGGAAGACTTTTTTTGCCGTTTGGATACAGAGTGCTCCTCCTATGGTATAGTCAGAAACATTGGTTTCTAGTTCATAGATTCCCTCACAATTTGGATATTTGAGGATAGGGGCAGTGACCATGTGTTCCTTCAGTTGGCAGAAGTGTTGATCACATAGCAGTGTCTAGACAAACTTAGTTATTTTGCTTGTGATGGAAAATAAGGGGCTGTTAGGGTGCGCCAGTCAGGGATAAACCTTCTTATGTAGGCTACCATTCCAATAAAGGTGTGGAGCTCAATTTTATTTCTTGGAGCTGGCATCTCAGTTATGGCACATATCTTGTCTGGATCTGGTTGATTCCGTCCTTGCTGATAATGTGACCAAGGAATGGAAGTTCTTTTGAGAATAATTTGCACTTTGACAGTTTTGCAACCAGTTGGTTTTCTTCAAGGGTACAGAGGACCAGGCAGACGTTTTTCCAGTGTTGCTCCAGGTTGGGGCTATAAATGATGATGTTGTCCAGGTAGATGATTGCCCGTTTTCTGATGTGTTCCTTGAAAACTTTGTTTATGAAGGTCACAAAGGTACTGTGAGAGTTTTTCATGCCAAAGTTGAGAACGACATATTCAAAGGATACATATTTAGTTCTAAATGCAGTCTTTGGAATTTCTTCAGGTTTCACGCCAATTTGGTGGTAACCTGCTGTCAAGTCAATCTTTGTGAAGATTTGGGACCCCCCAGGGCATCTAAAAGGTTGTCAATTATGAGTAGGGAATACCTGTTCTTAATTGTGACCTCATTGAGCGCTCTGTAGTCAGTGATAAGGTGGAGTCCTCCATCTTTCTTTGCCACAAAGAAGACAGCAGCGCCAAAAGGTGACTTTGATGGTTGTATGAGTCCTTTTTAAAGGATTTGTCAAGATAAGCCTTTAGGGCATTGTCTTCTTGTAGTGTGAGGCAGTAGATAGGTTGTGCTTTAGGTACAATCCCTTTGAGGTCAATTCCGTGTTGTATGCTGCGGTCAGGAGGTAGTCCTGTCAGTGTTTCTTGGAAAACAGTGGGGAATTTGTTAACTAGCTGATCTCAGATGGGGTTCTTTTCATGCCAAGTCTCCGTATTCTTAAAGTGGATAACCTTGTATATACAGGTACTCCAATTGATTTTGCTAGGGTTAACTTCCTTTTCTGTCCCCATGATCTTTACAAATATGTGGTCCCTCATGAGGGTGTCAAGGTGGGTTGAATAAACATTGTGCTGTACTTTGCCTTGTTATATGGTGAGGGTAGCACTATCCCAGTCAGTGTGAGGTTTGTTCTTTCTCATCCAGTCCAGGCCAAGTATAATGTCATACTTGGGGATTGGTATAATTAGACTGCTCAGTGTGATTTGTATGTCTCTGATTTGGGAGAAGAAAGGTTTTGCCTCTTGAGTGACTGGTGTGCTTCTGTTGTTTGCCATGATAACTCTCCTGATATTACTTTGAGTGGTTGGTAGTTTCATGAGGTCAGCAAATTTCTTTTCAACTAGGGACTGGTCTGCTCCAGTGTCAAATAGTGTGGTGCCCTGATATCTGCAAAAACAGAAAGGATAAGTGAGGATTTTATTTCCAGTTTGGGCGGCAAACAGTAGAGAGTTGCTGGAGGGTACTTGGATCATGGTGATTGAATCCACGTCCTGGTCCCTGTAAAAGTCTTGTAGGTTGGGAGAGGGCGGTTTGCCTAAGCACTCCCCTGAGATTTTTCCTCCTTGTTGGTATCTTTGGTGCTTGCCTGGTTGGCTTGTGCAGTTTGATTCCCATTTCAAGGATGTGTGTTATTGGATCAGCTTCCTTGCTTATTGGGTCAAGGATTCTTCTTGGCTGAAGGACTCTCTTTGCGCTTGTTGGTTGCATGTAAATCATCAGATTTTTGGGCTGTGTGTTTGCCTTCCAAGAATACTTCTTCAAGGTTTTTGCAGCAGGTCATATCAAACTGACATCTAATGTGTGTGGGAAGGCCATTGTAGAAGTCCAAGCATTGCCCAGGTTCATTAAAGTTGATTATGTTGGGTGCACAGTCACATAGGTCTTTGTATGCAGCAATGTAACCCTTGATTGTTCCTGTCATCTTGAAGGCTCAAATTTCTGTCATGATTACTACTTCAGAATCCTTCATGGAGAAATTTTTGAGGAATGCACTTTTGAACAGCTCTCAGTCTCCCTTTTGAACGGGGTGTTGGTCTATCCATCTGCTTATAAAACGTGATATGGTTCCTGTAATGCGGAGGGCAATTTTGCTGACCCAGAGTCTTTGGGGATATTCCACTTGCTCAAATTTTCTTTGTGTACTGTTAATCCAAAGAGAGGTGTTTTCCTGACATAGTCCTGCAAAGGCGCCAATTTTGGCTGTACACAGGCGCTGGAATAAAATATTGGGTATCTCAGGCTGCTATGGTTCTGTTGTGGTTGTTGCTGTGGGTAACAGTCTGTTGGATGTGATAGCATTGTACTGTTTAATGGGTACAAGAACGTTATTGTAGATGACAAGGCCTGCAGGAACATCTTGCCCTACTTTGTAATCTCTCCAGCTGTTAGGGAGTGCCATTGTTTTGGTTCTTTTATTGGGAGGAATTTTTCCTTTGAGTTGGGTAGGTATGGATAACCTACCTGTGCTAAAACTGTTGATTTTATACTTCTGGGAAGTATAATAAACAAAATAAGGGAAGAATTAAGAAGAGAATGATACTTTATTGAATATGAATATAGAATAATATATAGTATCATGATAAGCCACATACCGTCCATGTATGTCATGGAGGTCATGGGGCTTATCTGAGTAATGTTCCTCTTGAGTCACAAAGCTTAATCAAATTGTGTTCCATTTAGGACCTGGATTGAGTGATCCCTGTCATAGATGGTTGACTGATAATGGTACCACCAGTTTATTGACTGGCTGGTGAACCATTTGGTGAGCCATTCAGTTATCTACTTGGGGTGTTAATCCCCCAAGAGGGAGTAATCAAAGATGTTGTGACAGAACATACCAACTAGATGCATCACCTAATCCAAGTGGCTGCATATTGTTTCAGAATAAACCTTGCTTGCCACAGCTTCATACCAAAGGAATATCAGTGGAGTAAACTAACTATGAAAAAATTAAACTTCAATATAATGATTTTCATGAAAATTAGAGGACGTAGATCAATTTTTCAGATGATTCCAATCAAAATGGAACCAAACATGATAGCTCTAGCTGCTCTGGATGCTGAGATATATAGTTAAGTACTGGAATCGGGTTTACATCATAATCAAAGGCTCAGATTCGATTTGCTATTATCTAAATTTACTTTTAATACACACTAAAAAACTAAAACCAATGCATCTCAGTGAATACTAAGCCGAATTTGATGTCCAGTAGTTTATTTTAAAGCTACAGATCAGCTCTATATTTTAAAGTGATTTAAAAATCAAATACAAAATTTTAAAATAATTAGTTTATCTTTACTAAAATTAATGGTGATACTACACTTATTTAGTTTTTATTTATACTTATAACATACAATTTTAAATTTAAATAAATACAATTAAACTACCTTTTAATAAAGCAATTAAATAAAATTTTAATTAAACATATTATAATTAATTAAAAATTAAAAATAAAATATATTTAATTGATTTATTAAATTCAACTTAATTCTGTCCTTGGATGAGACAAACACCTGTTGCAACTGAGATTCCATCCTTGTCTGCTAATGCATCTCACAATACACAGGGGGTGTTTGATGAGTTTCACCATGTTGTATCTAACAGCATGGATCAATCTGATGCCAGTGTCAAATTACAGGCACTATCTTCTAATTAAGAGCACTGCCAATTTGACATGCTGATCCCCACACAAGTTGTTCCATGGTCCCAAACCTTACATGGAACCTGCCATCATGCCACCCCCTGGTGGCCTTGTGGCTTTCCCCATATAGTATATTAGTCACAATAACAACCAATAAACTTTATTTTATTATCATTCTTGTCCTTTCTATTGGAATTTTGTCTTATCCAATCAAATACTTAACTATCATTAATTCATTTGCAACAGTGGTAGCAGCAAGTAGGTTCACAACCTACCTAAAATGAAATCCCACAAGAAAGGACAGAGTACAGGTTGTATGGCTACTTCATACCAGGAAACCTTCCTCCTATCCATGATGGGGATATCCCTGAGTGATATGTTATATATCAAGACCAATTAGTAATCATAAGCATTTATAACCATCTCTGCCTGGGGGAACCCAACACCAATGTCACACTGCCACAGTCAGACCTCTCTCAATGTATGCCAAATCTCTAACTAGAATCCTTTAAGGGTGTGTGGAAGGGATCAAAATTGTCAGTTGGCTCCACTCCACAGAAGCCTGCCTTCATATTTATCAAGTAACTGAACCCATGTGGGTTGTCACCACATATGGGCGCCTCACAGGGCCCGCCACAGTATGCTTTGCCAATTGGGCCAGCCAAGAACATGAAGTTACTTGGACCATCTTCAGGGACGTTGCCAGATCCCGCTAAAGCAAGGCCTTCTTGTCCATTGTAGTGAGAACCCCTCTACTTGCTATCAAAAAGACAGGCTTTTGCAACTAAGTTTACCTCCTTGCCTGCCAATGTATCTTATGATACACAGGGGGCGCTCAATGAGCTGCCCCTAGACGTATCTAACAACATGGGGCAATCTGATGGCAATATCAAATTGCAGGCACTTTCTCCTAATTATGAGCGCTGCCAATTCAACTTTGCTGATTCTGCATGAGGGATTCCTTGGCTTCAAACCTTACATGGAACCCTCTACTGTGCCACCTCCTGTGGCTTGATGGCTTTCCTCATATGGTATATTAGTCACAATATTCTACAATAAAGTACATCTCATTCTATTCATTCTTTTCCTTTCTATTGGACTGCTGTCTTTCACAATCAAATACTGAACTCTAATTGGTTCAGTTGCAATAGTGGTAGCAGCAAGTAGGTTGACAACCTACCTAAGAGAAAGATTTCCCTAAGAAATAACAGAGTATGGGCCGTATGGCTTCTTATCACCAAGAAACTTTTCTTCTAATCCCCAAGGGGGACATCCCCAAAGGATATGTGATCTACCAAGACCAGCTGATACTTACAAGTGTGTACAATTGTCTCTGTTTAGGGAAGCGCAACACAAGCGTCACCCCACCTCAATTAGACCTTTTGCAATGTATTTTAAGCCTCCAGCTTGAGTCTTTTGCGGGTGGCGTGGAAGGGGCTGACATTGTTAGCTGGCTCCATTCTAAAGAAACTCGCCTTTGCATATGCCAAGTGCCTGAGCCTATGTGGGTTTCCACTGCATCTAGGAACTTTAAAGGGCCTGCTGTAGTGTGGTTTACCAAATGGGAAAGCCTAGACAAGATGTCACATGGGCAACATTCAGGGACACCACCAAATCCCGTTACATTAAAACCTTTTCATCCATTGTAGTGGGAACTCCCCTCCTGTCTATCAAACAAACAGGATCTGTCCCCAAGTACCTTGTGGCTTGGCAGCAAGCCCTTGATGCTGCCCCAGAAGCTGTCACCAATGGATATGCCATGTTGCTTAAATCATAGTCAATGGGCTCAAAATTCCATATTTGCAAGTGGGTTCCCATGGAGCATTGTACCTCCATTAATGACTTCTATAAGGCCATCATGGAGGCCAACAATCAAACTTCATTGGGATTCTGCAGATCCAACAACACACCCCATCAGTCTTGTCTTGCACCTGGCAGCACCCACAATCAGGTAAGCCGCCACCAATCCTGTCAGCAGGAGAATGGAGTTAAGCGCTCCCGCAAGGAGGAGCTCCAGTTATGTCAGGGTCCAGTAGGTCTTGACAGGTCTCCATAGGAAACAGCTTACACAGATTTAATATGAACCTTTCAAGATTAACTAAATTCAACTTATTTTTATTGGGCTAAACTTAGAATGATCACAAGGGGATTATTGTGAGCAACACCTTTATATAGCATTCCATTAGATTCTTTAGAATCTTTCTAAATATTATAGACAGTCTTAGGGACTCTGCTGGTGGCATCAGGATGGGGTTTTGGGGCATCTTCTGAATAGCATGACTCATGTTTCTTTGTAAAATCCCAAACATCAGGCTTTGCATGTGTATTTGTTAAAAAAAAAGCGCAGATTAACTCCTGATGTTTGGCTTCAAAATGCGTGTTTGGACGTCCAAATCCGTCCAGTGGTTGCTGAATTATGCTCAAATTAAGATTCACGTCAATTCTTGTGCCTTGGTTGAATATTTTTGTCATTTCACACTGGTTAGGAAGTTTGGCTGGCAGCCAAACTTAAAGAAGCCATAACTCATTTTCTAGAGCAGCTAGGAGAGTCATCAAACTAACATTGGAATTGTGGAGAACAGTAGAGTTTTTCCAAGGAATTTTTATAGCACAAGATGTGTCAGGGCGGTTCCTGACAAATTAGCTCAGATTGAGGACCTGGGAAAAGCCTGGGGGTTGTAGATAAAAGAGTTTATGCAACCCTGCTTGGCTCTCACTCCTAATCTCTCCTTGTTAAAAACCCCTGCAACTATAATGTGCACAATGTTGAGACCCTCAATTTATTCCAGGTCCATAGTGAAAACCCTGTCCTAAAAGCAAGTCATTCCTCTAATAAAAACACCCAATTGATCTACCCCTTCCATTTCTGTGGGAACACCCACAAACTTTAGATAGACACTGGGGTCTTCTGCACCATAGTCAACCAGGAATTTGCAGATTCTCAGCAACTATATTAAGTGCCTAGTCAATTCAAGGCATTAAATGTAGCCAACTCCCACAGAATGACAATCACCCATGAGATGGTACCCTTCTCTGTGAGAATGGGGAATATCCAGGTTAAGCTCTCAGGGCCAATCATGGCAGGGCTCAGACACAGCATCATTGCTGGCCTCAACTGGTTCCAGCACAACTGCCCATATATTGACTGGGATACATCTGTAATCACCCTCAACAGAAATGGGGTGGGTTTCCAGATTTACCCCGTCAAGATGAGAAAATTACTCCACAGCACCATATTTGTCAGGCTCACAGAAACAGGTACATACAACTTCAAGGGGGAAGCTTGATTTTAATTAATGCTCAGTCAAAGTCATCCACACTAAATCACCTGCAGCCCCTCCCTTGACCACCTCACCTCCACCAGCACTTGCAGCACTCCTCAAGGAATACAAGGAGTCTTCAGTGAAACATTAGATCAGTTGCCTCCTGTGGTGCATATGCAACTCCCTGCACATGCTCCTCAAGGAGTACAAGGACGTCTTTCAGTGAAAAATTAGACCAGTTGCCTCCTCCAGAGAAATACAGCATGCTGTTTTCAATTGCAAGGGTTGCTGCCCAAAACCTCGCCCCCTTGTTGTAGAAGTCCAAGAGAACAAGACTTTCTGTCAAATACCTCATGGACGCGCTCAACAAGGGCTTCATCCGCCCCTCCCTCTTGCCACACAGGTCCACACAGTCTTCTGTGTAGCTATGAAGGACGGGTACCTTCAATTGATGACTAACTAATGCGCTCGAAACAAAGTGACAGTAAAAAATTTCCCTTACCGCTAATTGACCACCTGTTTGACACACTCCCAGGTGCAAAGGTCTTGTCAAGATTGATCTCACTGCAGGGTACAACCAGGTCCGTGTGTGCACCAGGGGATGAGGCGAAAATTGCCTTCTGCACATGCTATGGGTTGTTTTTGAGTGCCAGGTCATGAACTTTGGAATGACCAACTCTCACTCCACATTTGCCATTTTGATGAACAAAGCATTTAAAGATTTGATTGGAAAATGTGTTGTGGTGTACCTTGAAAGCATTATTGTCTTCAGTCAAGATCAAACCACACATCTCCAACACCTTTGTGCTATCCTTGACACCCTTTTTAAAAAACCAGCTGA